>OY744542.1:33451062-33518562 GCA_963556195.1 Sepiola atlantica
TTGTCATATCTTTCACAATTTGGCATTATTAAAACATATGATAGTTACATTTTATTAAAGAATCTGCAAGTGCATGTATAACTTTTATTATACCAGAAAAGAGATACCTGAATTTGTATTTCTATTATACCCGAAAAGAGATACCTGAATTTGTATTTCTATTATACCAGAAAAGATATACCTGAATTTGTATTTCTATTATACCAGAAAAGATATACCTGAATTTGTATTTCTATTATACCAGAATAGATATACCTGAATTTGTATTTCTATTATACCAGAATAGATATACCTGAATTTGTATTTCTATTATACCAGAAAAGATATGCCTGAATTTGTATTTCTATTATACCCGAAAGAATATACACGAGTTTGTATTTTTATTATACCCGAAAGGATATGCTCGAATTTTTATTTCTGCTATACTCGAAAGGATATACCCGAATTTGTATTTCTATTATACCAGAAAGGATATGCCCTGAATTTGTATTTTTATTATACCTGAAATCATATACCCGAAATTTTATTTCTATTATACCTGAAAGGATATGCCCGAATTTGTATTTTTATTATACCTGAAATCATATACCCGAAATTTTATTTCTATTATACCTGAAAGGATATGCCCTGAATTTGTATTTTTATTATACCTGAAATCATATACCCGAAATTTTATTTCTATTATACCTGAAAAGATATGCCCGAATTTGTATTTTTATTATACCCGAAAGGATATGCTCGAATTTGTATTTTTATTATACCCGAAAGGATATGTTCGAATTTGTATTTTTATTATACCCGAAAGGATATGCTCGAATGTGTATTTTTATTATACCCGAAAGGATATGCCTCGAATTTGTATTTTTATTATACCTGAAATCATATACCCGAATTTTTATTTTTATTATACCTGAAAGGATATGTTCGAATTTGTATTTTTATTATACCCGAAAGGATATGCTCGAATTTGTATTTTTATTATACCCGAAAGGATATGCCTCGAATTTGTATTTTTATTATACCTGAAATCATATACCCGAAATTTTATTTCTATTATACCTGAAAGGATATGCCCGAATTTTTATTTTTATTATACCCGAAAGGATATGCTCGAATTTGTATTTTTATTATACCCCAAATATATACCCGAACACGTGGTGGCTAAAAGTAAAAACATGTTGACTGAAAGAAATTAGACGCCAAAGCTGATAGATCTCGGCTACACATTGAAAAGTAAAAACTTGTGTCGAATGAATCAATTGTTCCGATGGCGTTGGCATAAACTAATAATTAAAAAAAAATGGTTGATATGACTTCAACCGAATAAACAGAAGCTATTTAAATAATTGTAAGGCGTGTAATTTTAAAGACAATTACTATAATCTTTCACCTTCAGCTAATTTTCTCTTTCACATCGGTAATTACACGTCTTTTAGTCTGTCATTATTAATAAGACAGCTTTTAGTCTGTCATTATTAATAATGACAGCTTTTAGTCTGTCATTATTAATAAGACAGCTTTTAGTCTGTCATTATTAATAATGACAGCTTTTAGTCTGTCATTATTAATAAGACAGCTTTTAGTCTGTCATTATTAATAAGACAGATTTTAGTCTGTCATTATTAATAAGACAGCTTTTAGTCTGTCATTATTAATGAGACAGCTTTTAGTCTGTCATTATTAATAAGACAGCTTTTAGTCTGTCATTATTAATAAGACAGCTTTTAGTCTGTCATTATTAATAATGACAGCTTTTAGTCTGTCATTATTAATAAGACAGCTTTTAGTCTGTCATTATTAATAATGACAGCTTTTAGTCTGTCATTATTAATGAGACAGCTTTTAGTCTGTCATTATTAATAAGACAGCTTGTAGTCTGTCATTATTAATAATGACAGCTTTTAGTCTGTCATTATTAATAAGACAGCTTTTAGTCTGGCATTATTAATAAGACAGCTTTTAGTCTGTCATTATTAATAAGACAGCTTGTAGTCTGTCATTATTAATAAGACAGCTTTTAGTCTGTCATTATTAATAAGACAGCTTTTAGTCTGTCATTATTAATAAGACAGCTTTTAGTCTGTCATTATTAATAAGACAGATTTTAGTCTGTCATTATTAATAAGACAGCTTTTAGTCTGTCATTATTAATGAGACAGCTTTTAGTCTGTCATTATTAATAAGACAGCTTTTAGTCTGTCATTATTAATAAGACAGCTTTTAGTCTGTCATTATTAATAATGACAGCTTTTAGTCTGTCATTATTAATAAGACAGCTTTTAGTCTGTCATTATTAATAATGACAGCTTTTAGTCTGTCATTATTAATGAGACAGCTTTTAGTATGTCATTATTAATAAGACAGCTTTTAGTCTGTCATTATTAATAATGACAGCTTTTAGTCTGTCATTATTAATAAGACAGCTTTTAGTCTGGCATTATTAATAAGACAGCTTTTAGTCTGTCATTATTAATAAGACAGCTTGTAGTCTGTCATTATTAATAAGACAGCTTTTAGTCTGTCATTATTAATAAGACAGCTTTTAGTCTGTCATTATTAATAAGACAGCTTTTAGTCTGTCATTATTAATAAGACAGCTTTTAGTCTGTCATTATTAATAAGACAGCTTTTAGTCTGTCATTATTAATAAGACAGCTTTTAGTCTGTCATTATTAATAAGACAGATTTTAGTCTGTCATTATTAATAAGACAGCTTTTAGTCTGTCATTATTAATGAGACAGCTTTTAGTCTGTCATTATTAATAAGACAGCTTTTAGTCTGTCATTATTAATAAGACAGCTTTTAGTCTGTCATTATTAATAATGACAGCTTTTAGTCTGTCATTATTAATAAGACAGCTTTTAGTCTGTCATTATTAATAATGACAGCTTTTAGTCTGTCATTATTAATGAGACAGCTTTTAGTCTGTCATTATTAATAAGACAGCTTTTAGTCTGTCATTATTAATAATGACAGCTTTTAGTCTGTCATTATTAATAAGACAGCTTTTAGTCTGGAATTATTAATAAGACAGCTTTTAGTCTGTCATTATTAATAAGACAGCTTGTAGTCTGTCATTATTAATAAGACAGCTTTTAGTCTGTCATTATTAATAAGACAGCTTTTAGTCTGTCATTATTAATAAGACAGCTTTTAGTCTGTCATTATTAATAAGACAGCTTTTAGTCTGTCATTATTAATAAGACAGCTTTTAGTCTGTCATTATTAATAATGACAGCTTGTATACTGTCATTATTAATAAGACAGCTTTTAGTCTGTCATTATTAATAAGACAGCTTTTAGTCTGTCATTATTAATAAAGACAGCTTTTAGTCTGTCATTATTAATAAGACACCTTTTAGTCTGTCATTATTAATAAGACAGCTTTTAGTCTGTCATTATTAATAAGACAGCTTTTAGTCTGTCATTATTAATAAGACAGCTTTTAGTCTGTCATTATTAATAAGACAGCTTTTAGTCTGTCATTATTAATCAGACAGTTTTTAGTCTGTCATTATAAATAAGACAGCTTTTAGTCTGTCATTATTAATAAAGACAGCTTTTAGTCTCTCATTATTAATAAGACAGCTTTTAGTCTGTCATTATTAATAAAGACAGCTTTTAGTCTCTCATTATTAATAAGACAGCTTTTAGTCTGTCATTATTAATAAGACAGCTTTTAGTCTGTCATTATTAATCAGACAGCTTTTAGTCTGTCATTATTAATAAGACAGCTTTTAGTCTGTCATTATTAATAAGACAGCTTTTAGTCTGTCATTATTAATAAAGACAGCTTTTAGTCTCTCATTATTAATAAGACAGCTTTTAGTCTGTCATTATTAATAAAGACAGCTTTTAGTCTCTCATTATTAATAAGACAGCTTTTAGTCTGTCATTATTAATAATGACAGCTTTTAGTCTGTCATTATTAATAAGACAGCTTTTAGTCTGTCATTATTAATAATGACAGCTTGTATACTGTCATTATTAATAAGACAGCTTTTAGTCTGTCATTATTAATAAGACAGCTTTATTCTGTCATTATTAATAATGACAGCTTTTAGTCTGTCATTATTAATAAGACACCTTTTAGTCTGTCATTATTAATAAGACAGCTTTTAGTCTGTCATTATTAATAAGACAGCTTTTAGTCTGTCATTATTAATAATGACAGCTTTTAGTCTGTCATTATTGATAAGACAGCTTTTTGTCTGTTATTATTAATAAGACAGCTTTTAGTCTGTCATTATTAATAAGACAGCTTTTAGTCTGTCATTATTAATAAGACAGCTTTTAGTCTGTCATT
Organism: Sepiola atlantica; assembly: GCA_963556195.1. NCBI lineage: Eukaryota > Metazoa > Mollusca > Cephalopoda > Sepiida > Sepiolidae > Sepiola > Sepiola atlantica. The sequence continues at coordinate 33,455,370 of OY744542.1, forward strand.
ATTAATAAGACAGCTATCCTTAAGATGCGGCTATTTAATCTACGCATATATCAATGCAATCTCAAACGTATCTAAAAATGCTATTTCAAACTTGAGCATGATAGACCGAAGAAAATGCTATATTTTAAAATTAAATTTGTCAGACCAAAGAAAATTCTGCTTCAAAATTAAGCTTGACTGATGAAAGAAAATATTATTTGAAACTTAAGCATGACAAACCGAAGAAAATGCTATTTCAAATTTAAGCACAACAGATCAAATAAAATAATATTTCAAAATAAAGTTTGGCAGATCAAAGAAAATGCTATTTCAAAATTAAATTTGTCAGACCAAAGAAAATGCTGTTTCCAAATTAAGCTTGACAGCTCAAAGAAAATGTTATTTCAAATTTAAGCTTGACAGACTAAAGAAAATGCTATTTCTCGCTTATGCATGACAGACCAAATAAACTGCTATTTCAAACTTAAGCTTGACAGACCAAAGAAAATAGCATTTTAAAAATAATTTCATATCTCTTGAATCAATTCAATCCACATTTTAGCCACATCTTCTGGGCTATTGTCACAATCAACACACCAATTTCCATAATGCTTGACCTACGAAGTGCTTTTAAAATATTGAGATTTATTGAAAAGAACTTGCGCATGACTGACTAACTGACCAACAATTCGTCTTGTGTCAATGATGAATCTGAAACCCAAGTGAAGAAAGCTTTTCAAGAGATATTGAGCGAATGCTCTTGATAAGTTGACCCTCAGAAATGAGAGGCTGGAATGGAACCCTTTCAGAGAGGGAGGGGCCTCTATTATTCTCTGCTTGTTTGTTTTTAAATAATAGAAGAGATTCCGGTGTGCAACTCTTTTTAAGTACAATTTAATTTTTCCGCATGATCTCCGTAACCTTTCCAGGAAAGACGTTCACAGTTTCCTCCAGGGGGACATTTTCCAAAAATGGTTTCACTTAATCTAGCGTGTTCGCTAATGTACTTTCGCGATTGATTGACATAAAACAACAGAAAGTGAATTAAGGGATACACTGAGTTCAGAATTCTTCGTTTGCAAAAACAAAAAGAACTCAATTATTTATCCGCGTTCGACAACTGAATTCGACTGGATAAAACCTCATGCAATCGTCTTTTGAAAAACAAAAAACGAAATCATTGTTTCACTTACAATTGTTTCGTTACAAAATGCTTTTGAATGCTTTCTTTATTCTCATATTATGTTGTGAGTATTTGTAGATATATCCTCCCCTCTATAATAAAACCCAGTGCGTATTTATATATATATATATATATATATATATATATATATATATATATATATATATATATATATATATATATACATATATATATAAAATAGTTATATATATGGAGTCTCTTGATTTGAATTCTATCATCCAATTGCAGGGAGGGAGTCATGCGTGAGTGTTGTCTGCTTTCTGTTTTTTCCATGAACTTTATGCACAATTTGTCACTTAATATATGCCTTTCATTGTGTTTTCTGAAGATCAGCATGTAATTGCGTTTAATTGTAGCATGTTGCACGTTGTGAAACGATGGTAAGACCATAGTAAATTCTGCCATTGCAAAAAATAAATGATATGAGAAAAGACTGAATTTTGGCATTGGAATTTAGATAATCATTATATATATATATATATATATATATATATATATATATATATATATATATATGTAATTTTATCCTATCATGCAAAAGTTAGTAAGTAAAACACATGCGTTTTCCTAGCCTCAGGCGAAGCTACTTAAAGTAGTAAGGGGAAGCAAGAAAGAAAATAGCAAGTCAGACAACCCTCCAAGACTTACCCCACTGCTAGAAATGAATTTGGAAAGAAATCCTCCATTTTATAATAAAAAGTCAACAGTGGGTAATTTCTTTTCTTTAAGTCATCAGAAATGATTTGAATATTAAAAATTGAATTACTGACATAATTCTATGATTTTATTTGAATATTTTTAGTAATATATCTAGATAAATAGCGAGTGCAAACACTGACGAAGCATCATTTTCCCCCATATCTTTTGACAGAGGGTATACACTAATATATATTATTGGTGTTCAAGTTTAAGATTGTTCCTCCTAGTGCTACCAGATCAGGCTGTCTTAAGATACCGGCTTCCTGATCTAAAATGTCCCAAACATTGATGTTATTGTTTTTTGTCCCTTTGCACAACTCAATCATGTTCTGCAAAGCTAAAAACAAAAATAACATTTTTCCTCTACAAAACAACCAAATCAAACACCATGAATAAATATTTGAAAATATAAAGAACTTGAAGCATAAAAACTTTTACCGAAATGACTAGATTCGGCATTAAATAACCGGAAAAGGGTTGATATACTGTAAAACGAAACAACCAAAACAACTAAGATTGTTCCATTGGCAATGAATTTGTAGACTCACCCGTACATGAATTTTTTTGTATGGCTATTGACGACATCGAAATTTTCTCTTGAAGCGAGCTTGCAGTCACCATTGATTTTGTCTATTCTTGAACTGTTGAAGACATTTTTGAAAGTACTCTACTTGAATTTTACGTTGGTGGCATTTTTTTTGGGGGGGGGGAGAGGGGACCACCCTGTATTTCATTCATGGAAAGAGTTTTCACCATTTTTGACTATTTTGAAATATTTTAGGGTACGACTTCTTCAAGTTATTAGAGAGCCCCATCCCCTCAATGGTTCCTTAATATAATGAACCCATCCTGGAACAGGTATGAAAGCTACTATATTCATAAAGAAATGCTTATTATACTAATTCTTTTTCATCGCCCAAACACGTCCCCTAATTGCAACTTAACTTTGAAAAATGGGCGCTCTTGTATAAGCAGTAACCGATCTGAGGGAGATAACTCTATTTTTCTTAGCCGCTGCTATTCCGAATTCGCTTATACTTTGGCAAGGGAGATAACTTTGTTTATTAATAAAAAACACGTTACGGTTCAAAATAACTTTTAAGCACTTTTATTTACATGCCACAAATTGTATACACTTTATATAAACATAAAAAGAAAAGTTATTTTCTTTCATGCTGCAATAAACAAAATTATCTCCCTTGCCAAAGTATAAGCGAATTCGGAATAGCGGCGGCTAAGAAAAATAGAATTATCTCCCTCAGATCGGTTACTGCTTATACAAGAGCGCCGAAAAATGAGTCTTTTGCTAAACTCATGAATTTAGTTTTTTTTTGTTTTTTTCCCCCCAAATAAGGCATATTGCCACTGAAACGTAAGGGGTTACTGTGATAGAAGCCAGATTTATAGGAAGCTACCTGGACGCGGAGTTGGACAGCAAGATGTTTGTTCACATTACATTTAAATGTTTGCATGTTGGTACAGTCGGGAAAACAGGAAGCACGGTAGGAAATTCCAAAAGTAAACGGTCTGAGGAAAGAATTAGAAAATCTTCCAGCATTTAAGGACTTCTACAGTAAAGGTGTGTGATTTTGCTGCTAGTTGGGGTGTATTTTCGTTGAGGAGGTACAAGTGCAGTAAGTTCATTGGAACACATTCCGTGGAAGTACTTGTATAACAAGGGGGAGGGGGCTAAGGTTGGTTGCACCAGCTGAGGGGCGGGAGTTTTGTAGGACCTATTAGGTTAAAAATTCGTTTTTGCACTCTGTCCAAAAGAGAGAAAAAGAGGCTAATAGTTGGTGCACCAGCCCAGATACGGTGATGTAAGCTCTATTTTCCACAATTTTCCCTATTGTCTTATATTTTTTGATTGATTGTTATTGAAGCACCCAAGTTTGTCTCAATATATAGTATAGGTATTCCGACTCGTACATTCATAAAACGAAAAATATGTTCACTTTTCTATGTCGTCTGCCTTTTGTGTTTAACAAGAATGAATGGCTTGTTGAGAAACATTGTAATGCATCCTAAAATGAAAATGGCGAGAAGTTGTGTGCACCATGTTATTTTTAGTATAATTGCGTATAGAATTGGAAGGAGCCTTATAATGGCGCCCCCGTTCCTGTCGACCAACCCGATCTGTCCCCTTTTTTTTTCTCTATACATGAAATGTTTAAAACCTTTGGATAGAATAAGCCATCTGGTGGCGAAGATTCTCGCTTGCACGTTCTTGGAAAATGGTTGCAAGATAATTGCAACTTTTGTTATTTCTTTGATTTTCAGTAACACCATTATTTTCCGAGAAGGTCAAATTACTTCTTGGATTCTGTGCGTCTTCACTTTTTATGCGTCTTTTTTCCCCCATTCGCTGGTTCCTAATTTTCATTTTCTCTCCATAATTAGTTTCTCCCATCTTGTCATATTCTTAATTAGTGAGCATCTCGTTTGTTGCTTGATTAGCACACATCAGCTTACTACACACACACACACACACATACACATACATACACATGTATTTACACACGTATCAAACATGTGTACACATATATCTGCAAGCATATGTACATATATATCTTCAAACATGTCTACGTAATATGTGTATATATATAAATATATATCTATACATATGTGTACGTATATATATATAAAAATATCTATATACAAGCGTGTTCATAAAAATGTGTACATTCACACAAGTGTACATGTCTGCAAAGGTGTGTACATACATTTATGTGAACATTCATATATCTAAAAACATGTGTATATGCACATATAGCCGTAAATGTGTGTACATATAACGTATATTGCTACACACATGTGTACATACATATATAGCTCTAAACATCCATAAATCATATATAGTTTCAAACATGTGTACATACACATCTGCAAACATGTGTACATATATATATATATATATATATATATATATATATATAGCATCGAGATATATATATGTGTATGTATATATATATAGCATCGATATATATATATATGTGTATGTATATATATATATAGCATCGATATATATATATATATATATATGTATATATATATATAGCATCGATATATATATATATATATATATATATATATATATATATATATATATATATATATAGCATCGAGATATATATATATATATATGTATGTATATATATATAGCATCGATATATATATATACATATATATACATATATATATATATATATATATATATCGATAACATTCAACCTGACAAATTGATATTTGACACTGTCTCGCCAATTTTTGTTTTACTCCACATTCACCATGTTCTGTACAAGAAGATAATGTATTTCGATATAGTTTTTATCAAAAAAATACATATTCCGGCTAGGAAGATTGTTAAAATGAAGACATTTTTCAATAATGACCTAAACAACAGCGTTAGGTTAGAACATTAATAAAATTCACGATGTTTACAAAAAGAGGAACTATATTTCAATTTCTAATAGCACAGCGAACGTGTAACCTCACATACAGACTTTTAAGCTTGAGCTTTTAACATCGGGCAGATGCTTTGACTGAAAAAGAAAAAAATCCCTTCAACAAGTAGTAAGAAAAAAAAGAAGATTCTATGATTATTGCGTTTACGCCGAAAATTAAGATCTAAAATAGATATTTTATTAATTTTAAATTAAAAAAACACATCGTTGATTGGTTTTTAAATTCAAAATAATATTAAACTATTGGTCAGGTTTTGTGTTTTTGATATATTCTCTTCGTTTTAAACTTAATGTTTATTATGTAACAAAGGGGCTTCGATTTTACGACAGTTTAGAATTCTAAAACTTTCCCATTTTCGTCATTTTCGACTTCATTAAAAAAAATATATATATTTAAAAAGAAAATACATGAATAACGTTTTTGGGCGGAGTTTCGGAATATAAACGACGTCGTTTCTTGCCGATTTACCCCTCTCCTCCCAAAAGAAAATACCGTACATATCTGCACCGGTCTTCAGTCTATATATCCCCAGGTTAACTAATTTGCATATTGATTTGTTAAAGAACATTTTATTAATTATTCTTTCTTCTTATTTTTTTGCTTTAAATATAACACAAATATATGTTTACGAATACTGTTTTATTCCGTTGATAGACATTTTGTGTGCAAACCATAAAACTCCCAGGCAGAAAGAATACTAATCATATTCTGTTACGCATTTTTCACGGCCAATACAAACACAGCATTAATTTATAAATACTATTGGGCAACGCCGGGTCGGGACAGCTAATATATATATATATATATATATATATATATATATATATATATATATATATATATATATATATATATATATAAATGAATAAATGTGAAATAGTTTCTGATTTATCACTATTATATTACAATCAAAACAGGTTACTCTAATTTAAATAATTAATACACTATATTCTTTTGAATACTCTGTCAAGCAAAGTTGCAAGCAAAATATTTTGTTTACCTAATTTGCATAATTATATTTATAAACAATTCAAAATAAATAATTGTTTGCTGTTATTCGATTAAAATTTGATTGTCCTATTTGCTTATATATATGGAATAGTTTTGTTGATATTACCAGTAATTAATTAAAGTGATAACAAAAAATGACAAAAAATCGAAACAATGTTTATTACTTTTTAAAGGACGTGCGCCCCTTCTCTCCTACAAGGGGAATAATTTATTTTGACAAATTATTTATTTCTAATTCTCCTCCGCCGCCTCCAAAACAATCGACAAGCAAAACAATTTTTTTTAACTTACTAATTATTTTTATATACCTCATTTTTAAAGCGTATTTTTTACCTAAAAAAGCAGCATTCATTATTCCTGATATAGAATTTAAAAATTTAACTAAACGCTTTAAAACGCTTTAAAAAAAAGTTTATTTTATTTATTTCAGCAGTTAAATTTCGTAGTTTTTACATTTTCCGTGAAAAATAAATAAATAAAAACAAACTTATTGTTTAATGTTTTGTTTACAAACAGCCTTTTTACTATTCTGCCTAAATTACGAAAAAATAGATTTGTAGTATAATTGTAGATTAACACCCCACCTTCCAGAAAAAAAATCGATTCTTCTTTTTTAGGCGATTATGTATGAACACCCTTAAAAACTTGTCGAAAACAAAAAAAGAAGGCTTATTTTAGAATTTAGAGTAGGGATCAGTCTCGTACATACATTTAATTGAAAATTATCCCCTCATTTCCGGACTATTCTAACGTTTTATGGCAGTTAACTAAAATCTTTTATTTTGCTATGGTGGCTAAATCCGTAGCGTTTTTCTTTGGGGGGGGGGAGGAATGTGTCTACTTTACATGTGGGTTTGTTATCTTGCCACTCGGACTTAGAGTTAATGGTTAAAAAAATTGATTGATTCACCTAACAAGTTAGAATTTACGTTAAATATACATGAATCTGATCACCCACTCTAAATTCTAAACTAATTGTTGTTGTTTTTTCGTCTTTCCGTTTTCCACAGTGTTCATTCTTCACACGTAATCATCTAAAAAGCAGAATTTCATCGAGGGGGGCATTAAACAGAGGTTGTTAATATACAAATTTACCCATACTTTATTTCTTTAATCTAATATTTTTAACTATACATCCCTTTTTAAAATTTTAATTTTAAGCAATTGATTTGTTTAGTTAGTTTTCCCGTGAAAATTAAGTAAATAACTTTTTTAAACTTGGCGAATTAAATATCTTATTTTTATGGCTTAAATAAAAATATTAAAAGTTGTTATTGCAGATTGATACCCTCAGCCCCCCCCCCTCCCTTAGAAAAATGAGATTCTCATTTTTAGCCGATTACGTGGGAATACTCTAAAACATGATGATGATGATGATGATGATGATGATCATCATCATCATCATCATCATCATCATGACTTTAACATTGGTCATGAAAAAGAAAAAAAAGACCTCCTCTAAATTTTCTAAATTAAAACAATTTTTTTTTACTATTCATTAAGTCTTTTTTTCAGCCTTCAATAATAAAGGCGAAACGCATAAAGTAACCAGTTTGAAAAACTCAGTAACATGAAATTGTTTTATTTGATCAATCGACGTTTCACTCTTTTATTTGTTCATTTCATTATCTAACCCGGTTTTAATGGGGAATTCATTTTCATTTTTATGCTGAAATGAAATAAATTTCTCGACTTTGAATATCTTAAATACCATATCAATTAACCTTTTTGTTGTTGTTTTTTCTAATAAATAAAATTTAACTATGTTCGTGGACAGTAAATTTCCCCAACATTGGAATATATCGAATAACACTATGACAAGCATATTTTTGTTGTTTTACTCCAAATTACCAAAATATCAAATAGAAATTATTTCTTTTTTCTGTAAAGAAAACTACTGTCTCAGTAATTGCTGATCGGAGGGTGGGTAGTTTTTGCTAGTATATATATAAATATATATATATATATATATATATATATATATATATATATATATATATATATATATATATATATATAACTGAAACCGGTTTATTTCTCGGAGTTTGTCATCGATATGTTTGAATCTGACAAATCGACATTTGATTTTGTTTAGCCAATTTATCTTTTTTTATCCTTGCAGCATGTTCTTTACAAAAAATGTATTTCGGTTAAGTTACTTTTAAATAAATACATATTCCGGATAAAAGGTTGTTAATATAGATACATTTTTCAATGACGACTTAAACAGCTACAGCTGCTTAGGTCATTAATAAAAATATTGCTCCAGATAAACTTGCTTTTAGATAAACAGTTACATTAATTTCGAAGAAATACTAAACTATTTTTTCTCAATATTACTTGCATATAATTATAGTAGGTAAATTATTTGCTTCTCAAAACTTATCTAGAATATTGTCTTAATGAAATGATACAAGTGGCCTTTGGTGTCACTCATGGACTTATTAATCCTGAATAGTTGATTCTTCTTCTGGTAAATCTAATTGGTTAATCTAATTGTACTGTTCTTCTTTAAAATGCATATACTCGATAAAAGTCATTTATAAAAAAAAAACACCTTATAAACAAAAAGATGATACATTAAATCACACGAGGCCAATAAAACAATATTTTTTTCAGTACGTTTAGGTGATTATACAGCTTAAAAAAGAAAGAAACTAGAATAAATGAAAATTTTCATTGTTATTCTTATTATAAATTCATTGATAAAACCTGTATAAAAATACATATAATTTTAAATAAAAGCTTTATATGCAATGACGTTTGTAAATTATCGACTATAATATTATACAATAAATACATTATTTCTCTAATTACTTCATGGCGGTAAAACAATAGTAAGAGGCATCGAAGTAGTCTTCGTTTTTTACTTACTTATGGTTCTCTGTTTTTTACTTAACCTCATTATGGTTCTCTGTCTTCGTTTTTTACTTACTTATGGTTCTCTGTTTTTTACTTAACCTCATTATGGTTCTCTGTCTTCGTTTTTTACTTACTTATGGTTCTCTGTTTTTTACTTAACCTCAGTATGGTTCTCTGATTTCGTTTTTTACTTACTTATGGTTCTCTGTTTTTTACTTAACCTCATTATGGTTCTCTGTCTTCGTTTTTTACTTATGGTTCTCTGTTTTTTTTACTTAACCTCATTATGGTTCTCTGTCTTCGTTTTTTACTTACTTATGGTTCTCTGTTTTTTACTTAACCTCATTATGGTTCTCTGTCTTCGTTTTTTACTTACTTATGGTTCTCTGTTTTTTACTTAACCTCATTATGGTTCTCTGTCTTCGTTTTTTACTTACTTATGGTTCTCTTTTTTTTACTTAACCTCATTATGGTTCTCTGTCTTCGTTTTTTACTTACTTATGGTTCTCTGTTTTTTTTACTTAACCTCATTATGGTTCTCTGTCTTCGTTTTTTACTTACTTATGGTTCTCTGTTTTTTACTTAACCTCATTATGGTTCTCTGTTTCGTTTTTTACTTACTTATGGTTCTCTGTTTTTTTTACTTAACCTCATTATGGTTCTCTGTCTTCGTTTTTTACTTACTTATGGTTCTCTGTTTTTTACTTAACCTCATTATGGTACTCTGTCTTCGTTTTTTACTTACTTATGGTTCTCTGTTTTTTACTTAACCTCATTATGGTACTCTGTCTTCGTTTTTTACTTACTTATGGTTCTCTGTTTTTTACTTAACCTCATTATGGTTCTCTGTCTTCGTTTTTTACTTACTTATGGTTCTCTGTTTTTTACTTAACCTCATTATGGTACTCTGTCTTCGTTTTTTACTTACTTATGGTTCTCTGTTTTTTACTTAACCTCATTATGGTACTCTGTCTTCGTTTTTTACTTACTTATGGTTCTCTGTTTTTTACTTAACCTCATTATGGTACTCTGTCTTCGTTTTTTACTTACTTATGGTTCTCTGTTTTTTACTTAACCTCATTATGGTTCTCTGTCTTCGTTTTTTACTTACTTATGGTTCTCTGTTTTTTACTTAACCTCATTATGGTTCTCTGTCTTCGTTTTTTACTTACTTATGGTTCTCTGTTTTTTACTTAACCTCAGTATGGTTCTCTGATTTCGTTTTTTACTTACTTATGGTTCTCTGTTTTTTACTTAACCTCATTATGGTTCTCTGTCTTCGTTTTTTACTTATGGTTCTCTGTTTTTTTTACTTAACCTCATTATGGTTCTCTGTCTTCGTTTTTTACTTACTTATGGTTCTCTGTTTTTTACTTAACCTCATTATGGTTCTCTGTCTTCGTTTTTTACTTACTTATGGTTCTCTGTTTTTTACTTAACCTCATTATGGTTCTCTGTCTTCGTTTTTTACTTACTTATGGTTCTCTTTTTTTTACTTAACCTCATTATGGTTCTCTGTCTTCGTTTTTTACTTACTTATGGTTCTCTGTTTTTTTTACTTAACCTCATTATGGTTCTCTGTCTTCGTTTTTTACTTACTTATGGTTCTCTGTTTTTTACTTAACCTCATTATGGTTCTCTGTTTCGTTTTTTACTTACTTATGGTTCTCTGTTTTTTTTACTTAACCTCATTATGGTTCTCTGTCTTCGTTTTTTACTTACTTATGGTTCTCTGTTTTTTACTTAACCTCATTATGGTACTCTGTCTTCGTTTTTTACTTACTTATGGTTCTCTGTTTTTTACTTAACCTCATTATGGTACTCTGTCTTCGTTTTTTACTTACTTATGGTTCTCTGTTTTTTACTTAACCTCATTATGGTTCTCTGTCTTCGTTTTTTACTTACTTATGGTTCTCTGTTTTTTACTTAACCTCATTATGGTACTCTGTCTTCGTTTTTTACTTACTTATGGTTCTCTGTTTTTTACTTAACCTCATTATGGTACTCTGTCTTCGTTTTTTACTTACTTATGGTTCTCTGTTTTTTACTTAACCTCATTATGGTTCTCTGTCTTCGTTTTTTACTTACTTATGGTTCTCTGTTTTTTACTTAACCTCATTATGGTACTCTGTCTTCGTTTTTTACTTACTTATGGTTCTCTGTTTTTTACTTAACCTCATTATGGTTCTCTGTCTTCGTTTTTTTACTTACCATAATGGTTCTCTGTTCTTAACAAAAAAAATCATTTTGATTCGATTTCTTTACATTGAAAAAATGATCAGTGAAAAATCATTTACAGATTTTAAATTATTTTACTTTTCAAAATTAGTTGTTCATGTTAAAATTAGTAGGAATCCGGACGAAATTGAAATATATTAGATTTAAAAAACAAAACTGTTTCTATGTTTGGTTGATATTTTGGTTTAAACTAAATGAAATCAAGCTGACTCATCAGATTTGAATGTTATGGTAATTGATTATTCACTGTTGCACCTCGAGATTAATGAGAGTTGTTCTTGCAAATTCACAGGCTTATCGGAGCCATAAAACGAGTGTGATTTGAAATGTAATGGTTTGCAACAGGTTTCAGCCGTCCGCCGTACGAACGTGAATAGAAACGATTCAGGTTTAACACTCTTATCGCTTTTTAGTTGTTTTTGATTTATTCAGAAACATAAACTAGCATGCTTATTCCCTCGTTCCCCTTTTCTCTATTATCCTCCTCTCTATGTCTCTCATATATATATATATATATATATATATATATATATATATATATATATATATATATATATATATATATATATATATATATATGAGAAAGGAAGGATGAAGGTAATCCGACGTAATGGGAAATGAAAAAGGAAAAACCAAAAAAATGTTTTTTATGTATTCATCAACGTTTCGTCTGTAATTGTAAGACTTCCTCAGGATGATAATTTAAGAAAAATGTCATATAAGTACATGAAAATATTGGGTTGACATGATGGGTTAATGAGAAGAAGTAGTAGCCACTACTGGGAGCACAGGACCGAGGTCCGGGTTGAAGGAAATCGGTGGCATGGAATGAAAATAATGTGGATGGCTGTGAGTGAAAAAGTGGAGGGGTGGGGAGGAATGAAATTTATGTGGATGGCTGTGAGTGAAAAAGTGGAGGGGTGCGGAGAGAGGAGTGGAGGGGGAGGCTCTGTGTTTTTGGTGTATAGGTTTTTAGAAAAGATTTGAAAAAATGAAGGTGATTGGAAGTGGGAGGGGTGGATGGTAAGAGTGTGAAAGAAGTAGTCGAAAGGGTGAAATGGGTGAGGGGGAGAGGGGAGATTTTGTTGTGGTTAGGTGTGAAATTTTTGGAGGGTAGGAGTGTTTGACCAGCTGGCTATGTCAGGAATGTGTGGATATAAGTAAGTTAGAAGGAAAATGTTGAAATGTGCTGAGAATGTGACAGTGAGAGGAGGAAAGATATGTATATATATAATGTATATATATAATGAAATGAATGATGAGAATAAAAATTGGGAAAATAACAATATTTATTGAATCATTAAGTAGTTTAAACAATGAATATATAAATAAACTTTTTTTCCTTTCCTTAACCCATGGATTTTCAAAAATGCAAGCTTTTGTCATCAGAGGAGATCATTGGGATAAATCAGTAAAATTATATTACTGTTAGCACAGAAATATAATTTTACTGATTTATCGTTGTAAGTCTAACGAAATTAGGATAGATATAATGTGAAAAACGCAAATGGAGGATATGATATCCATTGTCAGAGATAAATTTATGCGTTCAAAGAATTGTTATTTCTTATATCTCTTTTGTGTTCCTCAAGCCTCTTAATCAATTCCCGTTGAGTTTTACCTACATATGTTTGATGACAATTATTACATGGGATAGGGTATATACCAGCGTGAGAAGTGGTTTTATTTCGAGAGTGTTTAGTTGTATTTAGTGTCTGTTTGTAAATAGGTTTGTATTGTCGGGATTCCAAGTTTATTGAGCGTGTTGCAAATGTGTTATTGGAATGGGTGAGTAAAAGTAGATGTCTATCTATGAGAGAAATATTAGGTGTTTGAGAATGTTGTGTGTAGTTTTTAGAGAATATACGTAGGGATTTTTTCTTAGCATTTAATATGAAGTGTATGGGGTATTGAAGTGTCTTAAGAGAGTTAGTAATATATTTAATTTCATCATCTAAGTATTGAGGAGAACAGATACTGAGAGCCCATAAGAAAAAGACAATTATCATACCCGTTTTTATTTTGTTGTTATAGTGTGAATAGAAATGTATAGAAACTGTATACGTTTCTGTGGGTGGTTTTGCTGTATACGTTAAATGATAGTTTGTTGTTAGATTTTATGATGAGTCTTTGTTGTAAGATTTTATGATGAGTCTTTGTTGTTAGATTTTATGATGAGTGTGTCTAAAAAAGGTATCGAATTATTTATTTCTGTTTCATATGTGAACTCTATGGAAGGTTCAACTGTATTTAGTTTGTTTTTGAGATTCTCGATTTGTGTGTTTTCGGGTAAAAAGATTAAAATGTCATCGATATATCTAAAATATTCAACGTTAGGTGGTAATCTGAATTTGAAAGGGCCCGATTCTAAAAACTCCAAGAAAAGACAGGAAAGTATACCATTAAGGGGGATTGCCTATGGGGAGTCTGAATTTTTGTTTATAAAAATTGTTGTTGAACTGAAAGTAAGTTATATCGGTAATGAGGCTGATTATCTTAATTAAAATGTTGGGGGGGAGGTAAGTTGATGTTTACCTTTTTAAGGGCATATGTAGTAGACATATGCACTTAAAAAAGGTCAAAATCATGGCATTTTCTGATGGGGACATTGGTGTATAGTGAAGTTACGTCTAGGCTATGAATATTTTTGTTTTCTATATTAATGTTTTTTATTTTGTTAAGTAAATCACCTGAGTTTATGATGTGGGAGGTGCTGATAGTTGCCAATAGTGGGGTGAGGATATTGGATATGCGATTTTGTGTGTAGAGCCACAAATGCCGGATATAATGGGGCGTATAGAGACGTTCGGTTTGTGGGTCTTAAGGAAGTGTGAGAACAAAGGGCTGGTATTCTATGTCTAGTGTACATTTTTTGTCGTTTTTTTATGAGCTGTTTGAAAGCTTTGTTGAAAGATTCAATGTTTTTGTTTATAGTTTTTAAGTAAGTTTTAATGTATGTGTTTTGGTCTGATAAAGGTGTATATATTTTATGTACATAAGAGTTCTTATCCATGATTACTAAGCCTCCCTCCCTTATCTGAAGGTGATATTATCATGTTATTGTTATTGGCAAGGTATTTTAGCATGTCTATACATATATATATATATATATATATATATATATATATATATATATATATATATATATATATATATATATATATATGTGTGTGTGTGTGTGTGTGTGTGTGTATCAACTATATAGTGGTCTTTGAAATAAAAGACATATGCTCTTACATCCATAATTGAGCACTCTGGTCATTTTCCTATACTAAACACACACACACACACGCACACACACACATATATATACGTATACACAAGGTTGTTTACAGCTATTTCAAGGAAATGTTTATTTTACGTAATACAATAAAACGTTTTTTTAAACATCGGATCTCATCAGATATATATATATATATATATATATATATATATATATATATATATATATATATATGAGAGACAGACAGACAGACAGACAGATAGATAGATAGATAGATATAAAGAAATTGATAACATTTGAAGCACCACGTGTTTGAATATTTTTCCAAATTTCAATATATATATATATATTTTTTGTGTTATAATGAAATAAATTCCAGGAGGAAATCCGGGTATGAGAGCTCAATGTAATAAACAGAGCAAGAATAAAATAAAATATAGTAACACGAAATTACATAATCATCGATGCAATAATTTATTTCAACCTTGTGGTATTGTCAAGCATCCAATTTAGATGATTACACTTTTGAAACTGAAAAAAAGGGGAAATTCACACTCGACAATTCAAATATAATTAGAGAGAGAGAGAGGGAGTGACAACATATCTAATACATATTTAGAGAGAGGGGGAAATTTGAAGCATATTTAATCTATAATTTTATAGGGAGGGGGAATTACATGATTTCTGACGGAGAGGGAAGAAAAAGCCATATATATAAAGAGAAATTGGGAAATTGTATATATATAATGTGTATATATATATAAGCAACAATTTCTCTTTTACACATATTTTGTTAAACGGAAGAGATGTCTTCTTCCAACTGTCTAACTGTTCCGCTCGTGCAGTTTTCTGGCAGTCATAGATTCGAATAGACCAATAAACTGACCACATGTTAGCATGGAATCCCAAAATGTCTGAGTACATTTGGTCAATTTATTAGTCTGTTTTAACCTATGACTAAAATATTCATCAAGTTGTAAAAACGACTCCATAAATAGATCGCCTGGGGAGGACATCTTTTCTGTTTAATGAAATTTGCACACACACACACACACACACACACACACACACACACACACATATATATATATATATATATATATATATATATATATATATATATATATATATATAGTCATCCACAGACAGACTGTTTCACTGTATCACAACTCTTCAGTGCGGCTAGACTAACACCCATCCCAAGCCAGGGATCGAACCTTCAACCATATATATATATATATATATATATATATATATATATATATATATATATAACGTGAGAAAAAATTATACTTCTCCAGTGTTCGTACTCGCTATTTATCTAGACATATTACTAAAATATTCATATAAAAAATTATTATTATCATTTCTGATAACCTAAAGAACAAAAAACACCCACTCTTGAGTTTTATGATACAGTACTTGATTTCCTTCCGTATTCATTTCAGTTGGCGGGGTAAGATGGTTGTCTGAATTGCTATTTGCTTTCTCACTTTCTATAGTTTCCTCCGGGGGGCTAGAAAAAGGTATATGTTTTACTCATTAACTTTTGCGTGACAGAATGAAAGTACATATATTTCAAGACTTTCTCAAAATGACTGATTTGAAGAAAATATGTACTTCTGTGTTTTTCTTCAAATCAGTCATCTTTATAAAGTCTTGAAATAAAGACGAAACGTTGATGAATATATAAACAATTTTCGGGTTTTCTTATTTTCATTTTCCATTAAAAAAACCTTTAATGTTTAATAAAAAAATATTTATAGTAATATATATATATATATATATATATATATATATATATATATATATATATATATATATATATATAAAATTGAAATAAAAGCCAAATTAGCAATACAAGATTAATTTTTTTTTTCTTACATTAATCCTATCGATTACGGAATAAAATTCCTTCTTCAGGGGTGACCAGTAATGAGTCATTTTTTTTTTTTCATCAAAAAACAAGAATAAAGAAACTTATTTCTTTGTTAATTTGATAAACGTCTTTGATGGTACGACGTCATCGCCTTGCTGTTATGAAATGGCGGGTAGGATTCAAAAACCGGTGTCGAACGATGGATGCGTTTGGCACGCTGTCGAGTAATGTGTGTGTTTTTCGTTCAAGTTTAAAGTATTGCATGGAAAGTTAATAAAATTGAAATAAAAGCCAAATTAGCAATACAAGATTATATATATATATAATTAGCTATTTATTGTTTTGTTTTCTTCTAAATAATTCTTTGAAAATCTATGGATTAAAGGTCATTCCTTGTTTGAACACCTGATGATTATAACATACTTGTAAAGTATGTAACTTTACTTTTTTCATTATTTCAATATTTCCTATATATATATATATATATATATATATATATATATATATAGTACTTGAATGGTTGTTGTTTCCTAAATTTTAATCCAATGAAACTCCAGTGTTTATAAGATAGTGATTAATAACAAGTAGAGCTATATTATAGCATACAATTTTATTCATACAAACATTATTGGCTACATATGTGCATACATGTTTCAGTTTCGACTTTATTTCAAGTCCAGCTTCCTCAAACCTCTGATTATGCTGAAAAGAAAAAAGAGAGTGAAATAAAGTTGCAGTTGAAACATGTATGCACATATGTAGTCAATAATGTTGGTATGAATAAAAATTTACACTATATATATATTAATTAATTACAAGAAAACAACGAATACCTTGTCAAAATAGGAATAGTTCAAGAAGAGTGGTGTTGGAGGTAGTATTTGATGTAGTTTTATGGTTTTAGTGCAAAGAACAGGTATTTGATCGCTCATTTCAATAAACATTATGATTTGTTTACTGAGAAGAAAATAATGGATTGCATGGACAGTATTGGGAGCTCTCAGATGAGATTTTTAAAAGAATCTGAACTCACTAATGAGTGACCACTGATCACGGCATAATTATGTTGACAGACCAGTTCCCGTTAGATTACCAAAGTTAAGCGACGTTGAGCCTGGCCAGTACAGTATAGGTGACCATTTGGAAATACTAGGCACTGCATGTCATCTCCCCTCACGGGGATATACATGCTGACTGAGGACCACATGTGAATTTGTATTCCCCATAAAACTTCCATTTTCAGTGGAAGGCAGAATGCCCGACGCTGGGTGAATACCACAAAAAATGGTATTACCACTCGATGTAAGGCTTAATGAGATGGATGGATTTGTCAGTTGAATGATGAAGAATATTATGAGAGGATTGAAAATGATGAATAGAATGAACAAAGTTTGATTTCTTATGGGGACGATTTGTGTGATGAAGACGAAACAAAAGAAAAAAATAAGCCAGTTGGTCTTGACAGCGGGAATGGCAAACAGCCCAATGGGTTTTCCCTTTGCAAACAGCAAGTTAGTAATATGGGATGGGACTTGGGTCGACACTTTTGCGCCCTCGTCAATAACAAAATCGGCGACAAACCCTGGACATGTAGTAGCGTAAGCAAAGGACCGCTAGCGATTTATATACGCCGGTCTTCTCGAGATATTTGTATTTCTACTAATTGCTGTGGAGACAAGTGGAGTGATAGGCCCTCAATACACGAGACTTCCTCAACAGCTTTGGTCTATTAATGATGCGTCACATCGGGGGCCATTGTGAATTGACTTGGCTTTACGAGCCCCTATCCATAGATACTATACAAGGAAACGGCCTTTTGGCTAAGATCAAAGTGTAGTATCTGTTCTGATGGATACAAACTACACCCCATAAACTGGTATTGTCTTGGCCTTCGGGGCTTGATTTACGCCGGTCTATGGGTCGGTCCTGTGCAGTTTTAGGAGGTCCACCCTCCCAGGCTTTGCCTCCCTTCTTTGGGAGGGGTAAGTTTATTGCTTACTGCCTGAGGCGCCCCTACTGGGGAATGCCGACGGGGCTGCCCAGGCAATTTTTAATAGCCAAAGTGCTCACTTTCTCGAGTGCTGGCTTTTCAAACCCCACTTTCCCGACCCGACTTTGGGTCACATCTTACCTTGTGGGAGTAAGATAAAACTGGCCTTATGCCTAACCTCCTGGAGAGGAGGTAAATAAATGCTCTCAGCCTGCCAAACCAGCAGGACATCTGATGAAAGTTCTTGATGTTCTGAATATAAGCTTTTTAAATTTATTGTTTGTTTATTTCATGAACTTTTAAATTTAACTCATATTTTGTCAAATGTCTAATTTAAATTTTTTTTTTAAATATTGAATCATTTTTTTTATTTTACTGGCTTTTTTAAAATTAACATTTTATTTTATTTATGTCGAAATGGAATGTGAATTTAAATTTTTATTTTATTATATAATTTTGCACTTCTGTAGTATATATGAAGCAACAGATTTTCTGTCCTTCTACTGAAAATGAAGGGAGGTAATTCAACCGGAAGTGATTTTTTTACAACATAAAAAAAAATGCAAGACTGGTTTGTTTTTGGGTAACAATTAACAATTTCTTTTTTTTATTATATGAAGTAAAAAAAAATTTAAATAAAAAACCCTAACCCTAAACCCAACCCTAACCCTAAACCTAACCCCTAACCCTAACCCTAAACCCTAACCCTAACTCTAACCCTAAACCCTAACCCTAAGAAATCAGGCGGTGTGCCTGTAAAAAATCTATTGGTTTTTGCGGCTGGTTCATTAAATTACCAATGTTTCGAAGATTAATCTCATTTAACTCCATTTTCTAAATACTAAATTCAACTTCTGGTGAATTCTGAATGAATGGTACTTAGAGAAAAAAAACGGAACTCTTCAATTTCAATTTCTTAATCGGCAGCTGCTTCATATATACTACAGAAGTGCCTTTAATTTCTATTAACAAATATATTGATATTTTTACAGTTTTTTTTTTATTCCATTACATTTTTTTTTAACTAATTTTCTTTGATTCGTTTTTGTTCCTATTCCTTCCTCTGTTTTTTTTCTTTCTTTCTATAATAATATTTCATCTTTGTAACTTTACCTTTCTGTCTGTCCCATTGTCCCTCGCACCATTTTGTTAACTTTGTTTGTTCATTCTTGTGTCATTAACGATTCATTCATTTCCTTCTACATTTATTCATTGCGATTCAATTATTCATTGTCCATTAGAAGATGAAGTAAAAACACCCGCCCAAATTCTGTACAAATTATAATTCATTGCAAATTGCAGCTTTTTTGTTTGGAGATGTTTTTCGTTTTCATCCGGTTGATTTTTATCATTTCTTTTTTTATTATACAAACATTGGCTGCCATGTCTATTATCTGCTTGTTATGTGCAATCTACAAAAATATGGCTGCCATATGTCATTTCCAAACGACGCATTCTGCATCCTCCACCATCGCACTGGAACACATTTTCCCATCCAGGAAAATATATGATCGGCTGTTAATTACATTGTGATGTAAATAATCTACCATAAAAAATATTGATTGGAAACTTGTTATTCGGTAACATAACTTACAGTATCTGTAATTATGTTATATATAACTGGATTGTGGAACACTGTTATGACAGCCTGCTTAAATATGTCCACTTGTACTGACATGAATATACTTTAATTCTACCCTTTCTCCATAGCTATTCAAATTAGCCGCATTGGTAGAGGTTCAGACTTGAAAGTGACTATGGTTTAGGGTTCGACACGTGTGACTGGTACAACAGTTATCGTCCACACTGATGATTTCCAGAAAAGGATGAAACACATGTGTATGTGGGTAAGAAGTAAAATGATAATAATAATATTGATTATATATATATACACAAATATATATGTGTATATATATAATCAATATTATGATAAATATATATCTTTTTTATTTCTTACCCACATATACATATGCATATACATATGTAAATTTACATATATATATATATATATATATATATATATATATATATATATATATATATACATATACGTATATAGAGAAATATTTTTTAATAAATTAATTTATAAATTAATTTTTGCGCACACACATATATATACATATATGAATATATACATATATATACATACATATACATATATATATATATATATATATATATATATATATATATATATATATATATATATATATATTACGATATGTATTACAGAAGATCAGTACAAAATCGGTACAGATCTTCTGTAATGCATATAATAATAAATATTATGCTCTTATTTTAACATTTTCTTAATAATCGAGCACTCTGTTGGGGTTATCTCCATTATATATATATATATATATATATATATATATATATATATATATATATATATATATATGTATATATTTGTTTATAGTATATATATATTTGTTTATAGTATATATATATTTGTTTATTATATATATATTGTTTATAGTATATATATATATATATATATATATATTGTTTATAGTATATATATATTGTTTATAGTATATATATATATATATATTGTTTATAGTATATATATATTGTTTATAGTATATATATATATATATTGTTTATAGTATATATATATTGTTTATAGTATATATATATATATATATATATTGTTTATAGTATATATACATTGTTTATAGTATATATATATATATATATATATTGTTTATAGTATATATATATATATTGTTTATAGTATATATATATATATATATATATATATATATTGTTTATAGTATATATATATATATATATATTGTTTATAGTATATATATATATTGTTTATAGTATATATATATATATTGTTTATAGTATATATATATATTGTTTATAGTATATATATATATATATATATATATATTGTTAATAGTATATGTATATATATATATATATATTGTTTATAGTATATATATATATATATATATTGTTTATAGTATATATATATATATATATATATATATTGTTTATAGTATATATATATATATTGTTTATAGTATATATATATATATATATATATATATATATATATATATTGTTTATAGTATATATATATATATTGTTTATAGTATATATATATATATATATATATTGTTTATAGTATATATATATATTGTTTATAGAATATATATATATATATTGTTTATAGTATATATATTGTTTATAGTATATATATATATTGTTTATAGTATATATATATATATATATATATATATATATATATATATATATATATATGTTGTTTATAGTATATATATATATATATATATATATATATATATATATATATATAGATATGGTTACCAATAATATTATCACAGGGAAAATATTTGAAATTTGTGGGTATGTATATATATACATACATATATATATATATATATATATATATATATGAATATTTATTAATTAATTTTTACGTACATAAAAGATATATATATATATATATATATATATATATATATATATATATCGTAAGTTACTAGCTAGCTCTACTTACGTATCGAGTATTGTTGAAGTAAATACTGAAAAGTGATACATAAAAAATTATATCTCCTTTTAAAATTTTATGTGGATTCATGAAATAGTAATATATATATATATATATATTTCCCTCTTTATCCTGTTAAAGACAGGCTTTAATCTGATGAGCTCAGGTGAAGTGTAAATCTGAACAGTATAGGGAGATGTGTGCAGAACAGGAGACTTCAATGATATGGCCATATTGAAAGAACGGATGAGAGTTTTTGAATTAATAGTAGATGTACAAAAGTTTAGATAGCAGGTCCAGTTCACGGGGGGGGGGGGGCTAAGGAAAACATGGGAGGAAGTGATAAGTATGGACTTGAGAAAAAGAGAGATAAATAAAGACCTGGTCAGAGATAAGTTAGTTTGGAAGTCAATTCTTTAAAGCCGTCCAAACACATGCCATCATTTAAAATAGACGTTAAAATGATGATGATAATGATGATGATGATGATGATGATGATGATGATGATGATGATGATGATGATGATGATGATGATGACGATGATCATGATGATGATCATCATGATGGTGGTGGTGGTGGCTCTAATTCATTTCGTTACTTACACTTGACACTAGGCAGTTTGGACCTTTTAGATGGATCAAAGTTAGTATCTATTCTAGTAGGTCTCAGAAGATTATCTTCCCAAGCATTACCTTCCTTTCTGGAGGATCGGGTGAGTATTGCCAATCGCCTGAGGCGTCCTCACCGGAAAATGACGACGGAGCTGATCATTGCAAATTTTGTACTCGACTAGAGTGCCCCACTTTAAACTGACCTTTTGTTTAACTTGACTGAAGTGAAAGCAGAGTAAATGGTTAATGGTTAATTCGAAGTTGTAAAGCGTTTCTTCAAAAGTTCGAATAAAATTAATGTATAGGCGATAATATATATATATATATATATATATATATATATATATATATATATATATATATATATATATATATATATGATGACATTAGAAACGTTTTAGAAGTAAAATCAATTCAGTATTACGTATAGGGGAAGAAAGACGTTTTAATACTTTTCTTGTCTTGAGCGATACAAAAAAACAACATGGTGCCATGAGCTAAATACACTACTTCCGGTTCCGTTTTGGTAAAATCTCGGTTATTCTAGCATATTTACACATTTCAAACGTGTTTTTCTTTAGATTACATGCGTAATACTAAATAAATTTTAACTCGAAATGGTTCCTCATTTAATAATATTTAAAAAAAGAAACAACATAAAACCATTTTTATCGCCTATACACAAATGTTCCTCGCATTTTGTTTTAGGCCATCGAACGCATCATTAGCCGAGTAAACAAACTAACTATTCAGCTGTAAAAGAAAATGTCCATTCCCCGACATCGATAAATCTATGAGATGTATTATTCATCCAGGGTGATAACCCCCCCCCCCACACACACACACACACCCCTGTATTAAATGGTGCTGTTTATTTGCGTATTGTGTAGGTTGATGATTCCTGGTTATTTTGACGTTTATTTTCACTTTCATGGTTAATAATCATGTCACGCTCCATCTGATTGCTTATGTAATATAATCCTTGACTGTTCGCGAAATGTAAGAATTAAAATTAACAAACGCGTCAAATTTTAAGTGAACAGGAGACATCAGCATACGCAAGTAATCAACAACATTGAATAGGAGAACTAAATATTATCATTATCGATATCCCGAAAGACTGGGAACATAGAATTGTGAATTGTTACAAATGTAAAAGGGAAGGAGCTCTAGCTAGCTAGAGGTAATTACAGAGGCTTAAAGTTAATTGATCAGATTCTGAAAGCGATTGAGAGAATAATTGAGCAGCAAATAAGAAGTCGGATAAGCATAGATGAAATGCAGTTGGGTGTTATGCCTGCGCAAAGTACCACTGGTGCTATATTTATCCTGAGATAAATGAAAGAGAAGTACCTTAATAAGAAGTGTAGCGATCATAAACATAGACCTATTTTCTCCCTCCGAAAAATGTCCCTATTAAGTGAGCTGGTCACACACTGACCAATCAGCCTGCAGGGTGCATCAATTTCTTCTGTCAGCTGAAGAACTACTTCGGCCCCCTGGCCTTTTGGCTAGGAAGAAAGTGTAGTATCTGTTCCGATGGATACTGCACCCTATAGATCGGTGTCGTCTTGATTCCGCTGGTCTATGGGTCTGTCCTATGCAGTTCTAGGAGGTCCACCCTCCCAGGCTTTGCCTCCCCTCTTTGGGGAGGAGTAAGTTTATTGCTTACTGCCTGAGGCGCCCCTATCGGGGAATGCCGACGGGGTTGCCCAGGCAATTTTTAATGGCCAGAGTGCTCACCTTCTAGGGTGCTGGCTTTTCAAGCCCCACTTTCTTGACCCGACCTTGGGTCACATCTTACCTTGTGGGAGTAAGATAAAACTCGCCTTGGGCCTAACCTCCTGAAGAGGAGGTAAATAATACTTCGGCCCCCTTTGGGACTCTCGGTCGGTCGACAGAGAGACTCCAGCAAGCAACGAGGAAACACTTCTTACTCTCTCTCCTGCCTCTGTCCACTGGACGTTCCAGCAACTACTATTTTCGCCTGGAGATAACTGCTCAGACTTCAGCAGCCTTAAGAACTTCTTATTTTTCCTCTTCCTCATTCGGACACTGTCCAACTTTCTTTCTATCTATACCAAACGGTATCAGGGAACTTTAAAGAATAGACCCTTTTCGTTGTTGCTATAAAAAGGTTAGCCTGCTGTATACATGGCAATGTAGCGTTTCATTCAATGCATAAACTCTGGAGCCGACGAACCAAGATCCCGTTGAAGACTAGACTCCATCTCTATAACGCGTACAGCGTGTCCATCATGCTCTACAATAGCAACAGCTGGGCAATAACAAAAACCATGCTTGACAAGCTGGATGCCTGCCACCGCAGACACCTCTGTTCCATCACAGGTCACTGCTGGCCGAAAAAACTTATCAGCAACAAGGCACTATACGAGCTGTGCAACGAAAAACCCCTCTCTACAAAGGTCGCTGAACAAAGATGGTCTATGTTAGGCCATGTCCTATGAATGGACCCTGACACTCCCGCACAGAGGGCACTAGACTTTGCCGTTACTGGCTCACAAGCCTACCAACCGCGACTAAGATGGCACTGCACAAATCTGCTGGGCACACTACGTGCTGACCTCAAGCAGGCGGGACTAGGACCACTACATACAGCGAAACAACTTCATTGCCTACGACAACTTGTGCATGACAAGGCCAGATGGCCTGGGACTAGCATGGAGGACTGATTGCAGCTACGGGATGTCATTTGACTACCGTAGCCGTAGAACACAGTTTTTTAATAATTAAAGTAAAAAGGTTTTGTTATTTCATTTCGTGTCTTAAACATAAGATAGGTTCCCTTCCTTACAGAAGAACCTGTATTTTGCTTTTGTGGATGTGGAGAAAGATTTTAACAGAGTTTCAAGGGAAGTTGGCTGGTGGGCTTTGCATAAACTAAAGTAAAACAAATTCTTCTTGCATAACTAAAATTAATAAGTCTATGTACTTCTATATTATTTGTACTAACTACAAGTTCTCACACAGGTCATCAGTGATTGCTCACCGACAACCAGTGGTATTCCCTGGAGTCTGAGTGACAATAAGTCTCCCCAGATTTCCAGTATTCTCTACCTCTTTTCGATAGCCACCGCAAATAAACTTGTAGTATCGCAACAGCCGTTTACCATTGATTTCTCGCTGGTAAGGACCATTGGTCTTTTCTGGGATTTGGGTGGCAGTAAGCCTCCTCAAGGTCCCAGCACTCTCTACACTTCCAGTGGAGGTCTGCTTTGTGCTGTCCCTCTAGGTCTTCTCATCCTGCTTGACCCTATGCAAATATTTTGTGGTGTCAGCCTAGGCTGGTACAATTTTTTATTTATTTTTTTTTTAATTAATTTTTTATTTTTTATTTATTTATTTTTTAAATATTTTTTTCGGGGGAGTGGGGAGAGCAGTGGAGAAGTGTGAGGGGAGCTTATGGTGTTTCTTGCTATTTGTGTTCATTGGTTCATTTTTGTGTGATGTCAGCTGAGGTCAGTGTAATTTATTGGGGGAGGGGGGCGGCTCATAAAGTGATGTTTCTTACATTTTCTGTTCCTTTGTTTGTGATGTGGTGTTCTTTCTGTGGTTTTGTTTTCTTTCTGTTGTAGATTCCATGTGACTCTTCGGGTTGGTTTCCGCATTCGAGGATTGTTCTTAAGATTGCAGCTGTTTTGATCATTGCCGTCCTTTGATAGTTTCAATAATCCCTTTGATTCCAATTTCTCCCAGTCTTTTTTCTAGGTTTCTTGGGATTGTTCCTAGTGCTCCTACGATTATTGGTATTATACTGACTTTCTTCATGCTCCATATTCGTTTCAGTTCTCTGGCTAGTTCCGTGTATTTGCTTCGTTTTTCCGTTTCTTTGATCTTCACTCTGTGGTTGCTGGAAGGCGAAGTCTACGATTTTAGTGGTTAAGATGTGCCCTTATGTATTTCTTACGTTTACAAAAATTACCCACCACGGACAGACAGAAATCGTGACATCCTAACATCCTGACATCGTGACAGAGAATGTCCTTCTTATATTATA
This sequence comes from Sepiola atlantica, assembly GCA_963556195.1. Lineage (NCBI taxonomy): Eukaryota > Metazoa > Mollusca > Cephalopoda > Sepiida > Sepiolidae > Sepiola > Sepiola atlantica. Next base: position 33,482,075 of record OY744542.1, read on the forward strand.
AGTAGACTAGCAAAAATAGCCTCCCTACAGTCGTCTGATTTTGCTAGGCTGCCGCGTCAGAAATGAACGCTCACCCATTAACCGATGGAGCCCCAGTCATATTTCGTGGGTAGTGAGATATTGATTTTCTTTGTTTCGGATCAAAAATATTTTTAGTTAAAAAAGGAAAAAAGAAAAAAAAATTCCGCCCCCCCCCCCCCCCCCGCCCCGCACCCAGAATTTTTTAAAAAACTTTGTGACGTTTCCTCAGTCGGTAGCGTGTCGGACAAATTCGTCCCAATTACCCTTTCAGCAACCAACATAATTGAGGTGTTGAAAGTATACTTTGTCCCTCTAATATGATATGCATCAATATTGCTTTTGTATATAAAGAGCTTTTCTGCAGTTATCCAATTTAATATTGCTTTTGCCTTGGACTGAACTTCTATTGAAATCAAATGTGTATTGCGTATTAAGATCTATTCAAACGCAACTTCCGCCTGATTCTCGAGAGAAAAAAAATTGCCAGCAATTCCAGTCTCACAAGAAAATAGATATTTGCAAAATCTTCACAATTTTGTAGGATTTACATGAAAAAAAATAGATAATTCTTTTTCACACTTTTTTCATGACTCACAGCAAAATATAATTCTCTATTTTTCTTATTTTTTCTATTTAACTAAAAATAATTTAACGAAAAATATACACAGAAAATTTTCATGGTGTTATCAAATTTTATATTGCTTTTATATAATGCACTTAAAGTGTCCATTAGATGCGTTTATCAGACATGAATTAAGACTTATAGTGTTATAAAAGTGCCGTGGGTGTGTTTTGTGTTTAGTTGTTTGTTTTTAGAGGGGGCGGGAAGAGGTAATGTTTGCTTTTTTATTTTATTTAAACAATAAAATCTTGTTTTTTTTCTAAATTTTCCTTTTTTTTGTAAATTATGTTGCTAAGTTTTCAATAAAAACTACATTTAATTAAAACCTTTTTCGAATCAAACAGATTTTAGGCACCGCAACACCACAAGATGAGCAACAACCAAAAGAACACATTTTGCATTAACAGAGATTTTTTCTACTTCCGGTGAATTATGACCAAAATAATACGTCGTATTAAAATGAAAACATACATAAAGTTTTACTAAAAAATACATAGGTTTATTTATTAACAAGCAAGTTATGCTATACGCACATGTTTAATAATAAAAAAAAGTATTTACAAAAGATTTCTTGGTGCTGATATCGATCCTGAACCAGTTTTCGTGAAGTTCGACTCGGAAGCGTTCGGCTGTCCTACGTAAACGCCCGAGAGTTGACGAGCCGATTTGTACCAGACGACAATTTTGATACGGTGCTGCGTCCTATGATAATAATGATTTGCTTGTTTTGTTTTTTGTTGTTGTTAGGGTTAGGGTCAGGGTTTAGGGTTAGGGTTAGGGTTAGGGTTAAAAATATATATTTGATAACAGTAATTTCGCTGTTTTGCTTGTTTTTTTGTTGTTGTTGTTTCTTTTAGAAAATTTATGAAAATATAACTTACAATCACAGGACGCAGCACCGTATCAAAATTGTCGTCTGGTACCATTCAGCTCGTCAACACTCGGGCGTTTGCGTAGGACAGCCGATCGCTTCCGAGTCGAACCTCACGAAAACTGGTTCAGGATCAATATCAGTACCGATTTCTTTTTGTAAACTTTGGAGATTCATAACAAATTTTTTTAAATACAGTTTTATTTACAAAACTTTTCATTTAAACTAAAACAAACGTAATAACAAACATTTTTAAAAGAACATTTAAATAAAAGGATGTTATGCAGAGATGTTTTACAAAAAAATTTTCTTTTAATATTTAAAAAAAAAAAATGGATTGTATTAAAATAAATATTGTTCTAAATATTGGATAAAAAAATCTTTAATTTATCATAAGAGATGAAACTGGAAGTAAAAAGTAAAACACCGGAGTTAAAAGAAAATGTGTTATTTTAGTTGTTGTTTATTCTGAGGTGTCTCAAATCCATTTGATCCTCTTTTTCTAATTACTGGTGCTACCAGATCAGGCTGTCTGAAGATACAGGCTTTCTGACTTAAAATGCACCAAACATTGATGTTATTGTTTTTCTTTCCCTTTGCAAAACTCAATCACATTCTGCAAAGCTAAAAACAAAAAACATGTTTCCTCTACAAAACAACAAAACCAAAAAACATGAATAAATATTTGAAGATATTGTGGTTATCTTGGTTCCCGGTTTTGGATCTGGTATTTTAGACGACGGTCGCGTCTTTAGGGATTGCCAAGCACCACACTAAAAAATTAATATTTGTGTCGCTGAATTGAGATTAGACCGATTCGATAAAAACATATATGTTTGGAATGGATCACCATTTTGCAAGTGCTAAATTTTAATAATAGAATGTTGTTAATAAAAAAGGAGAAACAGTAAAGTAAAACAAAAAACATTTATATAGCAACAATTTTATAGCAACATTTATATAGCAACAATTTTATAGCAACAATTGTATAGCAACATTTATATAGCAACAATTTTATAGCAACATTTATATAGCAACAATTTTATAGCAACATTTATATAGCAACAATTTTATAGCAACATTTATATAGCAACAATTTTATAGCAACATTTATATAGCAACAATTTTACAAAGATGTTAAATATAAACCATAAAGTTTGTTGAAGGTTGAAAAAGTTTTTGCATATGAAAACGACACGAGTGTTAAATTTGTTTTCAAAGTTCCGTATGCGTGCATGTTCTCTATTTATCTTCATTCCACAAGGTAAGATGTGACACAAGGTCGGGAAAGTGGGAAAGAACAAGCGCTCGAGAATTTGAGCACTCTGGCTTTTTAAAAATTGCCTGGGCAGCCCCGTCGGCATTCCCCGGTAGGAGCGCCTCAGGCAGTACGCAATAAACTTACTCCTCCCCAAAGAGGGGATGCAAAGCCTGGGAGGGTGCACCTCCTAGAACTGCACAGGACAGACAACCGATAGACCAACGTAAATCCAGGTCCGAAGGCCCAGACGATACCGGTTTATTAGGCGGGGTAAAAAACCCTGGTTATGTTTGTATTTGTGTGTTTACATACTTGGGTTAAGCTGTTATTGGGGGAAGACAGCAAATGGGATGCTGGATTTCGCACTTCAAGTCCGGTGTTTCTTGTTGTTGTTGCTGTTGCTGTCTTCATCGAGAGCCGAGGAGAGTCGTTCTGTGTCGCCAGGAAGGACTCTGATTTCTTTTGACTAATTCACTGTTTTTATCAAGTTTCATTTCGCACCTACTTATTACCTTCAGACTAAAAACGCATATGAACACTTTTCCCTGAGTTCGCCTCTGTGCCACATCAGTATGTACTTATTTTAGTAGCAACTGACAGCAAGGTGAGTCCCTCTTCAAGAAGAAAGAAAGAAATTGAAAGGAAGAAGAGAAAAGAATGGAAAAGAAGAGGAAATAGTAAGCCGAACGAATCTAGTAAAAAAATGGGGTAACTAAGCAGGCTAGCACTTCCCTTCAATGTCTCATCGATTTATTGATCTGACATAATATAAAGAACTTAGCACATAAAAACTTTTACCAAAATGATCAGGTTTGGCATTAAATAACGTGAAAAGGATTGATATGCCGTCAAATAAAACAACCAAACCAAACACCATGAATAAATATTAGAAGATATAAAGAACTTGAAGCATAAAATTTTTACCAAAATGATCGGATTTGGCATCAAATAACCGGAAAAGAGTTGATATGCCGTAAAATAAAACAACCAAACACAACAATCAAACTTTTTCTAATTCTTTTGTTTCATAAATATATTTTATAAGCATAGATAGATGCCAACACCAAATAAAATTTCAAAACATTGTGGCTAACATACATGGCTAAAATAAAACAAGAGACGTTGCTAGTCTTTCTCTACTCTATTATTATTTCCATGAAAGGTGCTCGTCTGAGCTCCAATTTTTGGTTCCTCTCTGTAAAACATTCACCGCAAGAATTCGCCTTTTCTGCCACCACAGCAAAGAACTTTCCTTTTTGTCCTCTGTGTACCTAAAACCAAATGCAATTTCCATGAACAGAGTTTATTTCCAAGAACTTCCAATCTGTGGAACACATTACCACAGGAATGTTTCCTTCCAAACTACAACATGGTCATCATCAAGTCCAATATCAGCAAATACTATATTTTTGTTCATCATTTTCAACCCTTTCAAAATATTATTCTCCATCCAACTGACAATCTCATTAACATTTATCCTCGAGTGGCTTTTGGCCTTGATAAGTGCTGAATCATTTAGTATTAAAAAAAATCAAGTGAATAAATAAATATAAAGTTTTTTAGACCCCTGTTTAGTCTCCATAGACAATGGATATCCCTATAAGGTGTCTATGCAGGGAGGTCATGCTGAAGCAAGGGTTGCTCAATCAGCAGCCGCATTTCTCCTGAACCGGCACTGCTCAAGTCCAATGGTAAGGAGAAGTCCAGGACGACTGAAAAAAAAAAAAAACAATATTGGGATAATCAGAGAGACTCTCACACAGCATCTAATATTCCCAAATGGTCACCCAATTAATACTGACCAGGCCCAACGTCACTTAACTTTGGTGATCTTATGGAAACCAGTGTGTTGTATAATGATAAGTTTAGGATTACACAGCTAATTTTTTTTTTTTTAAATTAGCGGTTTATCAATTCGATTTTTTTTTTCAAATACAGTACTAATCGTATGTAAATTTGAAAGTTAAATTTAGAATAATTGTCAATTCTTTTGGACTAGAAATAAGAAAGAAAGAAAACCAAATAAAAGCACATTCGTTTTGCAACACATGTTGTCTGTGATAAGAAATTTACATAAATAACAGCTGAATATATATAATCTTCCTTCCAAATCAATTTGCAGAGAGGTGACTTATTACGGAGTTGGGCAGTCATGGCCACCACATTAACCTCTACTTAGACTCCTAGATTGTGGAGGTTCCGAAACGCTTGTGTTTATCATCATAACAAGCCCAACAATCTACCTGACCTACAAGCTTGTATTGAAGAAGAAATTAATGTCATTACAACAGAAGAATTAGCCAAGGCTGTTTAATATCTAACTAAACGTACTAAACATGTTATTATGAAGGATTTAACTGTGCCATTGGGGATATAGGCATAGAATATACTCTACAAGCATTTATTTATGGCTACCCGGCGTTGACTGGGAGTATAGATTAGAAAATAGAATTAAAAATGTTTAAAACTTCTCCTTCCATACGTTCACCTCTTTTTCTCTCTCTCTCTCTCTCTCTCTCTCTCTCTCTCTCTCTCTCTCTCTCAAAATCCTCAGTCATATTATTTTTGCTGAGTCAGAATATGTAAGTTTTCTTAGCGTATCTTGTGTAGTTTCTCAGGTTACACCAGACACACCCTTAGATGGAAAATACGATTTTCCTTTTATATAATAGAAAATCAGACTTATAATATCGGATTGGCAAAAATAACCTATAATTTTTCTCCATCTCGCCTGAATCCTATGCCAGTCTAATCATACAAAACTAACATGTTGCTGCAGTTTCACAGCACTACCGATCCTCATAATAAATGATAAAAAGCTGTACTTAGCTTAACACTTTACTGCAGTTTCACGGTATCACCGATCTTCATAATAAATGATAACTAACACTGATATTGTGGATACAGGCATAGAATATACTTTACAAGTATATATTTATGAAAATCAGAGTTTTATACCTGCCATTGCGCTGCATTTTTTCCTGTAGGGCAAGACTGATAACCTTAAACCCATTGTATTATATGTGATAAATTAGTTTATGCTATGAATGAACAATTCAATATGTCTAGGTTACATGTACTTTACGTTTATCTTGTCTTCTTTATATATTTTATATTTCTACTTTTAAGCTGAGGGGAAAACATAGTGAATAAATCTAATCCTGGCTCTAAAAATGATTTTTATTTTCTATAAAATCAAAAAAAGTCATTTTTATCTTTTTTTCTTTTTTAGCATGTGTATATTAATGTCTAATTGTAGAATTGGAATTCATGGAACTTCAGCTGTAAGTTTTATCTCGTTTAAAGCAGTCAGTAGGATGTATTTATTTGGATGGGGAAGTGGAGGGAAGGTACAGCATATCAACCCCTTTTTATTTTTGGGTTATTTAATGTTGAAACACAATATGTATAAACGATTTTTACCCGGGGCACCTATTGCACAGCGCGCCATCTCATGCATCAACTCCAAAAAATGTTTGGATATCTCAGGCAAAAACGGAGTGTGGAACACCTGGGAAGACCTGGCTTGACTGCGTAAGAAGTCATATGACTGCACACGTAACCTGACTGATATCCACTCTGTGGATCGGACCGCATGGAGAGCAGGTATGAGACATTGCCTAGTGTTGCCAGCCCCAGTGTCTGAGACAATCACAGAACGCTAAATACCAAAGCCAGATGATGATGATAATGAGGGGAAGACATTGTGGGTTCATACCTTTCCCCTCGATATTGATGCATAAGCATATGTGATAGATCCACTCTGCATAGTCAATTTCATATTTGCGACGGTATCCATCAAACCAATCACCCTCCCCCATATAGTTCTGAATGTTTTATATCACCGAGTTGGCCGAAATGGGGTATTAGATTCATACAGTCTTTATTTTTATTATTGAGGTCACCATTTATTAAGGCCAAGTGCCACTCGAGGATAAGGGTTAATGAGGTGGGAATGAATGCCAGCCAAAAGATGAGGAATATTATGAGAGTGTTTACATTAATCAATGGTATAAGTTGTGTTTGATTGCTTATGGGGCTTTCCATGACAAGAATTTGTTGACAGTGGGTTTGAAGGCGACTATGTTGTAATCAGAAAGGAAGCAGTCCTGCGGTAATGTGTTCCCAAGATGAGAAGTCCTTGCAAAGAAGCTCTGCCCATGTAAATACCGCATGGCCCTAGGCAGACGGAGGGAGAAAGTAAAGATGTTTACCGTTGTGGTAGAAATACGAGACCAAAGACTGGCGCTCAGTTGAGCACCTTCAATGTAAATGGCGATAGAGTAGAGAGAGACTAGCAGCGTCTCTTCTGAGAGAAACGGATCGTAGGTAAGAGAAAAAATCACCCCCACTAGATTGCGAAGTCGATTTTGTACTCTGTCAAGGTAGGAAAGAGTGCTCTGTGTGGCACCTCCCCAGATGTGGCAGCAGTTTTCCATCTTTAGATGTAGCAGCCTCTTATTTAATCATTATTTTTTAAGACCTACTAGCTAAACCACCCACCTACACAGGATAATAGATTATAATTATGATCTTAAAAATCACATTGCTTTACAGAGCTTTATATTATTTTATTTTTTATTTTTTAATGGAAATCGCTCCAGACAAGGCATGAAGCCACTTGATATAAGGAGCTAAAAAAATACTTCACGGTCAAAAACTAGCCAACAATAAGTGTTATATGGATAGATTACGACCCAGAAAACAGCAATTCTTCCTCCTTTGCAAGAAACAATGCTCATGGAATGTGAGGAGTAAAAGACAAAATAAGGGAAGCAAGAGTTACGAGGCTGGCAAAAGTAAACCGGAAGTTCACTTTCTACTCTCCTATTTAACGCAGTAGTTTTAGTAATTATTAACTAGCCGGTATATTATACAAATACAAAATAATCTGTATTTATCCGGCGTTTCCCAGGTTGATACATATTGCCGGGTAAAGTGCTTAGAGAAAAATAATTGAAAATATATATAAAAAGTCATATCCTATTTCAGGATACACAGCACTTTCATTTCTTAACCTTGTTACCACCTCCCAGGATGTGGACTAGAGGTTGGGTTAATTTCTTTTTAATGCAAATCTGTCACAAACATTTACCCTAATGTCTATACTGGTGTTGAAAGAAAGAAAAAGTAAAAAAAACAAAACAAATGATTAATTTATTCATTGCCACCTGTATTTACCCGATGTTGTTGGGTAGAGGGCTTAGAGAAAAATAATGAAAAATATATAAAAAGTCGCATTCTATTTCAGAATACACAGTACTTCCACTTCTTAACCCTATTACCACCTCCCAGGATGTGGACCATGGGTTGGGTTTAAGGAGGCATAAACATTGAGTCAGTTTAGGGTGTTAAGCAGATTAAACGTTGTTCCCTGGAGGTAGAGTAGAAACCATTGATTACCACTTTCCATCGTGGACTCAGTCTGAAAGTACATTACGTTAAAGCCTTTGTATATGAAGTTTTACCTTCTGGTACTAAAGTATAGACAAAGGTTTGATAAATAAAATGGTATGAAAACTGGAATCATAAAGAATTTAAAATAGACGTGTTTAAACGAAAATCCTTTTATTAAACCTGTTACCCCCTCCCAGAACATGGACCAAAATTTGGATTTTTAAAAGGCATAAACATTGTATCTGTTTATGTTGTTAAGTAGATCAAACTCTGTTCTCTGGAGGTAGAGTAACAACTATTTAGTTTAACTGAATTATTTACGATATCATTTGATGATTAAAATAATTGAATAAAATTGTTTAAATTTATAATATACTTTAAAAAAAGTTGCTTTAAAATATTATGGTTGCACATGAAGACAGACATTTTTAAATACATATATATATATATTAAATACATATATATATAAATATTAATTATTTATTACCTACAGACATCGATGTTTCATAGTTACGCAATCTTCAGTGCAGGAAGTTAATTTCTGACGGTCGGTGGGTGCGAACTCTGATCACAAATCGCCACTGATTCGCAGTCAAGAGCGTTTTCCTGTTGCCCACCACAAATTAGCTTAGAATTAAGGAGGAATTTAACTTTGTAAATACCAAGTCGGCAGGTGTTTTGCAACGAGCAGCGAATAGTGATCAACAACAACAAACTGTGCTGGATCTCGCAATGAAGCTAGTAGTACTGCTTGTTATTAAACTCGCTCAGAGTGCCCGGCCTTAGTAAAGGGGGCTTTTAATATATATATATATATATATATATATATATATATATATATATATATATATATATATATATATTATGTATGTGGGTATTTATGAAGGCTGAAAGCAATTCAGAAACCCGGAATGGTGAAAGAAAAGATGAACAAAAACAATCAAAGACAATACTTGGGGTATAAATCTTATCGATTTATTTTTCAATAGATTTTTTATACATATCATATCAGTAAACATGAGACTTACTGTTAAATATTTTTATTAACTCTGTTACCCCCTCCCAGAACATGGACCAGAATTTGGATGAAAAAGGCATAAACATTGATCCGGGTTTAGGCTGTTAAGCAGATTAAACTCTGTTCCCTGGAGAAACAATCAATTTAATTTAATCGAATTACTTACGCTCTTGTTTGCTTATTAAACTAATTAAGTTAAATAGTTTAGAATTACAACAAAGAATTGTCCTTTCTCTCTTCGTGTGCCAAGTGTCAGTTAGAATTTCCATGAACAGAGTTTTTTTCCAAGAATTTCACACCTGTGAACATGTTACCACGAGACTGCTTCCCTACAGACGACAACATGGTCGTCTTCAAGTAAAATATCAACAAATTTAATCATTAAAAAATATCTGAAGCTTGTTGGCATGTGTTGGACGACTTTTAGAAATTGACTTCCAAACCAGCCTATCTCTGGCCAGGTCTTTATTTATCTCTCTTACTCTCAGAACGGGAGACGTCGATGGTATGGCCACATTGAAAGAATGGATGAGATTTCTTTGATTAGGAGATGTAGAACAGATTGACAGGAGAAGGTCAAGGAAAATATGGGAGGAAGTGATGAGGATGGATGTGATAGAAAGAAGGATAAATAATTAATTGGTTAGAGATAGGTTAGTTTGGAAATTAATTTCAAACAACCGTCCAACACATGCCAGCATGTAAAACTGACGTTAAATAAACTGATGATGATGATGATGATGATGATGATGATGATGATGATGATGATGATGAGTGTAAAAAAATGAATAAATCAAACTGATGTTGATCGCTGATATTTCATCTTTATCAAAAATTGTTTTTATAGTGAGCTTGAATTTTAATTGCAAATTATAAAAAATATAAGAAACCGACATTAATATTTTTGATACTTTTTGTAATTTGTAATTCAAATTGTTTTTAATAGTTTGGCTCTTTTTATCAGTGGCGTCGTTTCTACGGTGTCGATTTGATTCCATTTATTTGCTTAGTTTTTCTGTCTCTTTGAACTGCTGAGACGGTGAAATCAACGATTTGGCAAGTTTTGTACTTCGTGCTGACTATTATCATGTACGGTCTCCTTGCTTGGTTTGTTCGTTTCTGTTTCTATGATGATATTGGCCTTTTTTCTTTTCTTTTTCTTTTTCTTCTCCTCCCGCTTCTTTCTTCTTCTTCTTCTTCTTCTTCTTCTTCTTCTTCTTCTTCTTCTTCTTCTTCTTCTTCTTCTTCTTCTTCTTCTTCTACTTTGGCTTTTACTTCTTCGTCTTCTTCTTCTTCTTCTTCCTTCCTTTTGTTTTTCTTCTTCTCCTTCTTTTTCTTCCTATTCTTCTACAGTTAATTTCCCCATTCTTGCTTTTTCTCGCTAATGTATTTCATATTTTGTTGTATTCGAACGATTTCTTCTGCTGAGATGTTGGACGAAAAAGCTCTCAAGATCATATTTACGGAGACAAACAAAATTCCGCTTTTATTCAAAACCATATATATATATATATATATATATATATATATATATATATATATATATATATATATATATATGAGGGTTTATAACTAAAAGGTAACTTTTAGAGAATTAGACCTATTGTGAGGTGAGAAAAGCTCAATATACTGGATAGAGCTAAAATATATATATTTGCTTATATATATATATATATATATATATATGTAATTATATAGTTTTCTACATACGTATACGTTTCATCTTTCCGGAATCGTCAGTATACAGATAATTATTCAAGCCAATCACAAGATTCAAAACCCCAGAACAATAGTTATGTTTTTAACTCAAATTCCGACGCTTTAACCCACGCAGCCACCATAAAAAACTGCATAAATCAGTGAGAGTTTTAAACCTATTATACCAAACTGGCGCGATAGGCAGCCGACGTCAACAGTGTTCAACTTATGAAGGAACATGTATCAAAGCTATAATTTTGACGGCTGTATTAATACTACTCACTAGAGTGCCCATACTGAATTCGGGCCGACAAATAACGTTAAGCTCAGTAATATATATATATATATATATATATATATATATATATATAAATATTTGTTATTGTTTATTATCTATGTACGTATACGTTTCGTCCTTTTTAATCGGGACTCATCAGCATATAGATATGACTGTTCACTACCGGTCATGCGATTCGAAACACCGGATTACAAGTATTTTGCAACTCAAATCCGACGCCTTAACCACACGGTCAATTTTAAATAGCGAATAAACGGTGATAATTTTAACACTTTATCGGCGGGCTTAACATCTAGAGCGTTCTACTTCTTTTTTTAAGGGAAAGAACGATGCATTTTAAAGCTAGTTAAGTCATGCTGTGTTAATACTACACTTACAGTGCTCTACTTTTTCGAGGAGCGACAAATAATAATAAATAGTTGTTATTGTTTATTATCTATGTACGCATACGTTTCGTCCTTTTTAATCGGGACTCATCAGCATAGAGGTATGACTATTCACTACCGATCATGCGATTCCAAACCCAGGATTACAAGTATATATATATATATATATATATATATATATATATATATATATATATATATATATATATATATATGTTTCTGAGATCTAAGCTTAACTTTATTTACAAGTTATCATGTTAGATGATAACACAGTCCTCTTATCCCTCTTTCGCCCATAGCTCACACAGCATAACCTCTTTTCAGACCGATCACGTACGATGGAAAGATATCAAAACTATCTAAGAATGAACCCTTTGATCAGAAATAGATCTTGTGAAGTCATAAAAAAAAAGCCAGAAATTATTTATGGACATGAGATATAAGACCAGGTCTTTGATTACATGATATTTATTTCTTGAGATATCAGAAAAAAATTAAGTTTTCTTTCCCAATCTCATAACACGTTCACTTGTCAACATTTCGTTTACCTTTAGATATGACGAGCAGGGCTATCCAATGTTGCCCGGGTATTATACCGGTGATGAATTCCTTTTTCTTTTTGTTAACTTTGATTCATCCCCAAAAAAGACGTATTACTTCTAAGACGTAAGGGGCTACTGTGATTAGGAGCCAGATTAATAGAAGGCATCCTAAGTGCAGCAAGATGTTTGTTCACATTACATTTAAATTTCTGCATGTTGGTACAATCGGAGAAACAGGAGGCAGGAAGGGAATTCTAAATGCATGCGGTCCAAGTAAAGAAACTATTAGAGTAGAAACTTTTTCGGCATCTGGGGACCTCTACATTGAAGGGGTGTGATTTTGCTGCTGCTTAGGTTTGTCGAGGTTATTTATGTTAAGAGGTTAGAAGTACAGTAAGTTTATCAGCGCGCATTCTGTGGAAGTACTTGCAAAACAGCACAGGGATACAACATTGGGGCGATGAGACAGGGGCTGGAGCTTGGTAGACACTGCAGTTTCTATTAGGATAGAGACTCTTTTTTGCACCCTATTCAAGAGGGAGAGACTAGTGGTTGGAGCACCAGCCCAGATGTGGCAACAGTACTCCATGCATGAGAAAATAGTGACTTTATACAGATATAGGATACTGGCAGGTGTGAGAAGTTTTCTAACTCGGTAGAAGGAGCTCACCTTCTTTGCAGCAGACTTGGCAGTATCTTCAATGTATTTATTCCAATTCATTTTGTCTATGATTCAAAATTATTAAGGCCAAATCAATAATCTGTGGCCAGGTTTTAGGTATCATAAAAAATTCCAACTGTTCATTATTATTTCTCCAGTGTGTCCATGGGAGAGAAAGAGTTCTGAAAAGATACAAATATTTGATATTTTTTAGCTTTTACAGGAAAAAAGCTATTCCACCATCTGGGGAACTCTACAGTGAACGGGGGGGGGGGATTTTCTGATTGTCGGGTTGGTTAGGGTATATATGTTGAGGGGGCACAAGGGCAGCAAGTTCGTTGGAGCACATTCCATTGAAGTACTTGTAAAAAAAGCACAGAGACGCAACATTGCAGTGGTGGAAAAAAGGGCTGGAGCTTGGTAGACAGTGCAGGACCTATTAGGTTAGAGACTCTTTTTTGGACCCTGTCCAAGAGGGAGAGGCTAGTGGTTGGTGCACCAGCCCGGATTTGGCAACAATTCCACTACTCATGAGCGAGTGGTGGATTTGTAGATATATAAGATACTGGCAGATGTGAGTTTTCTAGCCGGGTAGAGGGAGCCCACTTTCTTTGCAGCAAGGTTAGAAGTATCTTCTATGTGTTTATTCCAATTCATGTTGCCTGTGAATGTTAGGCCGAGAAGTTTGAACGTTGGACTCTTGGGAAGGTGCTATCAGCCATGGCAATCGGTGGTTAGAAATAATTGTTAAAAAAAAGAAGTTTTTCCTAGGTAGTATTGAATGAAACAATCCATTGTTGGCCCTATTCTACTACAGACTGGAGGTCCTTTTCTTAAGATTCAGCCATTACTTTAGATATGAATATGTGTGTGTTCGATTTTTCTGCATGTTGAGAGTAGAGTATGGTGTCGTCAGCAAATATACCCATCTCGAATGTGATTTAAATGCTTTCATTTCACTAGCGAACTTTTGCATGACAGGATGGAAATGCATATATTTATTTATGCCTATATATATAATACATGACTCAATAAGACCAGGGCTTATTTAATAAACAAAACTTTTAGGCAAATTCAATTTTTTTAATAGCCTGGTAATTTAGGTTATAACCAATAATAACTTGTAAAGAAAATGGATGAACTATCAAGAGAAACGTTTAACCGATTTATTAAAACTGAACACAGAATGAAATAATGAGTTGATTGACCGCTGTATGCGAATTGAAATATTAACAGTCTGAAAACGTTGTGGTCTGTTTACTTTCTCTCTCGGCAGGACTCCATTTCCAAGGGCGATAAGTCTTAACTTCCCGAAATGGTTCAAGGGAGATAAATAGTTTTCGTTAGCTGTCCTAACAATTTTACTCATCAACATAGTCTCCTTCGAGGGTGATACACTGATTTCAGCGCTTCTCTAACAATTCGATGCATTTTTTGTAGGATGATTTGTCTTGGGCCTCAAAATACACCTCAGTTTCTGGTATCACTTTTTCATCGGAGTCAAATCTTTTTTACCAGATTTTTTTTTTTTTTTTGAGGTCTGCAAACAGCCAGTAGTCGCTGGGGCCAGATCAGGAGAATAGGGTGGGTGGAGAAACTTATTCAATTTTAATGAAATTTTCAGCATTTATTCAATAAAGTATACATTTAACGAGCCGGTGTTACCCGGGAGTAAAGGAAAAAAATGACTGATTTGTTTACGAAGAAACGGTAATTTATTGTGGTGACTTTAATTTTGTAATCAAATCATTTTTTGAAACGGGAATTTTTTTTTAAGAAGTTCCTTTTAGTACTTGACGTTTATCGATTAATAGTAAAGAACAAATAACAATGCGTAATTAATGTGGAAACTTCCCTTTTAATGTTTAAAAATATAAAGTGTTTTTAGATATTTACTTTTGCAGAAGTCAAGGGGAATAACTCAGTACATGATTACTTTCCTTTAATGGTTAAGAATATCTGGTGTGTAAGGAAAAATGTATTAACTCATTTTACATAATAGCTACACCTATGCTCGACTATAAATGTATGATCTAACAATATTACTTAATAGTAATCCGAAGATTTTTTTTTTTGATTACAAAAATAATAGAGGGGTGGAGGTGAAGACAAACTTTATTTTGTTCACTAGCTGTATCAACCTGGCGTTGCCCGGGAGTAAAAGAACAACATTACTGACTTGTTTACAAAGAAATGGAAATTTATGATGGTGACTTTAATTTTGTAATCAAATCATTTTGTGAAACAGGAATTTTTTTAAGAAGTTCATTTTAGTACTTGACGTTATTCTATTAGTAGTAAAGAAAGATATTAATGCGTAATTAATATAGAAACTTCCCTTTAATGTTTAAAAATATAAAGTTTTTTTTAGATATTTATTTTTGCAGAAGTCACAAGAAATAACTCATTACATGATTACTTCCCTTTAATGTTTAAGAATATAAAGTGTTTTAGATATTTATTTTTGCAGAAGTCACAAGAAATAACTCATTACATAATTACTTCCCTTTAATGTTTAAGAATATTCGATGAGTAACTGTTTTCTCAGCTGTGTTAATTATTTCCAGGAAAAAAATCTGAAGCAAAATAAAATATATTCATGGTAACCACATAGTGGAAGGAAAAGAACTAAAATATACGCTAGTCAAAATCAAGTATCGATATGTCAGACGGATTTCTATTTGGGTCTGACTTTGAAAATACGACAAGATAAATGTATATATTAGATAAGAAATACAAGTTTTGAATTTTACACCATAGCGATTTTTCAAAAAGAATAGAAGTTTGGCAGAAGGTAAGCTTGGGCCAAATTAACGCACAGTAATATTTTTTTGTTGTGCTTTTTAAATGAAAATCTTACTGTTAAAAGCGACTGTATATAATTTTTCTCCACAAGATTTTAAATAAGAAGACCCCATAAAATGAAAAATTAAGGACGCTTATGAAGCACTGATGAAACCGTCTTTTCCAGCCTCTCCCCCACACAGGAGGGCTCTGCTGTTAGTAAGCAGTAGTGTTGGCTCTAACTACTACTACTACTACTACTACTACTAATTGAACTATTCTTTGAAAGAAATGATAAAGTCGGTTTTTAATTAAGTTGGTAATAAATATGTTTAGCCAGTCAATGTCATTATTTTCACCTTCTACATTAAACTGGTTGTGAAGTGATGTCGCAAGTTTTGCTCCTGTTTCACAAGAAAAGTGGGTGTCTCTACTTGACTAAGGATTTATTTATTACTACAAGGTCCACCCAGCGTTACCCTGTAATAAATGAGGATCCCTATGGACTCCTTATCCCATCCCTGAACCCTATTTTACCATTTTTACCGTTCTGTAAGTTTCAAGTTTTCCTTTACTTCTTTATTTACTTTATTCATTTATTCACGTCATCATCTTACTCTCCTTTTCTTCAGCTGTTGCTACTACTACTTCTTTAGTCTTTTCTTCTTTATCTACGTCACCTTCTTACACTCCTTATCTTATGCTACTGCTGCTACTAATTTAGTATTTTTTCTTCTTTATTTAGATCATTTATTTATTCACATCATCATCTTACTCTCCTCTCTTATGCTGCTACTGTTACTATTACTACTTTAGTACTTTCTTTTTCTTCTTTATTTACGTCATTTATTTATTCACATCCTCTTATTCTCTTTCTCTTACCCTACCACTGCTACTGCTACTCTCCTTTCCTTTATTCCCCACCTCTTACCACTTCTCGTCTCATTAACTCTTCTCCTCAACATATAAAACATTCAACGTGCAAGCAAGCAAGCAAGCAAGCAAGCAAGATTATCAGATTTTTAGTATTATTTAATAGATTCCGAGTTTGGAACAGATTTTGTTTCGTTTTTTTCTTTATGCCTTTCCCTGTGTAATGAGCTACTTTCTATGCGCATAAAGAATTACAACTCCGACGAAGCTGTAACAACAAATACATTGTTTCTGCAACGGATGTAGTGGAGGGGGCAAATTATTTCCTTTCGGTTTCCATTGGTTACGCATCGGAAATATTAGATGCACATGCACACGAATAAACCCAGCAAGCATTTATCTATAGTGACTCATGGCCCAAACAAACTCTAATTTTCTCCATCTCTTCTCAAGACTAACCCAGTCTAATAGTAATCTTACAAGCATTTAGGCATTAAAATCAGACTTTCACAGTTAGAGATTTTTTTTACTAATGTGTCACTGCTTATTAAGACCCAAAAGCCACTCGAGGATAAGGGTTAATGAGATTGTCAGTTGGCGATGAACAATACCATGAGAGGATTAGAAACAATGGGTGGAAATGGACAAAATTTGATTATTTAAATAGGCGGCTTGACAAGAATTTGTTAACTTTGGACTTAAAAACGACCATGTTGTAGCCAGCTGGGAAGCAACTCTGTGGTATTGTATTCCATATATGGAAAGTTCTTGGAAAGAAACTTTGTTTATGGAAATTCCGTTTAGTTTTAGGTACACATAGCAAGAAAGGAAAATTGTTTACAATGGTTGTAGCTAGACGAGTTTTTGCTGTAAATGTTTTTATTTTTATTTTTATTTGTTTTACTTTAATTCATCCCAAAAAAGGCGCATTGCCACTGAGACGTAAAGGGAAACTGTGGATTAGGGGCCATCCTAAGTGAGAAGTTGCGCAACAAGATGTTTGTTCACATTACATTTAAATTTCTGTATGTTTATACACGTGGGAAACAGGGAACGGGAAGGGAATACCCAAGTTTAGCAGTTAGAAGAAAGAAGTCCTCTGGCATCTGGTGACCTCCACATTGAATGGATGGGATTTAGCTGATTGTTGGGTTGGTCTGATGTATTTACATCGAGAGGGCACCAGAGCAGCAAGTTCGTCGGAGCACATTCCATTGTAGTACTTGTAAAACCAGCACAGGGAGAGAACTATAGATTGGAGTTCAGTTGAGCACATAACATGAAAATAACAATAGAGTAGAGAAAGACTAGTAACGTTTCTTCTGTGAGAAATAGGCTGTAGAGAAAAGAAGAGATCATCCTCCACTAGATTTCGAAATCGATTTTGTACTCTGTCAAGGAAGGAAAGAGTGCTCCGTGTAGCACCTCCCCAGATGCGGCACTAGTATTCTATCGAGCCAAAATTAGCTATAAGTGTTTCCTTTTCTCTTGAACATTAGCCTTGTTTTTTTATGGCCCCAGGCAACGCCGGGTAGCCCTGCTAGTCTAATAGGAAAGTAGAAAGTGGACTTTGGGACCTTAGGAGAGTAGAAGTGAACCTTGGGTTACTTTCGGCAGCCTTGTAACTCTCACTTCTTTTATTTTGTCCTTTAGTCCTCACATTCGATGAGCGCTGTTTCTGACAAAGGGGGGGGGGTATCATTTCTGTTTGCTGGGTCGGAATCTATCGATCGAGCACTTATCGTTGGCTAGTTTTTGACTTTGAAGTAGTATTTTTTTTAGCTCCTTACATCAAGTGGCTTCGTGCACTGTCTGGAGCGATTTCCATAAAAAAATAAAAATAAAAAAATAAAAATTCCTACATGTATTTATTAAAATCAATCTTTTATTAGCAAAAAAAGCTACCCCTATCTACGGATAGCAATTAATCTAGCTGTAGCCTTCTTTATGGAAAATAAAAGCAATTTTTATTTCACATTTTGGTAGGTTATTCTTTTTTTTTAATTAAATCGATTTAATTAATTAATAATAATAATAATATCGACAAAAGGATTGTAAGAAAATAGAACAATAAAAATTACAAATGAATAACAGAATAATAATTTATTAGAAAATATTTTAGAAATAAGTATGCAAATTAAGCCTACACATATCTTTGTTTCGGTGTTAGCGAATTACTATGTATACACTATTTCAAAATATTATGTTGTATCTTTGAGTTAAACAAGCCTGACCCGTTTTGATGTTCGGATAAGTAGACAACATTTTCGCATTTATACATTGAGACCAGCAGTATTCATCTACTGCTTCCAGCATGGAGATATATTGTTGGTCCAAAATAATTTAAAATATAGTCATGTTTACAATTTTTGCCTTGAAAGAAAAGTTAAAAATAAGATTTGCAATATGAGGTCAAGTAATAAAAAAACTGTTAGGGTAGTGATATTTTCTTTAAAAAAACACAGTTGTAAAACGGTAAATAGCTTTAACGAGTTGAAACAAATTAATTATTTAAATCTTTAAAATACCAATAAAAATGATTTTTTAAATGGTTAAACCTTTTTTAAATTCATTATTCACTGAGATTTTTTTGTTTTATGAAACGAAGAAAATCTATTTAAAAAAAAAATAATTTCGTTTCTTTATGTTCTAATATATTTCAGTTATTTTATGGACCTAACCGATAATTGCCCCTAGTGACTCCAGATGGAACTGAAGGAAAATTGTAATGGGCTCTTTAGATGTTGAGAAATTTTTAATCCTTATTGAAACTCAAACCTACTACAATATGGTCGTTTTCAAGTCCAATGTAAACAAATTCTTGTTGAAGGAATGGTATGACCTTTTTTGTACTAACAAGCCACCGCTTATCAAGGCCTAAAGGCCACTCGAGGATAAGGGTTAATCAGTTTGTCAGGTGGACGGTGAGACAACATCGTAAGGATTAGTAACGATGGTTGTAACTGGTCAGAAATTCGTTCCTTAAGTTTGATTGCTGCTACTTCTTCTTTTGTTTGCTTCACAGCATCTCACTGTTGGATCACCAGCTCGGTTGAGAAAAGCCATGCTAATGTTTTGTTGTCTAGCGCAGCTATGCCGGCTTCGCCGTTGGGTGGTCGATATTTAAGGCATGACTCGATGATGTGGTCTACTGTCTGTTCAGAGTGACCACAGTCGCAGACAGCCGAGTCCCTGAGTCCCCATCCTTTCATGGTCGCGTCGAAACAGCCGACACCTGTCCTGAGGCGGTTGAGCATTGTCTACTGCCGGCGAGGGAGGTCCATGCCTGGTAGGTTATCCGGGTCTTCCACAAATCTGTGCAACCTTGATTTATCTGTTGCCTGCCATTCTTCCGTCCAGCAACGTTTAAGCCAGATTCGTTTTGTGATGTCACCGGGTGTTGAAAGCAGGAGCTTCCAGCGACCCCAGTGTCCTTGCTACTACTGCTAGTACTCAACTCCGTTTGTCTATCTCTTCTAATCAGCACCCCTCCCCTATACATGAATCTTCGAAACATAACACATTGATAGTATAAGTATTAGTGTTGGGACGATTAATCGGAATCGGGAATCGGGAAAATCGGAACTTTTTGGGTATAGGAATCGGTATCGGAATCTGGAAAAATTTGAGCCGAATTTCCGATTCCCAAAACGATTTTTTTAAATTTTTTGTTGTTGTTTAAAACGTAATTTTCCACTGTTGGGACTAATGATAAACTGACAAATATTTATTGCTTTAAACTACTAGTAAAACTAAAATCTATATATCATAATAACGAATTTAGGTAAAAATGGCACCGGAAGAAATCGAACTGTAAAAATGACACAGGTAAAATGGCACGAGTGAATAAATAGGAAAAATTGGCACAAGTTAAAAATATAGACGAAAATCTCACATTTTCACTATTTTCAATCAATTATGAGGAAAAGATTAAAGAAAAAAATAGAAAGATCTAATCGTGTGATGTACGCCCTGCCCCCACCCCCAAGTGTACTTATACTTTTGCGAAAATATATGCACCCATTACACGGGATTTTATGGTAATCTGAAAATTAAAAAAAAAAAAAAAGAATTCTATAACTAAATATTTGGAAATCTAAAAAGAATCGGAATCAGAATCGGTAATTGTATCAGAATCAGGAATTTAGAAGAGAATCGGTAATTGTATCGGAATCGGGGAAAAATATTGGAATCGTCCCATCACTAATAAGTATACATATATCATTGTTCCTATTTACTTGCCTCCCCACAAGGGAAGAGTTAGACACAAGATCAGTTGTTAATATGGAGAAAATCCAGCTCCCGCAAAAGGGTCACTCTGGATTGGAACAAAAAAATTTTAATTTCTCAGTCTAGAAGGATTTCTACTTCACTGACGAAGCACAGAAAAGATAGTGTTGTATCAGAACAGATACTACACTTTGCTCCTAGCCCAAATCATTGTCATTTTAGTAATGAACTGGTTTACAAAACTGGTGGGGAAAGAATAATAGGTAAAACCGAATTCAGGAGGGATGGGGTGAGGTTACTCCCGATATGAAAACCATTTTTATTCACTACATCTAGTTGTTTTTTTAGATATACATGTATACATATACCCAAAAGATGTTGACTGATTATTTAATAAACCAAATAGTAAAGATCAATTTATGGATAACTTCAAAATAATATAACCCTAACCCTAACTTCAAAATAATATAACCCTAACCTTAACCCTAAGTTCAAAATAATATAACCCTAACCCTAACTTCAAAATAATATTTTGACAGAATGATGATGCTGGCTCGCTAGCGGTTCTTTTTGATTATCATGCAGAGATGGAGACATCCTTTGTGTGAGTGGTTCTCCTTCCAGTTGATTGGTTTGCTTCACGCATGGCTGATTTTATGCCAGATTTCCAGGTCTGTTCATGAGGTCAAAATTATCCAGGACCCAGTCAGTGATGTCGTCTTTGATGACGTTGCATCTTCTTGAGTCTGTCAGGTCGTTGGCGACCATTGATGGATAGTTCTAGGGCATGCTTGATGGCTCCACTATATCGTTGAACATTGCAGTCTTCACTCTCTAATCATGTTCTCAATGTTATAAATATTAAGTCTAGACAACAGTTGCTTGGAAGACGTGGATCTGATGCACTCAGGTCCGACGTACCAGATTCTTCTGATCATGGCCCTGTTGTTGCATTGAATGCGAAGCATGTCACTTTTTGTCGTTGGTTACATCTCACTCCAGTAGCGCATAACACTGCAAGCACAGATACTGTATACCTTACCGTAGGTCATCAGGGTCAGGTGTCTGGTTGTTAGGATTGGAAGGAGCTTATTGACCTTGTTCCAGGCTGACTTCAAGCAAATGATTGAAACAGGGAACAACCACCAACTGCAGAGAGAGTGTCGCCTAGGTAGCAGAAATAATATGAAAATAGCAGAAAGTAGCAGAAAGTACCAAAATATATATTTGTTATATATACTAGTTTATATTTATTTACCTCCTCTCCAGGAGGTTAGGCACAAGGCCAGTTTTATCTTACTCCCACAAGGTAAGATGTGACCAACGGTCGGGTCGGGAAAGTGGGACTTGAAAAGCCAGCATCAAAGAAGGTGAGCACTCTGGCCATTAAAAATTGCCTGGGAAGCCCCGTCGGCATTCACCGGCAGGGGCGCCTCAGGCAGTAAGCAATAAACTTACTCCTCCCCAAAGAGGGGAGTCAAAGCCTGGGAGGGTGGACCTCCTAGAACTGCACAGGACAAACCCACAGACTGGTGGAATCAAGCCCCGAAGGACAAGACGACACCGGTCTATAGTGTGCAGTATACATCGGAACAGATACTACACTTTCTTCCTAGCCAAAAGTTTATACCCACTCCTTGAACGGTGTTGGTATATGTTGTGATGGGATACCGGACTCCCCTCAGTCACTAAATAAGTGAACTAATCTAGACAATAAATACGACTACAAACAGTAGCATGGGGGATTTGATTGTATTCTATTAAATATCTGTAGTTACTATTGTTTTGTACAAGATATGTACGTTGGAATAAACCGACTATTTTAAGACCTTTACACTCTGGGTTATTTTGTTATTTATAACTACTTACCAAGTTATATAAGTATAGTAAAACCTCCCAAAATACCATATCTTTTTAATAGTATATATATTATTAGATCTTTCCCCTCTCTCTCTCCTTCTCTTTCGCTCTCTTTTAAATTATTTACATCATTTACCTTCCTCCACTTTTTCCCATTTCAATTTAATTACGTCATTCTCCTTTTGTATCTTCATCTACTTTGCATGACGATTTTTATGACATCATCTACTGTGCACGGTTACAAGCAAGCAAAATTCACAGAGTTTTAGCAGTATACTAGAACCTCCGTGTCTAGACGGTGTTGTCTAGTATATATATATGAAGAACAGAAAAATAAAGATATAATGTATAGCTTTAAATTAGAACCTATCCTGAAAGAATTGATGCTCGATATACGAGATAGAGCAATTATATAGACAAATAAAAGATGAGAATAAAGATTGTAAAAATACAAAATCTATTACGTCCTCAGTTGTTCAAAATAAGGTGTGTCAAATAAAAGAGATTCATTTTTCTTCCTTAAGCCATAGCTTTTCAAAGAATTGAATCTTATCATCAGAGGAACACAAAGAGATAAGTTGGTAAGGCAATTTTTTTTTTTTTAACATAGTTCACCCCAAACAAGGCAGGTCGCCACTGTAGACGTAAGGGACTACTGAGAAAAAGGGTGAAAGTTTTTTTTTTTTTGGGGGGGGGGGGGTCAACCTAAATTAGGAACTGCACAGCGAGATGCCTGTTTACATTAGTTTTAAATTTCTGCATGTCAGTACCGTCAGGAAAATAGGGAGCAGGGAGGGAGTTCCAGAGTCCAGCAGCACGAGGAAAGAAACTTTTGGAGTAGAAAGCTCTTCGGCATCTGGGGACTTCCACAGTGAATGGATGTGATTTGGCAGATTGTCGGGTTGGTCTAGTGAATTTACGTCGTGGGGGTACCAGAGCAGCAAGCTCATCAGAGCACAATCCATTGAAGTACTTGTAAAACAGGCACAAGGAAGCAACATTGTGGCAATGGGACAGGGGCTGGAGCTTGGTGGATAGTGAAGGACCTAAAAAGTCATAATTTGAAAAGATGTAAATATAAGAAAATACAAGTATATAAAAGTGTATAAAATGTCGAATGCAAAGAGAAGAGGTTCAACGGTGAACTTTTTCATATATTTTCAGCCTCTTCTCTTTGCCTTAGACATTTTCTACACTTTTTATACTTGTATTTTCTTATATTATATTTACGTCTTTTCAAATTATGACTTTTGGTAACTCCCTTACCAACTTATCTCTTTGTATTCCTCTGATGATAAGAGTCCATTCTTTGAAAAGCCATGGCTTAAGGAAGGAAAAAAATAAATCTTTTTTATTTGAAAACATCTTATTTTAAACAACTAGGGACGTAATAGATTTTATATTTTTACAATCTTTATTCTCATCTTTTACTTGTCTCTCTCTCTCTCTTTCTTTCTTTCTTTCTTTCTTTCTTTCTTTCTTTCTCTCTCTCTCTCTCTCTCTCTCTCTATATATATATGTATATATATACACACAATATTAATTATGTAAAAAATATTAAATAATTTAAGGGGATGATAATCTCAGATAGTCGCAAGGTTCGAACCTCTGCTACAGAATTAACCTAGACTCCGCAAGCAAGCATCATAACCCTACGGCCACGAGACATTACCACATTAAGAAATGGAATTTAAGTTCTATTTATGCGAAGGAGGGCACATATAGAAATACTGACTAGAGTATTCAACGAACGTTGTCAGAATATGCCTTATAGCTACATTATATATATATATATATATATATATATATATATATATACTAGCAGAAAGAACCGACATTAATCGGGATTAACTGAGAACCACTACTATATACTTGTTCACTATGCTCATAACACCATATTACAGGCCAAAAAGCTGGGTTTAACATTAAGTTAATATTAAGCTCATAAATAATTTATTTTTTCACAAGCGGCCTTTTGAGCTTTACTCCTTTTACTGCAACTGTTAAAAATAATTGTACTTGTGTGTTATTTCTTAAGAACAATCAACCGAAGGAAGTCTTGAAATAAAGACGAAACGTTGATGAATACATAAAGAATATTTTGGTTTTTCTTTTTTCATTTTCCATCATGTGGGAATATTATTTCCATTTTTTATCATATTATTTATATATATATATATATATATATATATATATATATATATATATATATATATATATATATGATTATTTTTTTATTTAAAGACATGTATAAAATCTGCGACACTGGCATGTCGATGTTATCGATCAACAGCTGTTATAAACTGAGATCTCATCAGGCACAGTTAAAATCCGATCTTAATCTTAGATCGTATTTGGAATATATATATATATATATATATATATATATATATATATATATATATATATATATATATATATAAGTATACAAATTGTGATAGAATACAATATCTGTTAAATCATCAATTGTTCAAAACAAGGGATTTATATAGGAAAATCATTTTATCATATTATTCCTTCCTTAAACCATGGCTTTTTAAAGATGTAATCTTATCGTCAGAGGAGATTTGAACAAATAAGTTAGTAAAATAAAATTTATCATAATGTCAACATTTGAAAAAGTATAAAAACATAAAAGAATATAAGATAAAGTAAAGGATGTAGACAACAGTTCACCATTGAAGAGTTCGTAAGGTCAAATATATATATATATATATATATATATATATATATATATATATATATATATATATATAAAGAGAGAGAGAGGAGGGAGAGAGAGAGAGTTAAAGCATCAAATAAAGCCAAAAGGTTTTGATATAACATAACAAACACACACCTATGAATTATTTATATTTATTTTTGCATAAAAAGCCCAAAAGGGGTTGATTTGCCACAAAACAGACTACTCTTCTGTCACACACGCAGGCACAGGCATGCATTAATCTTGCTCCTATCCCGTTCTGCTTCCCAAGCATAACCCACTCTCACTTTGTGGGTGCACGAAAAGCCATTGGCTGCGAGATATAACATTATGAATCATTGGCTACTATTAAATATACTAAATCCAAAGCTGCAAAAAAATAAAAATCTAATCTTTTTTGTGTTTCCCCTGTATAAAATTCATAGATTTTCTTCCGCTCTTATTACATTCACTGTTGGCTTTGCAGGTTTCTATGCTGTCTCCTGTTACTCCATTATGTAAGGTTATTGATTTTTCCTATGTTCGTCTCTAAAGTCCAGTGAAGGTGGAAGAAAATCATATCTCCATTGTCGGGTATTGGGTTGGCTAAGAAGATTCTGCCTTTGCTCATTAGCTTGATTTATGAAACAGCTTCTACAAGAAGAGATGGAAAGGTCTTGCAACCTTCTCTTTAGTTTGCATCCATTGTCAGTTTTAATCGTTTAGACCCCCCTTTTTTTTCTTCATTTTTTTCCATTTACTTATATTTTTTCCCTTTTTATTTTCTTCACTAAATTAGCTGACTTTTCTGTTTTTTCTTTTCTTTTTGTGCCTTTGCTTTTTGCTTTTTTCTCTTTTTGTCTTCTCTCTTTTGCCTTTTTCGGTTTTTACCCTTTTCTGTTCTGTGCCTTTTCTGTTCTTTGCCTTTTCTGTTTTTACCTTTTTCTGTTTTTACCCATATCTGTTTTTACCCATTTCTGTTTTTACCTTGTTCTGTTTTTACCCTTTTCTGTTTTTTCTTTTTCTGTTTTTTTTTTTTTTGCCTTTTCCGTTTTTACTTTGTTTTTAACTTTTTTTGCCTTTCTGTTTTTACTTTTTTCTGTTTTGCTTTTTTGTCTTATGTCTTCTTTTTTTTCATTTTCTATTTGACTTTTTATTTTGTTTTCTTACTTTTTTGCTTATTTTTGCTTTTTTTCTACTTTTGCCTTTTCTAATTTTTTTCAGATTTTCTTTTTCTTTATTTTTAACATTTTCTTTTTGTTTTCATTTATCTTATTTTATTTTTATTTTAATTTTTACTATTTTCCTTCGCTTTCCTTTATTCTTTTTTTTCTATCTTGTCTCGTTTTTGTAAACTTTTCTTTTTTCACTTTTTTCTTTTTATCTTGTCTTTTTTCAAATTTTCATTTGTTTTTCTCTTTTTTCTTTTCCTCTTTTTAAATTTTTAATTTTTTCTTCATTTCTTTTCGTCTATCTTTTAATTCTCTTCCTCTTTTTTGTCTTCGTCTCTTTATTTTTTTCTCTTTTTTCTTGTGTTCTTTTATTACTTACTCTCTTTCTCTCTCTCTCTCTTCAAAAGACTTTTCTGCGAATCAAGTTTGAATAGCATATATAAGACCTTCCGTCCTGCACATTAACTACTAAGCTATACTCTTGTTATTGTCTTCAAAATGGTTTTAATCTCCAAAGAAACGAGTATCTTCTCTGTCTGCGATGGTAGACAGAAATGCTTTCTTCTTAATCCAAGGTTTTAAATTATAATCAGATTTACAGGGAAACCTTTTAACATCTCAAATTGAATTGTTGCAGACCACTTTTTACGTGCTTTCATTAGTTCTTCTGTCCTTTTTAACAAATTTTAGTTTTATTCCTTCTAGCCCCAATTTCTTTCTTTCTCTTTCCCCCTCTCTTTTTATCTTAATCTTTCTCTTTCTTTTTCTTTCTCTCTCTCTCTCGTGTATTTTTTTCTGTCTCTTTTCTTTTCTGAAATTGTGTCTCTCCTACTCCCTCTTTGACATTACCTCTCTTTATTTTTATGCTTAAACAAAATCTCAGCATTGGAATATATCAAACAACACCATGACAATCATCTTTTTGTTGTTTCTCTTCAAATTACCAAAATGTGAAAAAAAATTGTTTCTTTGTTTTTCTTTAGATAACGCTACAACTATATTAGGGCAGGTAGGTTTTTTTTGCGAGTATATAATAAAAAGCAAACTAAAAATTAAAATTTAAAAAGTATTTAGGTTTGTTAATGATTTAACAATATTATTTGTCAATTAAAAATGGGACCATTTCAAAGTGAAAATAAGTTTTAAGTCAGGTCGCATTTTCGCCGAATAAAATTAAAATTCGAAAGAAAATGAATAAGCATTTAAATTTGAAAAAAGAAAAATGATAAAAACGTATATCATACTTACCTTTGTCGTACAAACACAGTTTTATTTTTAGCTTAAAGAATGTAATAAAAAAAACCTTTGTAAACATTAACATAACACACATAACATTGTCTCTTTTTTTTTCCTCTTTGTCATTATCTATCTTTTTTCCTCTCTCGCGTTGTCCCCCTTTTCCCCTCTCTGGTGTTTGTCTCTATTCCCTCATCTCTTGCGTTGTGTATTTCATTTCTATTCTCTCTTTCCTTTGCTTCTCTCTTTCCTTTCATTCTCTATTTCTTTTCCTTTTCTTTTTTCTTTTCTTTTCTTTATTTTCTCTCCCTTCTCTTCTCCCTTCTTCTCTCTTTTCTCTTACTTTCTCTTTTCCGTTCTCATCTTTTCCTCTCTTTTCTCTTACTTTCTCTTTCCGTTCTCATCTTTTCCTCTCCTTCCTCTTATTTTCTCTCCTCTTTTCTCTTCTCCTCTATCTTTTATCTTCTACTCTCATTTCCCTTCTTTCTGTTCTTTCCTTCTCCCTCGCTCTCTTTTCTCTTCCATGTTTTCTTTCTCTCTGTCTCTCTTTTTTCTCCCTCTTTCTTCTCGTTTTTTTCTTTGACTCCTTTTTTCTCTCCTTTCTTTTCTCTTCTCTGCTTTTCTCCTCTTTCTTCGTTTCTTTGTTTTCCTATTTTCTCTTTTTGCTTCTTTTCTACCCTTCTCTCTTTCTCTTCACCCCTCTCTTTTCTTTCTATCCCTCTCTTTTCTTTTCTCCTCTCTTTTCTCTTCTCTTTTTCTAGCTTGTCTCCCCTTCCATTCAGGTCCTACCTATTTCTTCCTTTATTCCCTTTTCTTCACGCTTCTTTTTCTCTTTCTTTTTCTATCATACTCTCTTCGCCGTTTTTAATTACTTGTCACTTTCTTAACCTTTCCTTTCTTTTCCTTTCGTTTTTTTCATCATCATCTTATTTACTCGTACCTTCTCTTTCCATTTCACACGCCGCATTATATTGCATACTACGACCTCCTCGGTCCTTCTTTTTCACTTGATTTGACTTTACTTCGTGCAAATTTCAATTATTGCCTTCAACGTTCGTGTCATTTTTGTAAACACGATGCCACTACAAGATTTAATAAATAATATTCCTTACCAATTGCCTACGTTCATTAGATGAACAGGAAACTTCCTCGTAGCAATTTCC
Organism: Sepiola atlantica; assembly: GCA_963556195.1. Classification (NCBI taxonomy): domain Eukaryota; kingdom Metazoa; phylum Mollusca; class Cephalopoda; order Sepiida; family Sepiolidae; genus Sepiola; species Sepiola atlantica. Next base: position 33,510,851 of record OY744542.1, read on the forward strand.
CATGTCTCTTGTCTTCATAGAACTCTTTTACGTTTTGTTTTTATTGTCAACACAAAAAAAATAAAAAATAAATAAAAATGTAATCTTCAAATTAGAAAATTTGATTATATTTTTTACTGTAAGGGACCATCTTACAACATATTGACTGACTGGAGGTTAACAGAAAAAAAGTAAAAAGATCTAATTTAATTAACTATTTAATTAAAATAATTAAATTTGGCATTCCTGAATAAGTAAATCTTCAAGGATATCCTCAGGGCTATTCAAAAACACTAGAATATGCTGCCTCTTTATGAGTATATCATTTTACAAATCAGTTTCTTTTTTTTATATTTTGTTATATGTAATAGTTATTTATGTAACTGGTATAATTTATTAATCAAATTTATTCATCTTTTTAGTCTCGTGCTACCAGATCAGGCTGTCTGAAGATACCGGCTTCCTGACCTAAAATGCACCAAACATTGATGTTATTGTTTTTCCTTTCCTTTCCCTCTACAAAACTCAATCATGTTCTGCACAGTCAAAAATATAAACAACAATAATCCTCTATAAAAAAAAACAACAACATGAATAAATATTTGAAGATATAAAGAACTTAAAGCATAGAAACTTTTACCAAAATGACTGGATTCGGCATTAAATAACCCGGAAAAGGGTTGATATGCCGTAAAACCAAACAACCAAACCAAACACCATGAATAAATATTTGAAGATATAAAGAACTTAAAGCATAGAAACTTTTACCAAAATGACTGGATTCGGCATTAAATAACCCGGAAAAGGGTTGATATGCTGTAAAACCAAACAACCAAACCAAACACCATGAATAAATATTTGAAGATATAAAGAACTTAAAGCATAGAAACTTTTACCAAAATGACTGGATTCGGCATTAAATAACCCAAAAAGGGTTGATATGCCATAAAACAAAACAACCAAACCAAACACCATGAATAAATATTTGAAGATATAAAGAACTTGAAGCATAAAGACTTTAACCAAAATGACTGGATTCAGCATTAAATAACGTGAAAAGGGTTGATATGCCATAAAATAAAACAACCAAACCAAACCATCTTTTAATTTTCATGATAGCATATTGCATTGTGGGATACGCTGACTGAATGAAATAATAATAAAAAATGGCTCCTCTGAATGACCTTGAGCTATATCTAGTCGTGAGCTTCTAATTTGGGAGCTTTGATAAGATTAGAATCACCCCCTTAGTTGCCATTGCTCCCAGGTCTACTCCGACTTGGAGTGGAAGTACCTGTCAGGAAATAGAGTCTGTTATGTACAGACGATGTATTTACAAAATCTATATCTACAAAATAAATTAATTTATAAATGTTTAATGATATTAAGAACTTGAAGCATAAAATGTTTCCGAAAATGACTAGATTTGGCATTAAATGAATCAAAAGGGTCGATATGCCAAAAAACCAAACCAAACATCATGAATAAATATCTGAAGATATTTAAAACTGTTGTAACCTTCGAATCCTTGTCGGCACTTGTATCCTTCGAAAAGGATACAATCAACAAGGTGGCAATGCAGGGAGAAAAAGAATAGTCAACGCCACATTATAATGAAAGAAGAAAACGTTTATTGTCATAGGGCGTACAATAGAGGAGAAACAGGCCTTAGTAAGGAATTACTAATGTCCGAAGCAAAGATCAATGTTCAGCGCAGTGCTACTGAATATAGAGTCATCCATGGGAAAGTCCACATAGAAAAAAGGGGTTAACGGTATTCTATTACAACAGAAATGTAAATGCTTTTATTACGAAAATGACTAAATTCTACCACAAGTTCAATCTTTGAAATAACTTAAGAATAAAAACAGACTGATACAAAATATCTAAAAGGCATGGAACACAGTCTACCTCAGTTTGTAGCTTTGTTGAGTTTGGAATCACTTGTTTAGTTGCCATTACTCCCAGGTCCACTCTGCCCCTGGAGGGGACGTACTAGTCAGGATTCTATCTCTTGGTTATATCGAATCTATCGTTTGCAGACTATTTATTTACAAAATATACACCTACGAAACAAATTGATATACAAACCATTCCTATATAAATCATGTGCGGTTTTGGCAAAAAATTACCTCAAAAGGGTTGACACGTTGTAAAACCCAACAAACCTAACAGACAAACAGAAATTAACATATTTACAATTATCAAATATTAGCGGGACCCATATCCCGGCGTTTTCGCAGGAAAATAAAGGAACCAAAGAAACGCCTGCTCCCATAGCTGAACCCCATATAAGTAACTATAGTTAATGTTTTATATAGCTATTATGAGTTTATTTTCTCTTTAAAAAAAATTGTTATTACTTTTATTCGCCTCAAACAAGACATATTGCCACTGAGACATAAGGGGCTACTGCGATTAGGGACCAGATTTATAAGAGATATCTTAAGTGAGTAGCTGAACGGCAATACGTTGGTTCAAATTACATTTAAACTTCTGCATGTTGGTACAGTCAGGGAAACAGGAAGCAAGGAGGGAATTCCAAAAGAAAAGCGATCTGAGGAAAAAAGTTAATAGAGCAGAAAGTTTTCCCGCATCTGGGGATCTTTATAGTGAAGGGGTGGAATTTTGCTTCTAGTCGGGTTTGTCGGAGGTATTTATGTTGAATGGGTACAAGTGCAGTAATTTCGTGTAAGTGCATTCCATGGAAGTACTTGTTAAAAAAAAGCACAGGGATGCAACATTGCAGCGATGGGACAAAGGCTGAAGCTTTGTAGACAATGTAGGACCTATTAAGTTATAGACTCTTTTTGTACCCTGTCTAATAGGGAAAGACTAGTGGTTGGTGCACCAGCCCAGATGTGGCAGCAATACTACATGCACGGGCAAATTGTGGCTTTATAGAGATATAGGATACTGGCAGGTGTGAGAAGTTTACTAGCCAGATGGAGGGAGCTCACCTTCTTTGCAACAGACTCGGCAAACTGAGGAGTTTGAATGTTTGATTCTCAGGAAGTGTGCTATCAGCCATGGCAATCGGTGGTTGGACAGATTTCTTATAATTGTTAAATGCAACAAACTTTGCCTTGATAGCATTAAATGTAACCAGCCATTAATGGTCTCATTCTACGACGACCACCATCACCACCACCATCATCATCATCATCATCCTCATCCTCATCCTCATCCTCATCATCATCATCATCATCATCACCACCACCACCATCATCATCATCATCACCACCACCACCACCACCACCACCACCACCACCATCATCATCATCATCATCATCATCATCATCATCATCATCATCATCATCATCATCATCACCACCACCATCATCATCATCATCATCATCATCATCACCACCACCACCACCACCACTACCACCACCACCACCATCATCATCATCATCATCATCATCATCATCATCATCATCATCATCATCACTCCTGGTGGAGGAACCCCTCCCTGGTTTCTTTCCACCTTGTTTTATCCATGACTAGCTAGTATTATAGTATATTATGAAAAAAATTAAATATACTAAACTTATTAAAGCAAAATTAAAACTTTTATTAAATCCAACTGATTGCTTTGATCTTTGTACATCCCCTCTTCCAATTTCTACATCAACACTGTTTGTCTTTCCTCTCATTTCTCCTTCAGCCATGGTTCCTGAACCACGACTTAATCTAGGTGGCTAATTTCTGACAAAGTACCTTTTTTAATGTAAAAAATTATTAATTTGTTTTTTTTTGTGTTATAAAAGGAAGATAATTAGGAAACATATTTGTAATAATAAATCGTTAAACTCTACAGATTCAATTATCATCGGCTGGCTATAAACACCTTTATCTATACCCCCTCCCCTAACGAGTCTTATTAATTTGCCACCCCAACAACAACATTGAAATGTGTATAGATGATCCCTAGCAAGTTACAACTTGCCCTAGTTTGGGCAGATTAATTAGCTTCACAACCTTCCATGCATCTACCTCATTTGCATTGGGTCTTCCAATGTCTTCTACATCAGTCATGTCCTCTTCTTCCTCTATCCACGGTTCATTATCATCATACACATCTACATTGTCGTCTTTGCTTTAATCACCACTATCAGAATCCTCCACACCAGTTGTCCACTGACTATTTGATGAATCATGCATTACTCGACAGGGATAGACACTAACACATTCACCTCCATGTTTGATCAGGACTTGTTTGGCTCTCCAGCTAATAACCGTACCGGGTTCCATCCATCTGGCAGATTCATTCCTTTTGTAGAAAACACGGTCTCAATTATTATAGATTTAAGAAAGAGGCGGCCTGGTTCGGTGTCTCAAAGCTCTGCATTTTTTCGCAGATGATTCACTTTCAATGTAGGTTTTTCTAGCTGCATGCATTGCCTCAAGATTTTCAGCCATAATTTCACTTGTAAAGATTCTCTCCAAAGTTGGGGGTTGATTATTGAATATAGATGGAAAATTTCAGTTCTGGCTCAAGACTAACTGGTTGGGACTGTACCCATGTATACTATGGAGGGTATTCTTTGCACCAACAAACTAATGAAATATCAAAGGGATATTTACCGCCCTTCAACGTATTCATCACTACTTTTCCAAGGACAGCATTATGATGTTTAACAGGGCCGTTACTCTAAGGACTTCGCGCAGCAGTAGTAAGGTTTTCAGTATAAAAACTGTTAATGCCATCTCAATTAACACTTCCAATGCAAGAAATACTCATACTTATGGTTTTCGTTTAAAAAGATATAATTTACATAAGTTAAAAAAATCAATTGAATTGACAGTTTTTTTATCCTGCAAATACTTAACCTGGATTACCATATATATATATATATATATATATATATATATATATATATATAAGTGAAAAGGATGATAATTTTAAGAAAAATGTCATGCAAGTACGTGAAAATATTGAGTTGACATGATGGGTTGATGAGAAAAAGTAGTAGCCACTACTGGGTGCGCAGGACCGAGGTCCGAGCTTAGTGAAGTCAGTAGCATGGAATGATATTAATGAGGATGGTTCTGAGTGAAAAAGTGGAGGGGTGGGGGTGAACGGAAATAATGTGGATGGCTGTTAGTGAAGAAAGTGGATGGGTGGGGAAAGAGGAGGGTAGGGGGGAGGCTCTGTGATTTTGGTGTGTGGGTAATGTCATGGTTTTAGAAAAGATTTGAAAAAATTAAAAAGTGATGAAACCATCCTCATTAATCTCATTCCATGCTACTGACTTCACTAAGCTCGGACTTCAGTCCTGCACACCCAGTAGTTGCTACTACTTTTTCTCATTAACCCATCATGTCAACCCAATATTTTCACGTACTTGCATGACATTTTTCTTAAAATTATCATCCTGAGGAAGTCTTACAAATAAAGACGAAACGTTGATGAATATATAAAAAAACATCCTTTTTGGTTTTTCCTTTTCATTTCATTTCCCATTACGTCGGATTACCTTCATCCTTCCTTTCTCATATATATATATATATATATTATATATATATATATATATATATATATATATATATATATATATATATATTGTTTTCCTACCCTTCCTCTTTCCTTATTCATTTTTTTCTTACTCATAACAAAGTCTTTCATATATGAAGGTGAAACACTGAGACTTTGTTTTTCGGTTTTTCTTTTACCATTTTCGCATTGTATTAGATTAATTTCAAAATATTTGATCATATTTATATATAATAATTGACGGCCTATAACGTTTTCGGTCAACGTTGGTATATTGTACATTAGATGCATCAAGCGTGTATAAATCCTTTATACACCCGTACCATCATCGTCGTTGTGAACCCAGGTTGCTGATTCTTCTTCTTTGCGAGTCTTTGAAGCATATGGTCATATGACAGTTTCACACATTTTTATGCAGTCCTTTGCAATAGTGTTGTACTCTGCAAGACATTTCAAGCTACACCAGTTGGGCAGTAGGGGGCAGACTAGGCAATGCTGCATCGTACGGTCCTTCTCTCAATATTCACAAATGGTTAGGTCAGTTTTGTAGCCCCATCTATTCATAGTAACTTTTGATCGCCCCATTCCCGTTCTCAGGTGGTTTAGTGTTTTCTACTGAAGCCAGGGTGCCTCTGAACCGGGAGGGAGTTTCTCAGAAGCAAGGATTCCCATGTCGTTATGAAGGGGGGTATCTTTTAGCCGTCTGGTCCAAAGCTGTAGTCTGGTCTCTTCCTGATATGTTATTAGGGGTTTGACATGGCTGAGGAAACTTCTCATTGACTTCAGTCGTTGAACCGTTAGGAGATGGCATTTGTGATCTCTACTCGGCTGACAACTTCTTATCTTACATCTGAAGGGGCAATGCCAGTGAGAAGATGCAGGTTGTTCAGGTTTGTGAGCTTCAGGAAGCCAGTGATCAAGTGACAGGTGTTGTTCAATCAAGGTAGAAGCGTTCACGTCGTGATCCCTGTCAAGTAATACTTACTATTACCTGCGAATTCTACCGAACACTTTGAAGCAAGCCGAAAGACGAGCGATGTTCATGAGCTCAACAAATGTCAGTAAATTGTCAACTTGAAGTATGTAGAAAGGGCAGTGCCCGCCTTCAAAATCAGGTTGGTGATGATGACTTGTTTAACTTTTGTTGTTTTACTTTTGTTTTCTATGGAACAGTAGTTTTCACAAGAAAACACCAGCAATATTAAGTTATCTCCCTTGTATTGAGATATAAGAGTTATATTCTTCGTTTAGCCAAAATTGTGGCTGTTTCGTAAGAGAAGCTATCTTTCTTTGAAATGTGTTTCAACGTTTATTTAACAAGAATATTTTTTTTATCACAGTTAGTTTCTTAGTGACATAAATCCAGTCATAGACACACGTCCGTTTGTCCAAACCGCCATTTTGTTTCACAGCCAATAACTTCAACAACACTAAGCAAGGGAGATTTCTCTAAGAGCTTTTCCCTAAAGAATATAACTCTTATATCTCAATAGAAGGGAAATAACTTAACAGCTGATCGTCTGATGACACAAAACCATTCGGATGTCATTCTTAAGTTTTTAACAAAATTTATTTAAAAAGAGAAAAACAATCACAAAGACAGGTTATTTTCGTAATTGAGAGAGAGAGATGGTGGAGAGGGAGATAGAGAGGAAGAGAGGGAGAGGGGGGAGAGATGGATAGCTCCTCTCTCTACACTCAGCTACATTGCCTCGTTCGCTGTCTCTGTGTGAGAAAGAGAGAGGGAGAGCGAGAGAGAGAGGGATAGCCCGTCTCTCTACACTCGGCCACATTGTGGACAGTATGACGACGCGTCTTTTCTCCTTGAAATATCGCCACCTAAGAAAGTGAAAAAAAACTTCCCTCGGAAATCACGTGGTTTCGTGATTTGCGTCTGTTTTCACTCTCTGGCCCTTGACCGTTAAACTTGCCCACTCAAACACGGCCCTCATTATATAACTGATAGATAAAATGGAAAGAAATGTAAAAGGTTTGACAGGTTCAAAAGTATTGTGATGTCATAATAGACCTTCTTTCTCTTATTCTCTCTCTCTCTCTATTCCCTCCTCTCCTTTTCTCCTATCTCTCTCCCTTCTCTTATTCTCTTTCCCCTCTCTATCTCCTCCTTCTCTCTTTCAATAATTTACATCATTCCATTTCGCTCACCATTTAATTGTTAAGGTTATACATATAATTGATTTAAAACAGTATTAAAATTTGTATTCAATCAATCTGT
>OY744542.1:33521062-33626062 GCA_963556195.1 Sepiola atlantica
AGTCTTCTATGACTCCTATATATACATATTACACTCAATGTCTCAAGCAACCTACATCACATTCTTATATATATATATTTATATATATATATATATATATATATATTTATATATATATATATATATATATATATATATATATATATATACATATATATATATATATATATATATATATATATATATATATATAGTCTAAAGAAGCTTTGAGTCATTTAAAAAAGAAAAAAAAATGTAAAATGCAGTTTAAATTCCCAGATAAACTAACTAAATCCAAGATATTGCAGATTTAACATTCGTTGGAAAATTAATAAATGAAAAAATATAAGTAAATAAAAAAAGGGGGGGTAATTATCTAAGAGTGAAACAAAAACAGGAGACCTTAAGCGTCTAATATTAACACGGGGATCATCAGCTGTTTACCATGTAACTGTTTCGGAGATTTAAAAACAGGACAGTTTTAATATTCATGGCTCTCCAATGGTACTGATTATACGACCATTTCCCCAATAATCAAGTGTCGAAATAATTCAGCTTAAAATGTCACTAATATATACATAAATAAATAATAATAATAATAAAATAATAATAATAATATATTACCCTTAAGACTACCGTATGATATAGTAATTTGCATATCAAATAACATTAATTATAACAATAACAATAATAAAAAATAATGATACTATCTAAACGCTACACTTAAGAACCATTCTGCAATATGGTAGCTAGCAATAAAATTATATAGGAATTAAAGTTGCATTAAAAAATAAATAAAAAATAAAGCTTAAGTACCTTAGGTACCAGAAAAGTAATTAGATAAGAGGAAGGAAACCTAGCCATACAGATCTAAATACCAATATATGAGTCATTTAAAAAAGAAAAAAAAATGTAAAATGCAGTTTAAATTCCCAGACAAACTAACTAAATCCAAGATATTGCAGACTTAACATTCGTTGGAAAATTAATAAATGAAAAAATATAAGTAAATAAAAAAAAGAAATATATACATATATATATATGTTTATATATATATATATATATATATATATATATATATATATATATATATATATATATTTATATATATTGTTTTCCTTTACACTCCGTTTATGTCCTCTTTTTCAAAACATTGCATTGTGATAGCCTTCTATGACTCCTATATATATACATATTACACACAATGTCTCAAGCAGCCTACATCACATTCTTATATATATATTTATATATATATATATATATATATATATATATATATATTTATATATATATATATATATATATATTCATATATATATATATATATATTTATATATATATATATATATATATATATTCATATATATATGTTTATATATATATATTTATATATATATATATTTATATATATATATATGTTTATATATATATATATTTATTTATATATATATTTAAATATATATATATACATTTATATATATATATATATATTTATATTTATATATATATATATATTTATATTTATATATATATATTTATTTATATATATATTTAAATATATATATATACATTTATATATATATATATGCATTTATATATATATATATATATATATATATATATATATATATATATATATATATATATATATATATAACAAAATAGAACGTCTGTGTATGTATGTCCGTTTATAGAAATACAGACTAGAGAGTATTCCTAAAATATAAAACTTTATACATATGTAGAATCTTTAAGAACATGATGGGATTAGTCCTGACACTCTACAAGCGATTTTAAGTAAATTACGGGCCCTTTTCTCGGAGAACTATGAATATAATTATAAGTGTTATTTAAAAAGACGACTTAACAAATATTCCAATTGCTCAGTTAGGAGAGACTCAGACTGACAACCTCGAGTGTTCTGTTTCGACCCTTCACGGATTGATTGTTTTAATGAAAACAAAGAATATCCTTTTTTTCTTTTCTTTAGATATAATAAAATGTAAGTGAAAAACATCTTAGATTTTGGTATATTTAGTACTTAACGCCTCTCTGTCTCTCCGTTTGTATCTCTCTCTCTCTCTCTCTCTCTCTCTCTCTCTCTCTTTATATATATATATATATATATATATATATATATACTTAGACAGCAAGTCACGGAACTTTCTCTTTTGTAAATCTTCTTCGTCAGGTTCTCAAACCGTCGAGCTATCCTTCTGGTTTCAGGTGGCAATCCGTAGAGTATTTCTCCGATTGTTCTTAATTCGGCCATTTTTTTCGAGCGCTTTCGACTTTCTAAGTCATCTTCAGGATTAGTTTTTTTTAAATAAGAAGACTTGAGTTAATGTTTTATAGGTATCGTTAAGGGCGAATGAAAGAAAAGAGAGGGTGTGTGGTTGTAATACTCTACGGATTGCCACCCGAAACCAGAAGGATAGCTCGACGGTTTGAGAACCTCACGAAGAAGATTTACAAACGAGAAAGTTCCGTGACGTTCAACAACGCCTGCTTGAAGATATATATATATATATATATATATATATATATATATATATATATATATATAAATGGCAGTTGTATGTATGTATGTATGTATGTATGTATGTATGTATGTATGTATGTATGTATGTATGTACGTATGTATGTATGTATGTATGTATGTATGTTCAGCTAAAAGTAAAAAAACGACTAAACGAACACCACAAAGTTGGTATATTCTTAATCGGCGTTGTCCCGGTTGAATATTATCTAAAATTTAAAAGAAAGTATTTATTCTTTCGGAGTCAACTGGGTCAGTTTTTCAGTAATTTTCCATGTTATTATGTACTTATTTGGAAAGAAAATGCTGACTCATTCCTTTAGGAATCTATTATACAAGGGAGAGTTGTCTGTGTGTATGTGAGTGTGTATGCTCAGCTTGAGATAAATGAGCTGGGCGGAGGAGAAAGGGGAGGTTGAGGAGAGGGGGAACGGTGGAGAGGGAAAAAGAGGCGGATAGAGAGAGGTAGAGAATAGAAATATGTTACACTTTTACTCCGGGCAACGTCGGGTAGCTCTGCTAGTATATAATAAAAGAGAACGTATGTTTGTCTGTATGTTTGTATGCCCTTTAATATGAGGATAAACTTGGAATTGTTCCATAAATATACATGTTTTACATGTAAACTATTCCGACAAACATAAAAGAAATAGCCATAGCTGCCTTCTTAAGGGGCTAAAAGCCATTTTTCCACATGTTGCACATTGAAATTCATCAATTTGTAAGCATTATTTTAAGAGTATTAACATATATCTGAATAAATCAGTGGTTAAGATATCAGGCTGACAACATCAAGGTTGATGTTAAAGTAAACTCTCCTTATTATACTGTTGCATATGATGCTATCCAATGTTAGTATATATATATATATATATATATATATATATATATATATATATATATGTAAAGGAGTAAGGCTACCAACATTTGTAAAAAGTTTTTTTCAACATTTGTTTATTTTTTTTTTTTATCATTTTATAAGTTTATATAATGTGTTTCAAGCATGGTGCGCTCCTGTCAGATATGTAAATCCATTTGAAGAAATGTCTTTCGATTTGAAAGAGTGTTGTTTCATTTGAGGAAATGTGTTATCGTTTGGCGTTTCTGCGCATGCGTGGATTTGCGTGCGCGTGTGTGTATGTGTTTTAATATTTTTATATTTTTTATTTTATTTTTATTTTTTATTATTAGTTTTTGCTTCTCTGGGTCAAAGTCGTGTGTTTATTAAGTATGTGTGATCCTGACCTTTATTTTATCGGTCATCTCCATTTCTTGAAGTGTTTCGGGTGGGGGGGGGTCTTTTGAAAATTATTGTTTTTTTTATGGCTTTGACGATTGCCTGAAGGATCATAATTATCCACTTCCTTCACCAGAAGACAAGTTTCTCGAAGTTAAATGGAGGAAAGATGTTTTCAAAAATCGATCTATCTGACGCATACTTGCAGGTTAAAGTGGACGAGGAATGCTCTAAATATTTGTGCATAAATACACATAAGGGAACTTTCAAGCTAAATAGGTTCCCTTTTGGCTTATAGATTGCCTCAGCTTTGTTCCAGCAGATTATGGACACTATGTTGGCAAGTCTTGAGTTTGCTATCACCTATTTAGATGATATTCTAGTCAAAAGTAAGAACGTTCTGAATACATCAGAGCAATGTTCAAACGACTAGAATAATTCGGTTTCAAATTAAGTTCCAAGAAGTGTCAATTCTTCATGAAAAGAATTAAATACCTCAGACAAGTGATAGATAGTGAAGGCAGGAAACCGGACCCACAGAGGACCGATGCAATTAAAAATATCCCTGCACCTGACACAGTTGCAAAACTACAATCGTTTCTTGGGTTGGCCCAATATTATGCGATCTACATTCCAAATATGTACGATTTAAGACCCCCCCCCCTAACGAATTATTAAGGAAAGACAAAAAATGGATATGATCAAAAGATTGCGAGACGGCTTTCCAGAAAATAAAAAAAGTCTTCTCTCAGATCTAGCCTGAGCTCATTATGATCCTGTGAAAGAAATCATCCTTGCGACTGATGCTAGCGAATACGGAGTGGATGCTGCACTGCTACACAAATATGAAGATGGTACTACTAAACCGATCATACACGCTTCGAAGACTCTTCTATCGGCTGAGAAGAATTATAGTCAGATCGAGAAAGAGGCATTATCGATTGTGTTCGGGGTTAAAAAATACCATCGCTTTTTACATGGTAGATAATTTATACTTTAAACAGACCATAAACCGTTAGTAACTATATTTGGATCAAAAAAGACATTCCTACCGACACTGCTAACCATTTACAGCGATGGGGTGTAACCCTACTGAACTATCATTTTAGGATGGAATACTTTGCATCCAAAAAAAGGGGCATGTGGAGGAATGCCAAGATTAATCCCCAAAAATGAAGAAATTTTAAGAGAGTCGGTTATAGCAGCACTAAAAGAGGAAAAAGAAATCTCCGGTCTGTTGTTAAACATTATCAGAGAATTACCTGTAACATTGGAACAAATAAAAAAAGAAGCCGAAAAAGATGATTTTATATTAAAAACAAAGAACCAGACGAGATTGAACAAAAGAAAGAAAAAGGAAACCCAGATTTCACCTTTCTCAATATGGGAAACACTTTAATGTATGCAGATAGAATTGTAATACCTCAATCTCTACGTAAAGTTATGTTGAAAGAATTTCATACCGGCCATCCTGACATGTCCCGAATGAAATCACTCATGCGATTCTACGTATACTGGCCAGGAATGTACACGGAAATAGAAAGTCTTGTAAAACTATGCCGAGGTTGTCAATTGGCTGCAAGGGCGCCTCCGGTCAAAACGAATCTTTGGCCAAAAACAGATTTGCCGTGGGCACATCTACATATAGACTATGCTGGACCGATTAATGGATATTATTACTTGATCTTGGTGGACTCTTTCTCGAAATGGCCTTAGGTATTCAAGTGCAAGTATCTTACATCTAGGAACACCATCAGTGTATTAGATGAAATTTTCAATCGTTTTGGGCACTCGGACACTGGTCAGCGACAATGGTACGGCATTCACAGGAAAGGAATTTAAAGATTTTTGTACTTCCTTGGACATTGAACACATTACTACACCAGTATATCATCCTAGATCGAACGGTCAAGCCGAAAATTTGTTGACACGTTTAAGCGTGCCTTACAAAAAAAAAAATATATGGACACGGAAGAAAAAACTATCCAGACATTTTTAGCAATTTATAGGGTGACTCCTAATGGAAGCAACGACTCGAAATTGTCCTCTGTGGAACTTATGTTTGCAAGGAAAATACTATCAATTTTTGATAGATTGATACCCTATCCGAAGGAAAAGGTGTCTGAAAAGGAAGAAGATGTAAACATAAGATACTCCCCAGGAAATAAAGTATATTTCAAAAATTTTGAAGGTGGAAAAAGTTATTGGATGGATGGTATAATTCAGAAAATGATTGGCAAAATGTTTTAATATACAAACAAAAATTGCATTAATGTGTCCTAATTCGATAAAAAGTTTAAAAAAATTGTGTGTAAAAGACACATTAACCAAATTACGACCACGATATGCTGAAAATAATGAAAAAAGCGAGGAGGAAGTCCTAATGGAGATTCTATGTGATGCTTTTGACATGCCACTATCCAATATTGTACACGAACCTATGTATACATCTACTGAACCAGCCTTACGAGCTGAAAATTTTTTTTATTCGCCCTAAATTTAAAACTAATGTGAACAAGTATCTCGCTGAACAGCTTCCAATCTAGGATAAACCCCAAAACTTTCACCCTAATTCTCAGTACCCCCTTACGTTTACAATGGCAACTTGCCTTGTTTGAGGTGAACTATGTTTATATATATATATATATATATATATATATATATATATATATATATATATATATATATATATGAGAGACAGGGAGAGATACAGAGAGAGAAAGCGAGAGACCGATGTATTTCCATCCTGTCATGAAAAACGTGCCGGACGAAAACCTTTTTCGTTGTGGTAGAAAGAAACAATAGAGCAGAGAGAAATTAGCAACATCTCTTCTGTGATAAAGCTGTTATAGCGAAGAGAAGAGATCATCCCCACTAGAATCCGAAGTCGATGTTGTACTCTGTAAAGGCAGACACGTGTGCTATATGCTGGAACTCACCAGCAGTATTCGCTCAATCTGCACTTTTACAGATCAAAATATTATGTCAAACGCAAGCGTGACGGACCAACACACATATTTTGTAAACTGGAAGGTGACAGACAAGCGAAACTAAAAATTACAACGCTTACGTGACAGAGTAACAGAAATGCTATTTCAAACTAAAACGTGACGGATTATTGACATATGTTTTAACAGATATCTCACACACAAACGATAACTGTATAACATACTTCAGCATGACATACCTACGGACAGAATGAGCTTCTCAAAGAGCTCATTAGGCGTATCTAAATTAGATGCGTTCGATCAATCTCGGCATTTAGCGATGTAAAGGTAGACACGTGTGCTATATGCTGGAACTCACCAGCAGTATTCGCTTAATTTGCACTTTTACAGATAAAAATTGTATTTCAAACGCAAGCGTGACGGACCAAACAAAATAAGGGCGTAAATGGGTTTTTAGACTTAATCTTACTAACATGAAGTTCCTAGTGATTAAGCAAAGAGAATTGTCATGCTTAACTAAATCAGGTTAGTTTAGAAGACAGACGAAGGAATACATTTTAGGAGAAGAAGGAAGTAACCTCTTATATACTTCTCGGTTATACGGTATTAATTATTGAGCCCCGTATTAATGAAAGCACACTGTCCAAATATTCCGACATGCTGTTTATAAATAGCAAGCTTTTTATAATTATGAATTCCCCAAATTATTTATACTCGCTTTACATATATCCTAGATACAAGCCAACTTTAATAATAACGTCTACAAGCATTTATTTATAAAAGATCAGACATTTTTTCATAGTTATGAATTTCTCAAAACACCTGAAATTATCGTTCATTTTTCCTAAACACAATGTTGTCTTAATATACTAAACCGGCAACGACAATCAGGTACAAACCGCTGTGAACAGAACGTGACGAAACTTAGGGAGACCTCTAATTCAACCTGTTTTTTTCTCTCAATAAGCTCAGGATAATTTTCACTGGGTAAATATAAATACATTTACTTTGCTTGGGAACTGAAGGGAATATATCAAATAATAAAAATATTTATGATTTTAATAGCACTATTAATGATCTGGAAATACATAGATAAATACAAGAGCAATTTGAAGGACTGAATTATACAAATCACATATGATAATAATCGGAATATTAAAAGAATACTTCAAGTGCCGAAACCAACCTAATTAGACCGGCCAGTATTGAACCGTCAACCCCCTGAAGACTCCCACTGAAAACTGATTAAACTTAGCACTTATATCCGTTGCGCCATGAGTCCTTCGATTAACTAAGGGCCTTACCAGGTCATGCTTCAAACTGGTTGTAGATTAAATAAAGGGACCATTCGAAATTCTTTACTAATTCCCGAATTTTACAAAAAAATGCAGTTTGACTTGGATAAATTGTAAAGATTTAACATCTAATCAGCCCGGACATGTGGTTTTGCCGTTATATTTTATGTTTTATATATTTTTATATATTTTCAAAGAAATATTTTTTACTTGCAGTGATGTCATTGCAGTAATAGTTATCTGAGGAGAAGATTTTCTTTGAAAATCCATGGATTAATGACTTTGCTTGAACTTTGATATGTAATAAAGTTTGATTAATTTCTCATTTTATTCCTTCATTTAATCAATTATTATTAATGCTCTATCCAATATATTGAGCTTTGTCTTTATCCTAAGAGTTCACTAATTAAATATATTAGATATTATTTAGATCTTTGAAGTATCATTTTAATCTCTCTCTCCCTCTCTCTCTTTCTCTCTCTCTCTTTATCTCTCTCTCTCTCTCCCTCTCTCTCTCTCTCTCTCTATATATATATATATCTATATATATATATATATATATATATATATATATATATTAATCCAGGTAAGGTAAACATTCACAGGATAAAAATCCAAAGTATTTCAACCGGGCTTATAAAGAGTGTTCAATATAAAATAGAGATTTTATATACATGATTATTTTTATTCATACAGACATGTACATAATCTGCGACATTGGCATGTCGATGTTATTGATCAACGGCTGTTAAAAGCTGAAATCTCATCAGGAAAGAAATCTTCTTTCCAAATATGACCTAAGGGAAGGATCAGATTATTATTCTTCCTGATGAGATCTCAGCTTTTAACAGCTGTTGATCAGTAACATCGACATGCCAGTGTCGCAGATTATGTACATGTATGTATAAATAAAAATAATCATATATATATATATATATATATATATATATATATATATATATATATATATATATATATATAAATTTGAAGATGAGATGAATTAGATGCACATTTCGGTTGTGTACATAATAGTCTATTTCGACAAGGAATTTAAAGATTTTTGTACTTCCTTGGACATTGAACATATTACTACACCAGTATATCATCCTAGATCGAACGGTCAAGCCGAAAAATTTGTTGACACAATGGTTGAAAGTACATCTGAGGAGACCAAAATAAGGTCGAAATAGACTATTAGGTACACAACCGAAATGTGCATCTAATTCATCTCATTTTCAAAAATCTGCTTAATTGGACATCGAGCTCTCTTATTCGGATTCCTACGGAAACCATTCGAACCAGTATATTATATATATATATATATATATATATATATATATATATATATATATATATAAACAAGAATAAATGAAAAAGTAAATTGTCAAGATTCTTTTGCCTTGAAAGTATTTTTCTGCGAGGAAAGCAAAAACTGAAATGAATAATTTACAGACGAGAAGTGAAAAAGAATCGATTTTTGATCCATATGCCGATTTTTTTTTTTTTTTGATTTTCGTTTGTTTTCTTTTATTTATTTAGTCTTACATTTATTTTATCATCTCCATCCCGGAGTTTGAAGATACAAAGACTAAAACATATATACTCGTTTTTTGTTTTCGAAGTATCAACTATTCATGTCCAGTACAGTTGTAGTGCATACACCACCATTTACACACAAGTTGACAACCTATTGACTATGTGATACATGAACCGACACATGAAAAGACAAACAAAAAAAAAACTTCTCATTTTCTTCTTTTTTTTTGTGATGCTTCATCTAAATCAAGTAATATTGTTTAGCTATGTCTACATATGTCTGTAAGAGGCCTTGTCCGTCAGTCAATCTGTCATACTTACGTTTGAAATAGCATTTTGATAAGTCTGTCATGTTTGTAATATTATTTTTTGGAGGGGGATTGTCATGTTTGATTCTTAAATTACATTTTTAGATGAGTCCACACATGTCTGTAAGCAGCCCTGTCAGTCAGCTAGTCACCACATTTAAGTTTGAAATAGCATTTTAGTATGTCTGTCAAGCTTAACCTTCTAAGAGCGGCTGTCGTCTCCCACCTCTAATAGCAGACGATACTACATGCTAAACTGGTTTTATTTGCATATAAACACAACAGCACAAATATACACAATAAATTCAGCAGTTGATTTATATATAGATGAGAAAATAACAATTTTCTATTAACGGATGGTCAACCACATTATAAATTCAAGATGGACGCCATCACAATATGCAAATTACTCAAATTTTACAATTTATTTTGATAGTCCTACTTATATGATACAAATGTACTCTACATTGTTTGGGCATACAATGAAATGTTAAGCTTACAGAGTCATTTTTAAAATATGTGTAAAAAATAATTTCTATAGAAAAAAGAATTCAGCTCTCAGAGTTAATTCTCTGAGAACTAAATTTAAAAAAAAAATAAATAGCATTTATTTTTTTTGGGGGGGGGAGGTTCGTCACACTTAAGTTGTAAATAGCATGTCTGTCATGCTTAAGTTTGAAATAGCATTTCGTTTGATCGGTTACACTTCGCTTTAAATAGCGTTTCTATTGGTTTGTCTTACTTATTTTTAAGAAAGAATTTTGATATAGCATTTTCGTTAGTCTGTAATGCTTACTTTTAAATTGCATTTTCGTTAGTCTGTAATGCTTACTTTTGAAATAGCATTTTCGTATGACTGACAATCTTCATTGCAAAATAGAGTTTTCGTCGCTCCACCCATATATTTTCTAACCCAATAATTCTTGCACTGTCTACTAAACTCCAGCCACTGTTGCACCTCCGAAGTGTTGCATCGCTGCCCCGATGAACTTACTTCACTTGTTCCACCTCAACAAAAATACACCTATCCACCCAACTAGCAGTACAATACAACCCCTTCACTGTAGAGGTCCCTAGATGCCGGAAAACTTTCTACTCTAATAGCTTTTTTCCTGTCTTTGAAATTCCCTTTCTGCTCCATGTTTCCCCGACTGTATCAACATACAGAAATTTAAATGTCATGTAAACAAACATCTAGCTGGCCACCTTCCAACCCATGGTTTCCCCTATAAATATTTCCCCTATAACCGTACCAATACACCTTGTTTGATGTGAACAAAAGTTAAAATAATTGTATTTTATATAGGTACTTCAGGTTTCAAACAAAACAAGGATTTCCATTTTTGATTCAACGCTCTTTTTTCAAACTCACTCCTGAAATATTTCTCTCACTTTATGGCTCTCTCATCAGACCACTGTCATAGTGTAATGTTCAAGCCTCTGCTCCATATCTAATATGTGCTATCCAGCACCTGGAGAAAGTTCAACTACTCAAATGGTACAGATCTACGGAATCTGCTTCATGAAAGCCGACTCAAAAAGCTTAACGTTTTCTCCATTTTTGCGTTCAAGCTCCCCATTGGCCATTATTATCTCCTTCTGGACGTACTATTCACCAGAAAAAGGTCTACACGGGCATTATATTACAGAAACTATTCCACAACCGATTTCGATTGAACCAGAGGAGGGACAATTTATCAATTAGCCCATACCTTAATGGAGTATGTTAACATAAAAATGTGTTTTTTGCCGTTATATTTTATGTTTTATATATTTTTATATATTTTCAAAGCGAAATTTTTCACTCGCAGTGATGTCATTGCGGTAATAGTTCTCTGAGGAGAAGATTTTCTTTGAAAATCCATGGATTAAGAACTTTACAATACTTTTTGCTTGAACTTTGATATGTAATAAAGTTTGATTAATTTCTCATTTTTTTCTTTCATTCTATAAATAATAATATTCCTTTTGAAATAATAAATGTCTGTCAGGGTGAATACTATTAAGAAAAAAGAACTCTTTCTACTTCTATAAAATAATTGTCATTGTCAGCTAACAATTCTTTAAATAAATAAATCGAATATATCTCTTCTTTATTTATTTATTTATAATTGTAGTAATTTAAAAAAAATTTAAAACAATAACTATTCTCTGTCTTTTTACCATCAGCTTAATTGTCAGCTAAATATTCTTCAAATCAATAAAACGAATCTGGCTTTTTGAAATATATTTATTTAAAAGTGAAGTGTTTTAATCGATGACATAATTTCATTTTGTACAATTCATTTTAAATGGATAAAGTAAGAATTTTGGGCACTGTTGAAGATCGACCGACTCTAAGCAAAGTTGGTTCCAACCGGAAACGGTGTCCGTTCGAAATTCTTTCCGATATTAAAAACTTCCTGTTTTGGCTAATCGAATAGGTGTTATGCTTTCTCAGAAAATATAATGAAAGTTTTGTACTAAATTTTATTTTAATTAATTTATTTGACAAAAATAAATAATCACAGTTTAGTTTTTTTACACAGTTTAGTTTTCTTTCGGAAAATAAAATGCAATGTTTTGTACTAAATTTTATTTTAATTAATTTATTTGACAAAAATAAATCACAGTTTAGTTTTTTACACAGTTGGATTTTCTTTCGGAAAATAAAGTGCAATGTTTTGTACTAAATTTTATTTTAATTAATTTATTTGACAAAAAAAAAATCACAGTTTAGTTTTTTACACAGTTTGGTTTTCTTTCGGAAAATAAAATGCAATGTTTTTTGCTAATGAAATATTTTTGATTTGGGGGAGGAAAAATAATAAAATAGGTTGTTTTATTTTCTTTGGGAAAAATAAGAATGTTTCAACAATCATAGTACTGTCAGATTGCATATATCATATGGCCGAAGTAATTTATTTTTACTTGGTGACGCCGGAGAATGGCAATTAGGCCCTACCGCACCAACCATTCTAAAGTTCTCTTTTTTTTTCGTTCGTGTCCATTAGTAACACCTCCAAGGAGGTAGTGCACAAACGACATTCAGCTGCGGTTAGTACGTCTTGTACAAGACTATTCATTATTATATAGAGAAAATACAGAGAAAATTAAACTACAGAATACCGGAAGTTGTTATCTACGAAGTTTATTATCGGGTACGGATCGCGGCCTGACACCGTAGCAACGCCGCAGAAACTGCTCTTAGAGTCATTCGTTCTTCAACATTACTGAATTTTTATCTTACCAACATTAGATTAATCACCAATTTCTACTTTGTTGCCGACCAGACGATCTCATGTATTAAAAGTGATAATGTACGTACGAACATGTATTAGAATATTATTATATCGAAAAATTGGAACTTTCATACCAAAATCTAACCAAAATCACAAATGTCCTTTTTTTTCAAATTCGAATGCTTGTAAACATTGATATTCAAACTTTATTATATGCCAAAGTCTTTGTGATACTTCATTTTCAGGACAGTCTTTTCACCCTTTGCTATTTACGCAACACTGTTGATTTAGATTGAAATGTGCTGTTCAAAAGTCAAGCCAGATGTTACTCGCTGCCCTTTTCAGACTTTGGAACTCGGATTACACATTGTTAAAATATATTCAAACCAAAAACAAATGTTCTTGCCGTACTCAAAGTGGCCAGATGTTGCCAGATTAATAGATACATTATTTACGGATTTCGACTTCTCATTCATCTTTTCTTCTTGTCGCCACAGTATCTGAGAGCTTCGATTTTGCATGCTTTCTTTCAGAAAACCTGAACTTAAACGAACTATCTAAATAGCTAGCATACACATCTACATACTATTAAAAAGTTATGGTGTTTTGGGATTTTATCTGTTCGTACACAAATAGAAACATTTAATTGGTTAAAAAAAAAAGGAATAGGCAGAGTACATATCAATAAAGCAGTAGTTTTTATAATGTCAATACCCAAGTTCGAATCTCACGTAAGTCTAAACGATTTTTTAAAACTACATATGTGTTTTATAAATCGATAGAAATTAACGTAACATAATAACACGAAACAAAAATATTACATGAATATATATTTTTTTTAACTAAGTGATCTTTTTTTTTGATAATCCACAAAAAAGTAGACATGAAGAGTATTCAGCATTAGTTCGAAGAAAATTATTTTTACTTAAAAACATGATTTCTTATGTTTTTTGCAAATAAAATCAATAGTTAAATACATTCATCGTAGTTACTTACTCTCTCATGCTTGTCATATTTGGGCTGGTGAATCTCTGTCCCATTTGAGGGTTCTTGATAACGTACAGAAACGTATCTGTAATTTGATTGGCCCCCACCCTTTCTTCTCTGCACCCCCCCTCTCTCTCTCTCTCTCACACAGACGTGATGTTGCTCGTCTGTCTTTTCTATAAATACTATTATGGTATGTGTTCTTCAGAATTGTCTGATGTATCCCCTGCTTCCTTTGTTCCAGCTTGTTTGACTCGTTGGTCTAGTGGTCTTCATCAATTCGCTGTTTTGATACCTCATTGTAATACAGCTTCCTATCCGAGTAGCCTCTTTCCACGAACTGCAGGCTTGTGGAACTCCCATCTTGCTGACTGTTTTCCTCCTACCTATAGACTTGTTTTTTTTCAATACTAAGGCCAATAAGCATCTCCTGGCTTTGCGGTAATCATGTTTGTTCTTGTTAGCTCCTTACATCAAATGGCTTCATGCCTTGTCTGGAGCGATTTCCATAAAAAAATATACTAAGTAGCATATTTTTTTTAACGAAATTTCAGAAATATTTTTCTCCGTACTAGCTATAAAGCGGTAGAAACAAGGTAAAGATGGAAATTGACATACCCAGGTACTGTACCAAAATCGCTAAAGGAGTGAACATAACTAGTAGAGAAATAAACTAATAATCTATAATACGAATGTGATGCGTCTGTCTGTCTGTCTGTCTGTCTGTCTGTCTGTCTTTCCGGGGATGCAATTGAAAATAAATCCCTAAATATAAATAGAGGTGTATGCGACTGACAGTAATGTTAATCATTAATGGACTATTCTGTAATCTGGGTTTTTTTTTTACAAACTTATAACCTCTTATCAAGGCCCATATGCCACTCGAGGATAAGGGTTATCAAGTTCTGTGCCACCTGGTCAGGACGATTCAGTATTTTCTAATTAGTCCAAGCCGAGCCTGTATTGATGGATAAGTAACCAATATTGTCTTCATTGATTTTGACTTTTCACCTTCACCAAGGAGGTCATATTTTTGGTCAAGTTTGTTTCTTGGTTTGTCACTATGTGTGTTTGTTTATGTACAGCCTAGTGTCCAGATCACTTGACCAATCGTCACCAAACTGGTCAAACTATCGGTCATAGTCTAACTTTGAACTGGTATAATTTTGGGGCATCTAAGTCAAAAGTCAGGGTTACGGAAAAGGTAAGAGTCACACGTTTGGTGATGACTTTCTTTTTACTAAAGAGTCATCACTTATCAAGGCCAAAAGGCTACTCGAGGATAAAAATTAATTTGTTTGTCGGGTGAACAATTAGACAACACCATGATGATTGGTAACGATGGTTGAAATTGGGCAGAATTTGATTATTTAAGAGCATGGCCTAACAAGAATTTGTTTGTATTACTTGAAAACGATTATATTGTAGTCAGCTGGGAAGCAGCCTCGCGGAATTGTGTTCCACAGAGGGTAGTTCTAAGAAAGAAATTATGTTCATGGAAGCTTCGTTTAGTTTTAAGTAGACAGACGGAGAAAGGGAAATTATTGACAGTTGTTGTAACTAGACGAATTTTTGTTGTGAATTTTTTACAGGGGCGAGGGGCAATAGATTCGAGGTCAGTCGAGCACCTATCATGAAAATAACGACAGAGCAGAGAAAGACAAGTAACATCTTTTCTGTGAGAGAGTTACTGTAGGGAAGAGAAGAGGACACCCCCACTAGATTTCGAAGTCGGTTTTGTACTCTGTCAAGGCAGGAAAGGGTGCTCTACTCTCGTAGAGACTTGGTCCATATTATAGCCAATGAAGTCTCGCATCTTACGTAAACTTGACCCTTGACATTAAACTTGAAAAGTTCTGTCATGGTCGACATTTTGACGATATTTCAACTTTGATGCATAGATGCTATGCTCATTGATAACAGGAACCACCAGGAAAAAATTCAGCCTGATCAGATAGCTAGTTTTTGAGTTGAATAATTCATACAGTATGGAAAGTAAGACCCATATCAGACTTTGGCCCATTCTTACGTTGTCAGATAGATATATGCAGTCTTATGACTGAGTTATGTTCCTGTTGTTGTATATTGTTTATCGATTACATTTTGTAATTAAATACTGATATTTTTCTACAGTTAAGCTCTTCTTTCGTTTATTACAGCATTATGACTTTTCTCAAAATACAATTTCATGAAGAATGCTATTGATTTTGTTACAATAATATCGTTACAATAATATCGTTACAATAATATTGTTACAATAATATCGTTACAATAATATCGTTACAATAATATCGTTACAATAATATTGTTACAATAATATCGTTACAATAATATCGTTACAATAATATCGTTACAATAATATTGTTACAATAATATCGTTACAATAATATCGTTACAATAATATCGTTACAATAATATTGTTACAATAATATTGTTACATTAATATCGTTACAATATTATTGTTACAATAATATCGTTAGAATAATATTGTTACAATAATATCGTTACAATAATATCGTTACAATAATATCGTTACAATAATATCGTTACAATAATATTGTTACAATTATATCGTTACAATAATATTGTTACAATAATATCGTTACAATAATATTGTTACAATAATATCGTTACAATAATATTGTTACAATAATATCGTTACAATAATATCGTTACAATAATATTGTTACAATAATATCGTTACAATAATATCGTTACAATATTATTGTTACAATAATATCGTTAGAATAATATTGTTACAATAATATCGTTACAATAATATCGTTACAATATTATTGTTACAATAATATCGTTAGAATAATATTGTTACAATAATATCGTTAGAATAATATCGTTACAATTATATCGTTACAGTAATATTGTTACAATAATATCGTTACAATAATATCCTTACAATAATATTGTTACAATAATATCGTTACATTATTGTAACGATATTATTGTAACAATAATATTGTTACAATAATATTGTTACATTAATATCGTTACAATATTATTGTTACAATAATATCGTTAGAATAATAGTGTTACAATAATATCGTTACAATAATATCGTTACAATAATATCGTTACAATAATATTGTTACAATAATATCGTTACAATAATATTGTTACAATAATATCGTTACAATAATATTGTTACAATAATATCGTTACAATAATATTGTTACAATAATATTGTTACAATAATATCGTTACAATAATATCGTTACAATAATATTGTTACAATAATATCGTCACAATAATATCGTTACAATATTATTGTTACAATTATATCGTTAGAATAATATTGTTACAATAATATCGTTACAATAATATCGTTACAATAATATCGTTACAATAATATCGTTACAATAATATCGTTACAATAATATTGTTACAATAATATCGTTACAATAATATCGTTACAATAATATCGTTACAATAATATTGTTACAATAATATCGTTACAATAATATCGTTACAATAATATCGTTACAATAATATCGTTACAATAATATTGTTACAATAATATTGTTACAATAATATCGTTACAATAATACTGCAGAGTATGCATTCAAGCCGGACATTCATAAACCATAAAGGCAATATTTTACTTTATTTTTAACATAAAAATTTAAAATTATAGAAATAAATAAAAATTGCCACATCGAGTTATAGGCTGTGAGTAGGAGTCCGGCAAACCAGTAAGTACCCGATTCAAAGACAGCAGCAAACGGTGTTTGATCAGATTTTGTTTCTGATATTAAAGACTTCCTGTTTTGGGTCGCTTACTCTTCTGGCTTGCAAAGTTTTGTACTAATTTTTATTTATTAATTTATTCATTAAATTGTTAGATGAAAGTATAGAATAGTTAACAAAGCCCCTCCCCCCCGCTTCTCCATGTTAAGAATGGCTTCTGCAGTTTACGGACCATGCCGAAATAATAACGTTATTATTATTTAGAAAGCTATTCTTAACCTAGTGGGGGGGGGGAGATAACTATTCTGTACTTTCACTTAACAATTTAATAAATAAATTAATAAATTTGGGAAACTGAAACTCTTGCCGGAAGTTATATTATGGATGAAGTTTAATATCAGGAACAAAATCTGACCGAACACCGTTTGCTGCTGCCTTTGAGTCGGGTATTTTTCTGGTTTACCCAGGAGTCCTCATTCAATCACGGGTAACAGCAGTGATGCATACTATTAAATATATAGAAATACAATCTTTCACCAAAAGCAAATTAGAAAACAAAGCAAAACAATTTCATTTTCATAATATATACATTTTCTTTTATATAACTTTAAATCTTTTGGTGTTTGGGTTAGGGTTAGGGTTAGGGTTAGGACTGGTGTTTGGGTAGACAATATAATTATTAATGTTAATTTATGTACGGTGTTGGAAAGCTAGAAAATTCACAAGAAAAATAAGAACCATTTGATTTAATAATTTTCTTATCTTTTTGTTTTTACTGGGGATGGGGCATTCTACTGGATGCCAGACATTCACCCGCTATTTCAGACACTTCAACCGAGAGATCTTTTTAAGGTTCTAAGCGTCCCTTTAAGTGCAATTGTTTGTGTCTCTCTTGCACTTAGTTCACCGAGTATATTCGCCAGGTAGTTTTTAAAATTCTTTTTCACGAGTCCAGTCGTTCCTATAATTACTGGTATGATACAGATGTTCCTCGGATTCCAGTTTCTTTTCATAGTATTTCGTTATATTTTCCCTATCAGCTCTGTTTAAACGAGAATTACAACCCATAATATATTGTAAGAAATATATTCCTACGTTTACTTATTTAAAAACTATATGCTATATATTTCAGAGACGTACAATGGTTTCATTGACATGGATTGACTTTTTACTGTTTAAAAAGGCTGTTAGAGTCCATTCAAATCATCAGTGACTGTTTTTATGTGAGTAATTGATAATTTGAATGGACTCTAACGGCACTTTTAAACGGTAAAAGGTCAATCCATGTCAATGAAACCATGGTAGTCTCTGAAATATATAACATAGTTTTTAAATAAATAATTTATATTTTAGATCACACATTTTTTGCGATCGAGCAGTTTATTGATTTCTTTTCACCATATATATATATATATATATATATATATATATATATATATATATATATATTACTATTTCATATATTCACATAAAATTTTATAAGGGGATATAATTTTATTTTAGCGTGAAGATTCCCTAGGGGGATGAAACACAAGAGCCTCTGCGTAGCTTAATTGCCATAAATATATTTTCATAACTTACTATACATATATATATATATATATATATATATATATATATATATATATATATATATATATGTGTGTGTATATATATATAATGTGTATATATATAATGTGTATATATGTATATAATGTATATATATATATATAATGTATATATGTGTATATATATAATGTATATATATATATATAATGTATATATATAATGTATATATAATGTATATATATAATATGTATATATATAATGTATATATATATAATATATATATATATAATGTATATATATATATAATATATATATATATATACATGTATATATATAATGTATATATATGTATATATATATGTATATGTATATAATGTATATATATATTTATATATAATGTATATATATAATGTATATATGTATATATATATGTATATATATATTTATATATAATGTATATATATAATGTATATATGTATATAATGTATATATATAATGTATATATATAATGTATATATATATATAATGTATATATATATAATGTATATATATATATAATGGATATATAATGTATGTATATATATATATAATGTATATAATGTATATATATATATAATGTATATATATATAAATATATATAATGTATATATATATAATGTATATATAATATATGTATATATATATATATAATGTATATATAATGTATGTATATATATAATGTATGTATATATATATAATGTCTATATAATGTATGTATATATATAATGTATGTATATATATATAATGTATATATATATAATGTATATATATAATGTATATATATAATGTATATATAATGTATGTATATATATAATATATATATTATATATATATATGATGTATATATAATGTCTGTATATATATAATGTATATATGATGTATGTATGTATATATATATAATGTATGTATATATATATATATAATGTATATATATATATGTATGTATACATAAGATTTTCTAGGATTTCTACTGTATGTAGCATGTTAAGACTAAGGATAAACACATGCATGCAACATTAATTACTGTAAAACGGCGTATGCGGCAATATGGAAAAACAGTATTCTATATTAGTTGATATGTGTTTTAAATGAAGCCGACACATTTTTTTATTTAAACTGATCCAGTAATAACGATTTGAGATAAGGTATTGAATCTTATAAAAGGCAAAGTTATTGTGTTTTTATGAATGATAACCGCTCAATACTACTGAAATACAGTATATTATATTAACTGAAATGTATGTTCAAAGTGTTTGCCTTAAGGAAGATAGAATTAGTTGACAATGACCAGAGGCAGAAAGTATTCGATAAATGTAAATCTGTTAATCTTTTATTCCATTAAGCTAGAATTTAAAAGAACTTTAGATAAGCGAATCAAAATCTTCTGAGAGAACAAAAAGTGCATGTAGAAAACGAAAAGTGTCTCACATACAATAGCACGATTGAAATGTGAAATAATAACGGTGTTACAAAAGTTATACCATATAAAAAGTATTCCTGGTGTACATGGGTTGTAGTAGTAGTACATCTTAGAGTGAAATTTCCTCTGACTTTCTGTATGTATAACTATCTTTAGAAACATATTGAGCAGGACTAAACATAAAAATCGATGAAATTGAATGAAACAAAATTTATAGTTTATGAAAACTCACACCAATAATTGACTAAAATCGATATCAAAGCACAACTTTATTAATTTTATTTGTTAGCCGTGTGAAACTCTCTCTTCCTCTTTTCATGGAACTTTATTCAATAAAAGTTGTTGTAAATGAAAATTGAATTTGTGCAAATTACTTTTGTCATTTATTTGATTTTTGTGCATTCCTCTACAAGGCAAACATGACAGTAATCATACTCAAAGTCAACGCACTCATGTGTCACCAACGACATGAAAAATAGTGTATAATGTTTGGTTTCAGACAAAGAAATATAGGGCCCGTTTTGTTATATTCTAAGAACGTCATCTGGAAGAAGAGTTTATATATTTGTGT
The DNA here is from genome assembly GCA_963556195.1 of Sepiola atlantica. Classification (NCBI taxonomy): domain Eukaryota; kingdom Metazoa; phylum Mollusca; class Cephalopoda; order Sepiida; family Sepiolidae; genus Sepiola; species Sepiola atlantica. The sequence goes on from OY744542.1 coordinate 33,542,393, forward strand.
ATTGTTTGTAATCGGAAAAGATGACTTTATGAAGTTTTTTTTTATTAGTCGTGTAAGTGCTAGTAGGGTAATGATTAATATGAAGTAAGCTAATGCACAGTGTAATATGGAAAAGTTAATCGAATTAGGTGTCTTCCATATTTCATTGCAGTGTGATAGAATGAGGACTTAGTGCTGGGGGGAGGAGGAGATTTGTATTTCTACTCCTGCACTGAAATTAGTAAGCAAAAAGAAAACGGCTGATCGGATAAAGACTAAAAAGCGATGAATTTGAGTGCAAATAATATCATTTTTTATTTTGAAAACACGTACCAATAATTAACCTAAATTGCTGACAAATCAGATTTGTATATGTGGCCTTTTGGTTAAAAATCTCTACCCTTGAACGGTTTAGGGAAAATCGTCTTCTACTTTATATGTTATATATATATATGAGATAGATAGAGATGATAGAGAATTTAATGATGGTGGGGTTGTTTTTTATGGTCCTTTTGTTCTTGGCATTTTAATATATTGTGATCTCCAATAACAAAAAAAAAGATCCACCCAGACAAATCTTTTATGCTCAGTCAAACACGGTGGATTGTGTCACATAAAATAAACAAGCACTAAATGTAAATGTAAGAAATTACGTCACGGTCGTTTATTTGCTTTAGAAAATTAACTTATCTGTTTACTTATATCATATGTTTCTTTATAGTTTGAACTTAAATTGGGTTGTTTGGTGGTTTTGTTTGATTTCTTTGTAAAGTCTACTCTGATTTAATAGAAATCACAGATTATATTTAAAAAAAAAACAGTCTTTTTGTCTACGTTAAAAAATGAAAAAGAAACTAGAAAATAAATTGAAATTACTGGAAATCAGAAACGTTTGGATGATAGCACTATTAAAATTGAAAAAAATATATGCTGGAATAATTTTTTTTTATGGCACAGTGGCTTAGTTGGTATCGACGCGGACTGAGAACCTGGGTGTGCCAGGTTCAAATCCAAGCCATTCCACTGAAAACGCTTCCATCAAACCCAGATGACATTTGTGTCTAATCTCCTGGAGGGGGGATAAAATAGAAATCACATTAACACTTGTCCACGGGTGGCCTCGGCCTTGATAAAGTGGTGGTTTCTGTTTATTAAAAGAAAAAAAAAATTTTTTTAAATTGAGCATATATAGAGAATGTATATTTGGATAGCGAATCAGAAGTGTTCGTACCTTAGTGATACCATGGGAACACAAGGAGGAGCTGATGCTATTTGTGATTGCAAAAGTAGATGGAGTAAGTTCAGGGAACTTCTGTCATTACTAACGAGCAGAGCATTGCTACTGTTGATCAAGTGAAAAGTGTAATAGGCATGTGTATGCAGTGTGGTGATGTGTGGAAGTGAAACCTGTACAGTGAGGTTGAGGGCATGCGTTGCATGGAGAGAAATGATAGGAGAATAATAAGATGGATGAGTAATGTGATTTTTAAAGCCAGGCTTAGATTTGATGACCTGAATAGTATAGGTAGATGTATGTAGAACAAGAGACTGCGATGGTCTGGCCACGTTGAAAGAATGGTGGCTGTACTCTCTAGTTGTACTTTTTAGATGTCTCTTATGATTTTGTTTTAATTCCTCAGATCAAGATTACATAATTAGGTTGCAGAAAAAGTTTGTGCATCATGTTTAAATAATGATTTATTATGCAAGAATTTATTCAAAAACAACAAACGACCATCATTGAATTTGACCTTCTGCCAAGAACCTGCAAGCTTTCAGATTTGGTCAAATTGGCAATCATTCGGTTTTGAATCGAAAAATTCTTGACAGACTCATTTAACTTTATGGAAAGACTCCGATCAGCTACCGTTCATGTAAAGCTACATATCGCCAGAAATACCAGCAACAAGATTGAAGAATTGGATGATATGAATGTTCTGTCGCATCCACCCTACTACAGTTGTTGATCCATCTGACTACAATTTATTAATAATAAAGGGTTGTCGATTTGAATATATAAGATTGTAGTTCTAATATGTTTGTTTGTACATGAACTCCTCCAGGGTTTTGTAAATAAATCCCATTACCATATAGAATCTGAAACTACATTTCCCAAATTACTTGCATGAGTATATTTCATTTTAATCTAAGGGGGTACAACATTATTATGGGGTCTTCGTTCGCGCTTGACATCAATAAAAAGGAAATACAATGTTTTACTTTATTTATTTGATTGATGACTTGAAGATTATAGAACTTAAAAAAGGTTAATAAGGAGTTCAGGTCTTGGAGCACGCGGAGAGAGGAGCATTGATGTTTGAGAAACGCCTGGGGTGTTTCGAGAAAATTAAAAACTATTAACTTCATCACATTTATTTCAGTTAATATCACTTTACTCCCACCCAATCAATGCTGAGTACATCCTCAGAGATTTTGTCCGTCTATCCGTCCGTCTGTCTATCCGTCTGTCTATCCGTCTGTCTATCCGTCCGTCTATCCGTCTGTCTATCCGTCCGTCTATCCGTCTGTCTATCCGTCTGTCTATCCGTCCGTCTATCCGTCTGTCTATCCGTCCGTCCATCCGTCCGTCTATCCGTCCGTCTATCCGTCCGTCTATCCGTCTGTCTATCCGTCCGTCTATCCGTCTGTCTATCCGTCCGTCTATCCGTCCGTCTATCCGTCCGTCTATCCGTCTGTCTATCCGTCCGTCTATCCGTCCGTCTATCCGTCTGTCTATCCGTCTGTCTATCCGTCCGTCTATCCGTCTGTCTATCCGTCTGTCTATCCGTCCGTCTATCCGTCTGTCTATCTGTCTGTCTATCCGTCTGTCTATCCGTCCGTCTATCCGTCTGTCTATCCGTCTGTTTATCCGTCCGTCTATCACAACTTTTTAACGTAATAAATACGTTGAGGAATTTGTCTAATTTCGAAATATCAGAGATCTTAACTACTTTTAGAAATGGAAAATATTGCATTAATAGTAAATAATAAATTCCCAGCAAATAAAGCGGACGCCATGACCAGAAATCGAAACCGCAATATTGAGATCTTCAGTCTAAGGTTCTACCAACTGACTTACTTGGACTTTCTTATAAATAGAGCTTAAAACATTACCATAAAAAATAATCATAGCTTTTAGCGTGACGTCATAGATTTATGATTTACGAATTCAAACATAAGCGATAATAAAAAATAAATAAATGAATGGGTAAACATTATCAATAGCGCTGAAAATTATTTTAATAGTCCAAAAAAAATTATTTGGCTCTACCTACCTACTGTATGTAGCAATATATACATTGCGGAATTTGTCTCATTTCAAAATATCAGAAATCTTAACTACTTTTAGAAATGGAAAATATTGCATCAATAGTAAATAATAAATTCCCAATAAATAAAGTGGATGCCTTGACTGGAAATCGAAGCCAAAACGTTGAGATCTTCAATCTTCAATCCACCAGCTGACGTCCTATTTGGACTCTCTCATAAAAACATTACCTTAACAAAATAATTATAGTTTTGGTGTGATGTCATAAATTTATTATTTACGTCATGTTTCAAACCAGGGAATCAAACATAAGCGATAATAAAAATAAATGAATAGATAAACATTATCAATAGCGTTGGAAATTATTTTAATTGTCCAAAACAATTTGTTTTGTTTCACCTACCTATTGATGTCGTTGTTTTACAATTATATAAGCCTCCCAACAAAAATATGCGACCGGATTTGGTAGTATTATAAAATGCAAAAAATGTGTAATACAATTTTATGGGCTGTGCACAAAAGAAAATAGGATTCCTCATGCAATCCTGAGCATTACGGGGTCTCGCTGCTAGTTCTCTAATAAACTCAATTCCTCAAATCAGTGTTTCTTTATAATCACCCCGCCATACATAAACGTTTAGAATCTCGGGAACTTCGAACTTTTATTCAAAATAATATATACTAGAAGAATACCCATCCCAGAACGGGTATTTTTACTCGTCTATATAATAGAACTAGCTGAAGTACCAGTCTCTGCCGGGTTTCTCAACTTTTCTTGAATTTTTTAGCCAAGATTATAAATTTAAAACATTATCTATTTTTCATCTATTATTTTTTTTATTAAGAAAGTGCACTATTCAGGTTTATGATGATGATCGATATCGGCTAGGAAATAACTGGAACGCTATAGAAAAAAAAAGACTATTGTCTAGTGTGAGATTCGAACCCACGATGGCATAAGACATTGGAACAGAAGATGAACGCTTATCCACTGGGCTACCAAATAACTTTAACCTGCTGAAATGAGTTTCACATAGAGATTTCTGTACCTCTCCACATAGGTCTAAAATAGTTCGATTGTCTAAAATAGATAAACATAGATATAAAATAAAAAATTCTTGTGAAAGTCAAAAATATAATAGTGAAAATGTATCAATAATAAACAAAATGATAAATGCTTTCTCTTCAAAGTAGAAAATATGTCTAATATGTTGATGATTTGACGTTGTTTGGTCGGGATGCTAAAAGTGTCAGAAATTTTTTTTTTAATGTTAATTTTACATACTTTTAATTTTATTTAATGAGTTTTAGAAAAGGTTCAAGAATTAACATCAATAAGAACATTGGGTCGAAGGTGCTGATTCCAAATCTGTGGTTAGTTTGACTCTTAGATCAACTGTTTAACTGTGATGCCACGACACACATACACACATACAACTTTGCTTTATATATATAAATAAAGGCAGTCAGTTTGCCGATTTAGGTCATCGATATCTTCCGTCCTACAAAATCAATATTTGAATCTTATTAGCCATTTCCTTTTGTTGAACGTTGGTCCACGTTTGTAGGAGCAATTAAATGTATTTAGATCTAATTTCTTTGCAAATATATTTTATCCTGCTTGGAAGATATTTTTCAGAAGGAAGCCATCTTTGTTCTCAGCGACAAATGTAAATTAAAATGAAGGCAATGTTGCTCTCAACAACAAATTTAATTACAACTAATAAATACTAATCTATTCTTTCATTTATTACTAATAAATAAAAGTTAAATAATAATGTTTTTATTCATATAGAAACTGAGGTACCAACAAATAGGAAATATCTGGAAGCTTTGAATGTTTCCTGTCGCATCAGGTGACGTCACACATATTCCGTAACCGGTGTGTACAAAAAATACTTCATATGTGAAAATACTGCCTTTGTTTCCATAAATTCTATACGACCGATCAGTTTAATTGCGGGTAAGAAATTTGTTATTATTATAAATTATTAATGTAAAAAAAAAATTAAAATCTAATTTTCAAATTTTTTTTCCAATTTTTTTCCGTTACATTATGAAATACTATTTTCTTTAAGCAAATTATTTAAATAGAAAAGTTTTACTAAAAAAATGATGTAAACATTTTGAACACACTGATTTGTAACATAAAAATTATAAAAAATATTTAAATTACTCATTTTTTATAAATTTTTTTTTAAGTTTAAACAAAAATCGGCCATTTTCAAGAATAGTTAAAAGAAAAAAGGGTAAAGAAGAAACAAATAGACAACAAATAAATGTTACCGAAGGAAATAAAAGTTACTTTTCTACCTACCTGGATAAGTTATTTTTATGTTTAAAGAATTTTAATGCGTTTTTATTGCATTTTAATAATCCGATAAAAGTATGATGGATTTTACCTGACTTTTCAAAATGTCTGATGGAATTTGTCGAAGATTTGATTCGTCGTCTGCTGTTTCCAATTATCGCCAAGTTTGTTTGCGTTTCAAAGTATTTTAATGTGTTATTATCGCCAACCATTGAATAAAAAATAAAGAAAAAAAGAAGAAAAATATAATTGGAAAGAAAAGACGATAAATCAAATCTTCGGTAAATCGGATTATTAAAATGCAATGAAAACGCTTTAAAATACTTTAAAACACAAAAGAACTTAGTTAGGTAGGTAGAAAAGTAAATTGTATTGCCTTTGGTAACATTTATTTGTTGCCTATTTGTTTCTTCCACCCTTTTTGCCCCAAAAACAGTTAATAAATTATTTTAAAAACACATTATTCGGAAGATGTGAGTGCATGTCGGCACATGTGTGTGTTATTAGTTTTTCTTGCTGTTGTTGTTGGCATTCGTCTGTCTCAGTAGACAATGGAGTTCTGCGCCTCAGATTAGTCCGTTGCCGAATTGCAACGTCTGCTGTGACTGTGCAAGCCTATCCTGGATCGGCTGGCTCTGTTGCAGTTGCCACAGATGTAGGTGGTGTCTGCTTGCGAGAACTCTGTTGCAGCTCTCTGCCATCTGTTCTATTTCATCTGCTTCCACTTCTGGTCTCTTCGCTCGGAGCATACCTTTAACGCTTTTCTTCAGCGGCTACGGTCTTCAGCCACGGACGTCCAGCCTGTTAGGTCGATGCCACCTGCCCTCAGATCTCGCTTGCAAATATCCTTATAGTGTAGGACTGGCCTTTCTGCTGGTCTGGAGCCGGTTGCGAGCTCACCATAACGAATATCCTTTGGGATATTCCCATCGTCCATTCGCCTGGCATGGCCAAACCACCGGAGTTGTTAAACATACCTGGGATGTCCGCCTAATCAACGATGCTCTTGTTTGAGACATGGTGCATGCCAGCTGATTCCTTAATATTCTGAAAAAATGTCTGACTTTAAATAAAGCAAAGAAAACTACCAGGCAACGCCGTGTAAGGATAGCTAGTTAATAATTAAATTATTTCACCAAACAACAGTTTTTCACCATTTTTATGTCCTCTTACGAAAATTAAAATCAAGATATACATATATGCTACTAATCGTTATGTCTAGAATCCTTATTCCAATTTTGATCAAAATCCATTACATGATTTTAATTCTAGAATGTCTAAAAGTGTGAGGGGTCTTGAGAAGAGATTGTAATTCAAGGAATCTTCCTTAATTGTTGTCTGATAACTATGGATCAAATTTAATGCAAATGGGAAATATTTGACATTTCAAATGGGACTTTGTGCCCATAGTATGCCCCCTACCCTAACATGCACTTAAAAAAGTTTATCTAACGTTATAGTGTGGGCATAAAAAAAGTTCGATACATATGCATCGTTCTGTTAAATAGTTTGAAATTGAAACGAAAAGACTGATTCTTTTGTGTCTTATGTATTTTTGTTTGATTTATTTTTCCAGGATGTTATGCTATCAGCTACGAGCACGCAATCACCATTGGCCACTGTATCTTCCGTATTCACAATGCCCACCGTGTCAAGTGTGTCCGTGGCCAATAACACCGGACTTGGTGGACTTCACGACCAACTTTTTACGTCGGTGCCATCCGTAGGAGAGACAAATAGTACCCACACGGTTACCGACATCAAGCCAGAAATTAATGGTTCGTATATCGATTTTTATTTTTTTTATTTTTTTTTTTTATTTTTTACTATTTTTATCTTTTTTGTTCTTTGTTTTTCTGATTTCTCGTCACACTTTGTGGTCCGATCAGTAAACATTGAACCTACTTTTGTCTAAATCTGATCCTACATAAGTGTGTATATTACATATCATTTATTCTTCATTATATAGTTTTTAATCTTCTATCATATTAACGGCACTTGTCTGTCTGCCCAGCTAAAAGTTAGAAACTACACAAGAGACATCCACAAAACTGGTATATTCTTTTTCAGAATATGGGCATGTTTCCTTTTTTGGTAATATTCATTCTTTTGGGACTCACCAGGAAGAATATTCTTCTTCTTCTTTATATAGTTTTTAATCTTCCGTGTTGAGTCGATCAGAGCCATGATGCAATTAACCAGCCATGAGGTAAATAAAAAGCAGTTTTCTGTGTGTGCGTGTTCATCTAAAAGTTAGAAACTACACAAGAAACATCCACAAAGCTGATATATTCTTTTTCAGCATTGCCTCAGACAGAATATGGGCATGTTTTTGGTAATAATCATTCTTTTGGGACTCACTAGGAACAACAGTATTATTCTTCTTTATATAGTTTTTAATCTTCTATAATATGAAAAGCAGTTGTCTGTGTGTGCGTGTTCAGCTTAAAGTTAGAAACTACACAAGACACATCCATAAAGTTGATATATTCATTTTCAGTATTCAGAATATGGGCATGTTTTTTTGTAATATTCATTTTTTTTGGGGGGGGGGTCAACAGGAACAAACATCTTCTTTTCTTCTTCTTCTACTTATAGAAAGGAAAAGTTGTACTTCTGTCTGTTTGTCCGTCTGGCTAAAACTCAGAAACTACCAAAGATACGTTTCAGCATTTTCTAGATGAGGATTGATAATTTGTATCATTGGGACTACTGTTCTCATATTAGATGTTATTCTCACAACGTTTCGGCCGATGTAACCTCCGACTTTCCTCAGGTGTGTCTTGTCGAACTCAGGAAGCTGTATGGAATAAAGGGTTCAGTTTCGAAATTCCATACAAATTCCTGGGTTTGAAAAAGATTCCTGACTTTGCCAAGACACATGTGAAGAAGAAGATCGGAGATTGCATTGGCCGAAACGTTGTGAGCCTAACATCAAAAATGAGAACAGTAGTCTGAAGTATCTAAATTATAGAAATTACAAAGATATGTTTACAAATTTTACATCATCGGATTTCGTATGCCCCCAAGGTGGTTATGACAAAAATATTTTAATATTCATTCACTTTGGTATAATCAAGGACCAAATTAATGCAAAGATAAAAAAAAAAATACTATCTTTCATTCTTACTTGTAGTTCGAAAAACAACACTGAAACTAGACCAGTCTAGTCAGCAACTGCTGCTTTTTTCGTTTTCTTTCTTGCTTTCATTCTGTTTTTCTTTATTTAGTTATGTTATATTGAATCAGTTGCTAGAGAGAGAAAGAGAGAGAGGGGGGAGGTCGAGGGAGAAATTTGTTAAAAAAGTAACTTGACTAAGAATGTGTAAGGGGAGAGAAGTTTTCAAAGAAAGATGTTGCATACACGTAAAGGGGGGGGGGTCTCGAAGAAGCAATTAAGCAGTAAAGACATTCTAAATATGAGTTAGAAAATATATATGCTTTGCCTCCTCTTCTCTCCCTCCCTTTCCCTCTCTCTCTCTCTTTCTCTCTCTCTCTCTCCATGTGGGGGCGATCAGAGCCATGATGCAATTAACCAATCATGATGTAAAGAAATAGCCTGGGTCTTAATAAACCACTGTTTGTCCATTCGATATGAATGTTTGAATTATTTCTGTCTGCCTTTATGAAGAAAGGAAATGTCCGTAGGGGGTTTGGTTTCAGTTCTTCGCTGGCCAACAACACATGTCGCGCAGTGACTAATTGCTGCAACGACTGACTGAGGATTCTGTTGAGTAAAACGGTCACATCATAATTTGACACGTTCGATTTTAGCATGAAATATAGTTTAATAATTCAACTTTATTCTTTATTCTTCTTCATCAAGCGAGAATACCAGATCATTCGATTGAGTAGAAAAAACACAATGCATCGTCTAGTGGCCATCTTTATCTTTAGGATATTTTCCAGACAAATTTATTTATCTTTGATGAAATGTATGTAATGCTGTGACCACTTCTCTAAAAACTGATCGTTACTTCATTTTATGGTCCGGCTGTGCCGTGGAAGTCATTCAGGGTCATATCTTGGGTCTTGAAGCACCACATGCATTCTGATTGGTTGCTCTGTCAATCGCTTTATGTCCCCACTTTGTTTAAAAGATCTGCAAAACTCTGGGTATTGATCAGCAATTCACTCGGGGACTTAGGTAACTAGCTGTCAGAAATTTCTCTCTGTCTTGATCCGAGAAAACGTTGTTTTGATCTATGGGTAGAATTTTTCATTGTGCTGTGTCTGACTTAGGTTGTAAACAAGCAAGCTGGAATAAATCTTGGCATACATAAAGGACATTTTCGTTTTTTTTAAATAATTGATATCGCATCTTTAATGCTTCAAAAGGTATTTATTTTACCTATTCCTTATTAAATTTAACAATAGATGCTTCTTAAAAAAATATGAACCTTAAAACATTTTATACCGATCACGTGCGCATTCACGATCTCATATTTGAACGTGGGAAACAACAACAAACCCCTTTGGCCCGGCTGTAACAACAGAAGCCGGTAAGAAAAAAAAAATACAAATCCGATGACATCAGGATATATGACACACCGATGAGGCCAAGTTTTTGGCGAAATATCTGTATCACTTTAAACTAACAAAAAAATGGAAGTTTATAATAATAAAAAAATCCGTTTCGATTTATTTTTATTTTAAAAAAAAAATTGATATCGCATCTTTAATGCTTCAAAAGGTATTTATTTTACCTATTCCTTATTAAATTTAACAATAGATGCTTCTTAAAAAAAAATATGAACCTTAAAACACTTTATACTTTATTATATTAAGAACTAGCGGGGTTACCCGGCGTTGTCCAGGGCAAAAGTGTAACATATTTCTACTAAAACTTCTATCTTTCTACCTCTCTCTATCTGTCCTTCTATCTTTCTCTCTTTACCCCCTCTCTGTTTCCCCTTCTCCCTTTATCCAACCCTCTCTTTTTTCTTCCGCACAGCTCCTTCCTCTCTAGACATACACGCACACATACACACAGACAACTCTCCTTTATATAATAGATTCCTCGAGGAACGAGTCGACATTTTCTTTCCAAATTAGTAAATAAAATGGCTGAAAAACCTAACCCCCCTGACGAAATCTGGCCCAGTTGACTTCCAAAGAATGAATAATTTTGTTTTGATCTTAGATATTATTCACCCAGGGTAATGCTGATCAACGATATACACACTTTGTGGCTGTTTGTTTTGAAGTGTTCACTTTTAGCTGGACACCACACACACAGACAACTGCCCTTTATATAATAGATTTAGAAGCCAACAAAATATCATTTATTTAAAAAAAAAACTTTCTATTATTTTCAGCATAAAATGCCCTATTCATAAAATAGATATGTTTTTTTCTTTCATTTTACTTCTCACTAAAGATATAATGTCTTCAGTTATAGTAGCTACCAGATGTTGTTGACTGGAATTCAATGTCGGCATGTGAGGTTGTAGATTGGCCCTGCTTGTTGAAAGATTGGAATGCAGTCCCACTTTTGAAGCATCGTGAACATTGAATACATTAAAAATTATATTAATATATTCAATATCACCATGTTTCAAATGAGGGACTACATTCCTATTTTTTAAAACTTTATTATGACTTAACTAAAATAAGATAAGCTTAGAACCTCAAATTCTTCACTTTTCTCTGTTCGATTCTGATCACAACAAATAACGTACCAACGTTGACCCAACGGTTCACGGGTAATTGTTTAGTGCTGTGGTGGCCACTGTTACTATGTGCCTCTTGAAAACGTTACTAAATAAAGTTCTTTAAACTATTTTTCTTTCTCATTTCTACTTACGCGGTTTTCGCGTATCTCTTAATTCTTTCAACATGTGTGGGAGTGTTCCTTATATGTGTGTGCATGTATGTGTATGTGATCGTGTATGCAATTCTTTAGTTTCTCCCCTTTTAAGCAACATGTATGGAGTATTGTTGCCACATCTGGGCTGGTGCATCATCTACTACTCTCTCCCTCCTTGACAAGGTCCAAAAAAGAGTCGCCAACTTAATAGGTCCCTCACTGTCAACCAAGCTCCAGTCCCTGTCCCATCGCCGCAATATAGCATCCTTATGTTTGTTTTACAAATACTTCAATGGATTATGCTCGGATGAATTGGCTACTCTGGTGCCCCCTCGACGTAAATTCACTAGACCAACTCGACAATCAACTAAATCCCATCCATTCACTGTGGAGGTCCCCAGATGCCGGAGAGCTTTCTACTCAAATAGCTTCTTTCCTCGTGCTGCTGGCCTCTGGAACTCCCTCCCTGCCCCCGGTTTCCCCGACAGTACTGACATGCAGAAATTTAAAATTAATGTAAACAAACATCTCGCTGCGCAGATCCCAATTTAGGTTGACCCCCCCCCCCACCAACCAAACCTTCTCCCCTTTTCTTTCTTCTCAGTAGCCCCTTACGTCTACAGTGGCGGCCTGCCTTGTTTGGGGTGAACTACGTTAAAAAAATTTTTATAAAAACAAAAACAATTGTGTAACTGTCCATTTCAACATTAAAGAGTGATTTAACCTTTTTTCTTTCTGCCATTTTCCCCTTTTCTCTTTCACTGCTGGGGTTGACTTCCATGGTTCGCTTCGCCGTTTATTTCTCTCGTCAACCTGCCTTGACGCATCGTCGCTGCATTGCTTTCCTCTTCCTTTCTTTTTTATCGCCGCTAGTCATGATCGTCTAGCGATTTCTGTTTAGTTTTCTGTAGCAAATTTTTCTTCACTCAGAAAGGTAGACAAAGACTTTCGTTTGGAATTTCAAGGTTTTAAAAAATTTTATTCTGGAGAGGAACATTGACTCACAGAGAGACCATTTATCTTAACTACTGCCTATTTAGTACACTTGCAAAAAGCTTGAATACATAACTTTTTTTTCTAGCGGATAAATGCGTGACTCGACGAACAGATACTTTCGGGGGGGGGGGGAGAGCATTTTCCCATTAGGCGATTTTTAACTGTTTTAAAGTTTGACAATATAATTATTTCACGTCTGTCTTGATTAAACTCCCATCCAGAACTCACTAAAAACTTTCTTTATTCTCAACGATTAAAAATGACGTCATCGTCATATCCATACATACCCCTTTGTCTTCAACCTTTTTACCCTCTTACTTTGTGATTTTACCCTAGAGGTCATCCTATCTGATGATTCACTCCCTCCCAAAGTTTCTGTCACTCTGCCTCGTACTAATCTCGACCTTTTTAACAATTCATACTAGTTGATTTTACACTTCTCTGGCACAGGGTCATCCATAATGTAACACCCAGCAGTGGTCCACACAATAATGTTTGTGATCCACAGCCAAATTTGAGGATTAGAAAAATATATTTTTAAATATTTCTTTCACTTAAAAGTTATAGAGTGTCAAATACATAATATAAAATATAATAATAATAATAATAATAATAATAATAATAATAATAATAATAAACATAATAATAATAATAATAATAATAATAATAATAATAAACATAATAATAATAAACATAATAATAATAATAATAATAATAATAAACATAATAATAATAATAATAATAATAATAATAATAATAAACATAATAATAATAATAATAATAATAATAATAATAGAAATAATAATAATAATAATAATAATAACAATAATAAATAAATATCTTTTATAATAATCTATCATACGTTTTTTTCTATAATTTTATTATTTTTGTTTTAATTTTCAATTTTTTTCAATTTTATTATATTATATAAAAAATGTATCATTACATTTTTACTTCTATAATTAATACAGCTATATATTTAGATTTTAAAAATTCTTACATTTATATGTCTTACACTTTAAAATTAAAATGTAAAATTTGTATGCTAATATCAAATTTTATATATATATATATATATATATATATATATATATATATATATATATATAGTCTAAAGAAGCTTTAAGTCATTTTAACAACAAAAAAAGAAGTAAAATGCAGTTTAAATTCCCAGAGAAACTATATATATATAATAAATGTATTATTGCTTTTTATTTATTTAAAATATAATTAAATTAATAACTTAAAAATTGTCAATTTTAGCAAATGACAACAGAAAGATAAATTGTTGGTTACTGTAATACAAAAGTCTACAGAATATTTCTTATATAGTTGGTTAATATAATTATACGGCATGATCACATTAGATCACCGAAGTTAAGCAACGTTGAGCCTGGTCAGTACTAAATGGGTGACCATTTGGGAATACCAGGTGCTGTATGTACTCCCTGCTTATCTCGGCATTGTTTCCAGTCGTCCTGGACGTCTCCTTCTCCTTCTCCTTCTCCTTGCAACTAGATTCAAGCAGTGCCGATTCAGAAGATGTGTGGTTGCAGATTGTGCAACCCTTGCTTCACAATTACACGTGCAGTCACCTTTACAGGGAGTATCCATTGTCTCTTAAGACTGAACGGATGCATCCCTGATTTAGTATATGTCTATATATAAAGAAAACGGCCAATATATTTGAAGATAGTATATGAAGCTTGAAAAATACATGGAAATTAGATTAGCCCTGAATGAACGAAGGATATGCAAACTGATTCAGACAAGCACGTGTGTGCGCTTTGATTTGTATATGGATTATTGTGTATTTATGCATCCGGTCCATACGAACATAAGGAATGAGATGAAGCCAATCATCCTTCAAATCAGTTAGCATTTCAAAAGCCTATTGATTTTTATGTCTTTATTTTTGTACATATGCATATATAGCCTGCATATTTATGTGTGTGTGCGCATGTATATATCGTCTGTGCATAAATGTGTGTGTGCATGTATATATGCATGTATTATCTGTGTATATATGTGTGTGTGTGCATGTATATATGTGCATATTATCTGTGTATGTCTTTTTCTCGTTTCAATTTTTTTATCTTTTTGTTTTTTGCTGGTGACGGGGTATCCTACCGGATGACATATACTTGCTATTTCAGAGACTCCAACCGATAGATCTTTTTTAGAATTCTGTCTCTTTAAGAGCAGTTGTTTGTATCTCTCTTGCACTCGGTCTCACCGAATAAATAAGCTAGGTAGTTTTCAAATTCTTTTTCCTGGGTCCGGTTGCTCCTATGATTACTGGAATCATGGAGATTTTCCTAAGATTTCAGTTTCTTTTTGTGTCATACATAAGATCTTGGTATTTAGTTATATTCTCACTCTCACCTCTGTTTAAGCCATTATCATTAGGGACACCGACTCCAACTAGGGTTGCTACTTTCTCCTTCTTGTCCCATATCATTATGTCAGGTTTAACAGCTCTGTTTTCTACGTATGTAGCTGTTGGAATTGCATGGTTATAGTGGGTGTGCATGTGTGTAGGGGTCATATAAATCTATTTTCAAGGTTGTTATTATCGAGATGGCTGTTAAGGATAAACTCTCGTGACCTGTTTAAATATTCCAAACGATAAGCGTATCAAAGAGACTTTTCGTGTCTTGGTGGATATGTTTGGAACAGGCAGAAAGGGTAAAAAGTGGTTACTGGTGATTTAAAACGAGTTAACCTCGGGATGATATTGTTCATTAGTCTTGGATGACTATTTGTCTTGGAAAAGGATCACTTTGATTTCAAAAACCGGAGTAGATGAAGCTACTAAGCAGGGTTTATGTCAACCCATCTTGAAGAAGAAAACTCTGATGTAAACTGCAGCTAAAGTGATTACCGGTCGTCTTGCCTTGGTATGTCACTGGGTTATAATCATGGAGGCTCGGAGAGTAGTTTTCTTGTTGTACAAGCGTTTGTCACTATAATCTAATGATGTACAACTGTCTCCCTGTGATCTCATCTGTCACCCAAAATTTGAAAGTATGACGTTTAGCTGCCACCTGTGCTACTGGCAATGCAGATCTGCAGCTGGTCTAAAAATTCACTTACGAAATCACAGACAAAGAAGCGATGATAGTGGGAAAATGTCATCAGATGGCAACCCTCTATGAAGATGCAGCAAATCATATATACCAAAAATAAAATGAATGAAATAATGATATAAAAATTTGGTAACATTTAAATTCGTTTTATTTAGTAAACAAGTAATTGCTTAAAAGATGTGAAGCTGATGGTGATTGGTCGTTTGTTTTGTCTGCCTCACTCATATACCCATACTTTATTATTTAACAAAGCCAACATTTAGGTGACTGAAATACGAATTAACCTGCAATGTTTAAGTGTAAAAAATAAATATTAAAAAAACCATCATGTCTAAAAAGATTAAATGTTTATGTTGTGAAGTGGTAGCATTTGTGAGGTATGGGAGGAATATCAAAAATGAATTGTATAAAAATCTCTTCTGTCTGTGTAGATCAACAATTAATATTTATTCTCTATTTACAACTGAAAAATAATTACTTATTAATTTAAACATAAATTGAATAGCACTGTGCGGCACGTCCAATCCAAAATGTCTGCTCTGGAAAATGCAAGGGGCATTACTCATTCACACAATCTCTTTCAGGCAAGTGAGATAACCAAGGGCAAAGATAACCAAGAGCAAATATAACTAAGGGCAAAGAGTTACTTCCCTTTTAAATATAAAATGTTTCATATTTTATCTTTTAATTATATTTTCTAGATTAAATCTGTTTCATCTAACACCTCTCATTTGAGCTTTATTCTATTTGTGCTTTTGTCGTGTCCTTACCTGCATTGGATTTGCACGATTTTGGATGCAAACTGACCTCTTCAGTTGAGTTCGAGGTTGTTCCTTTTGTCTGACTGGAGTGCGTTGTTGAGGCAAATCAAATGTATCCAACAGTATCTTCAGTGGAAAAGTATCTTGTGTACCCTGAATGTTGGTTTCTGTGAGATACGAGAGTCACAACTGATTCACATGTCGAACCCAGACAGAAAACTACATACTGACGTCATGAATGATATTTCTGCTTTGGCGCAAGGTGTAACCTTTTGTCCATATTTCTTTGCTATTCCAATAGTCTTTTGCTAAGACTTTTTGTCCTGGTTGGAAAGTGCAACTTAGTGCACCATGATGACCTCTTAATTGCTATTCCATTTGTATGTTTCTCTTGTGAGAAGTTTCTGCAGCTGGACGAATGGCATCCATTGGTAAACAGACTTTTCGGTTCAATAGAACTTCAGCCGAATAACTACCGTTAGGGGCATTTGGGTTTGGTATAGCTCCAATACTTCCACGGAATATCTCTATCATTTCTGGAGTAGTTCCCTTCCTTTTGGGTTTTAATAGTGCTCTCTAAAATGTATCTACAAAACGCTCAGCCTGTCTATTGGATTGAGGATGAAATGATGACGTATGTATGTGGTTGATATTATTCTGTTTGCAGAAATCTGAATATTTCACTGAAGTGAAAGCAGTACCATCGTCAAAGACTATGGTCTCTGGGACTCCAAATCAGCTGAAAATGTGTTGTAATTTTAAAATAGTTTCCTTCAAGATAATGCTACTCATTGGAAAAATTTTAGGCCATTTATTGTAAGCTTCTACTAGTAATAGAAAACATTTTCCATCAATGAGGCCGGCAAAGTAAATGTGAAGAATTCACCATGGTGAATCCGGAGTGGGCCAAGAAAAAAACTTTTTCTTTTCTTTCATCTTCTGCTGCTAACTGACATTTTGTACAGTTATGGCTAAGATCTTCACATTTGTTTCCATGTTCGGCCAATGGATATATCTACATGCTAAAGCTTTCTACTGATGCCCAAAACGAAATTGTTTCAATACACAATTTTGCAATTTTAATGGAACAATCACACATTCTCCAAAAGGAATACACACATCAATGATGATTGATGCTGTAAAAATGATTGAAGGTTTTTCTCTTTACAGGCTATTTTGTATTGTGGAAATGTAACACTGCCTGGAGTGAGAGGTTGGAAGCTGTAGCCTCGCAGATTATTATTGTGAAGTAATTGGTAGTGCTCTGACAGTTGATGCGAGCACTTAAATAATTTCTGGTTCCACAGATAAGTCTAAAATTACTGAATCCTCTTTGACTTTGGTTTGCTTATCCATGAGACTGGATAACGCATCTGCATGTCCGAGTGCATCAGTTGAACAAGATCTGACGGAGAAATCATAATCCAACAGCATAGTGGTCCATCTTTGCAGGCTGTTAGCTGTATAGACTGGGATACATTTCTTGGATCCGAAAATGCTAACAAAAGGATTATGATCCGTGATCAAGGTAAAGTGACGTCCATATAACGTTTTGAGAAATTGTTTTGTAGCAAAGATTATCGCCAATGCGTCCTGCTCTATCTGACTATAATTTCGCTCAGCAGGTGTCAGTGACTCGGATGCATGAGCTATTGCTTTTTAGCTACCATCGGGAATGCTATGTGAAATGACAGCGCAAACACCACAATCAGATGCATCAAAAACAACATGGATGTGCTGTAGTGTGTGAGCAGCATATTTGAAAAAAAGTAATGATTTTATCTTATTGAAGACAGACTGACACAAAGGAAACCGTTTCCATTGCACATCCTTTTTTAAAAAATTGTTGAGAGGTGCACGAACACGATGAAGTTCTGGCAAAAATGCACTGTAGTGGCTAACCATGTTAAGGAAAGAGCGTAAAGTTTTAATATTTGCCGGTGCCGGCTTTTTTTAATGGCTGAAATATTTTCTGGGTTTGGCTGTCTACCATTTTTGTCAAAAATAAATCCCAGATATTTAATTATTGTTAGAAAAAAATCAAATTTTTAAGCTTTTACATGGAATCCATATTTCTGCTGAATTTGCTCAAATGTAGAAATCAAACGTTGTAGAATTCATGTTGTGTAGCACCTATAACGATTATATCATCGATGAATGCTGCAACTCTTTAACATTGCATTAATTGTTTGCTGGAATTTGGCTGGAGCTGGTTTGACTCTGAAAGGAAGGTAGTAAAATCTAAACAGTCCCTTGTGAGTGTTAATTGTAAGAAGCTCTTTTGACTCCTTATCAACCTCTAACTGCAGAAAAGTATCCGAAAAATCAATCATTACAAAATATTTTCCACCATTTAATTTTGCAAAAAGATCTTCTCGCTTAGGTAACAGGTACTGATGTGCATCTAAGCAATTGTTCAACCCAGTAGAATAATCAGCACATATTCTTACTCTTCCATTCGCTTTTTTAACAACAACAATGGGAGCTGACCATGTGGAGTAATTGGTTGGTTGTAGTACTCCTTCTTGGTGCAGACGTTCAAACTCCTTCTTCACTATGCCCAGTGCAGCATAGGGTACCGGACGTTTGGGTCTGAAAATCGGTTCGCATCAGACTTTAATTTGAAAGTTGGCTTTAATTTGGTGCAAAATCGTAGACCCTTCAGGACAACATTGCTAAATTTAGCCTTGAATATTTCTGTGAATTGTTTTTCAATATCAAAAATAGAAGAAATATTTAGAGTGTTAAAACACGCTTGAGAGGAATATCGAAAAGATTTAATTTCTCTATCAAGTCTAAACCAAGCAAATTTAAATCAGAGAGATAGCATGTTCCAGAAAATGTATTTTCTTTAAAAGACACATTGCAATTAAACTCACCCGTCAGCTGAATTGTGTTGCCTGACGAATTTCGAGCTATATGATGTGTTTCTGTTAACGCTGGCTTTCCAATATGTTCCCACTTTTAGCATGAGATAAGGGTAATATCCGAAGCCGTGTGAAACTGAAAACCAACTGGACTGCTATTTACAGTAACAGTAATAAATATTATGCAAGATTCAAAATCGAGTTTGAATGTTGCAGACACAGAATTTGAATTTGATTTCTTCCAGCCTATTTTTTTTATTGAATTTCTTGTGTGTCAAATTAGGATGACGTGTGTGTGTTGGACGTTTTGCCTTTCTGAGGATTGCAAAATCCTTGTTTAGGTCCGTAAGTAAAGCATTCCTGACACTTATTCTTCTTAAATTGACAAAAGCACAAAAAATGCATATCGTTGCAATTCCAGCAAGTACTTGGAGGGGTTTTCCTTGTAAGAGGCTTATTAGCCTTTGTTCGGATATTGTTTGTAGCAGATGGATTACTGGGCTGTTGTACTATCATAGTGTCGCGTGTAAAGCTTAATAAATGTTGGCATTCCGTACTGAGCGCTTTGACTAACATTTTTATCCTGGTCCAGTCTTGAAAGTAAATGCATACGAATCTCTGAATCCTGTTGAGATTGTAGTACTGCAATGACAGACATTTAAACTGATCCTCGGTGAGGGATTTAATTTCATATTTTTCGCATTCAGGGTATGTTGCATACCTTAGATTTCTCCCTTGCATGTAGAGGGTGGTCGTGCCGTCTAGTGGATGAATTCTTTGTTCTTTCCTTTCTGCTGTGAACCATGCCGTCCGTGTCTGCAACAAAAGCCTCATGACGCACTCCGAAGACAATATCTGCTTTTAAATTTAATTCATTTTATTACAAGAGTTGTTATTTCAACTGGGGGTCACTCACTACGTCGAGAAAGAGGGAGAGAGCAGATCACTACTTTATCTAAGTTAGTTAACAATGTTTTCCTAACCATTTATAGAGAGGGGGAAGGATTTCTCTCGCTTATATTCCCTTAAGGGAAATATTTTCCTTATTTTTACATCGTGAATCACACGTCCTGCTCGGTTCACCTTCCAAGTCAAACTGACGAAAACTCGCTTCTCACGAGAACGAGTGACGTCACGGATCCTCTGTTTCCCACGCAAGGCCTGTGACGTCACAGAGCCTCTCGCAGGTGCAGACTGACCCTTGATCTGGGGTCTCGTCACACGGTAACCCTGTCACGTCCGTTAGCTTTGACTGTGAGAACAGGCCCTAATCTGAACTCGACTGCACCCGCGTTAATTCGTGCAAATCAAACCAACGATTCCCAACAGATACGTCCATTCCCATAGGGCCATTATCCAACAACGGTTTACATAACTACCAAAGGTAATATAGTCGTCAGCATCGATTTTTGTCAGTTTTAGGCAATTATAACGGACGTTGAAACACGATTGCTGAACACGGTAAAAATGTATGTAAGTAGTTCCACTGTTTTAGTGAAGTTTAAATATTTTGCTTCTTTCGAAAGAATAAAATTTATGTAACGAGTATACTCGTCTAGCCCTAATTTTCTTAATAATAAACACGTCTTTCTTATGGGAAAAATCAGTTGGAAAAGTGTCTTTCCAACCAGGAAGTAAAAGTAATTCCTCGATGTTCATCATAGACGAATTCTTTAATGTTTGAAGATAAGCTATCTGAAAAATCAGTAGTTATCTAGATGTGAATGCTTTGCGTTTTCAGTTGCTGTGTAAATTGTTGTTTTAAAGCAGTTAAAATCATGAGTTGAGATTCCTCAAACAACTTTTGTTGGCTTTTTAAAATCTGTTCTAGGTCTGTAGTGGACGAGACTCGATCC
Organism: Sepiola atlantica; assembly: GCA_963556195.1. Classification (NCBI taxonomy): domain Eukaryota; kingdom Metazoa; phylum Mollusca; class Cephalopoda; order Sepiida; family Sepiolidae; genus Sepiola; species Sepiola atlantica. Next base: position 33,563,329 of record OY744542.1, read on the forward strand.
GAACGAATGCTAAAAAAACAAATGGCATGAATTGCTACTCTCTTTCTTTTCGTCGTTTGGATACGCTTTCCTTGTCATTCACTAGAGGCAAATAAGTCTCGAAGAAATGTGTTAACTGAAGACTCCAACCAACTAGAAACTAGCACGTCGATAAGCAACACAAACTTCGTAACTCCTATAAAAAACGAGGAGAGTATGCATCTCGCTCTTTTCAGCAGACGGACCACGAAAGAACGCACTAGAAGTACGCTCTCCCTCCATCCCGGCTTCTCAGCCAGAGGCGACAAAGAAGGATACTTCAGAAGTACGTACAAGCTATCCTTGCCCGGCGCCCACATGCTTACACACACTGCTGACAAACGCATACACACACATACCTACACGCCCTATCATTTATCACTCACATACACACAGTTATACACTTGCACACATACACGCTCAGTGACTCACACACTAACAAATAGACATACATATCTGTAGCACCTCGTGTTCGCCTAATTACGATGAACAATTTTTTACAAAGAACACGAGTTTGAATAAACTTTACAAAGAACATTTCATTCATTAAAACGAACTCTAATATTCCATGTAAATTCATAGCTTTACAAATGTCTTATCCAAAATAATGTTTGTTAATTAATAATGTTTTCCTTCACTTTTTAATTCACTGTCTAAAGTAATGTTTTCTTTCATTTTTAATTCACTAAATTTTATCCCTGTTTGTAATATTTTCCTTCCTTCGTTCATTCACAAAACGCCATACATATAAAGCTAGCCCTCGCTAGCTGGTGACATCTAATACATCCATATACTTCCTTCGTCATTTCCTTAAGTTTTTATTCACCGAAACCCCATTCATGCATGAATACCCCACCACCAGAAATGGATTTGGAAAAGAAATCTTACAATCTATAATAAAAAGTGAACAGTGGGTGTTTTTTTCTTTTTCTTTAGGTCATCAGAAATGATAATTCATATATGAAAACTTAAATTATTGAAGTAATTCTATGATTTTGTATGAATATTTTAGTAATATATTTAAATAAATAGCGAACAATGGCGAGCAGAAGTCTGGTGATGCCCAGGGCTAACTCTTTGATTGCATACCAAAAACTCACGTAAAAGTCCTAGTACTGAGAAATATTATAAATATTATGAGAAAGGGAGATAGTTTGTATATAATTGGTCCCCTCCCCCAATTTGGATGACCGTGGCCACTTCCCTATCAGCATCCCCACCCCTGCATGCAACTGATAGCAAATGGGAACAGTGGCAAAACATAATTTTTATTTTTCATCATTTTAGACGGAAAGTGTACTAATATATACATATATATGAGAAAGGAAGGATGAAGGTAATCCGGCGTAATGGGAAATGAAAAAGGAAAAACCAAAAAAGGATGTGTTTTATATATTCATCAACGTTTCGTCTTTATTTATAAGACTTCCTCAGGATGATAATTTTAAGAAAAATGTCATGCAAGTATGTGAAAATAATATTCCACGTACTTGCATGACATTTTTCTTAAAATTATCATCCTGAGGAAGTCTTATAAATAAAGACGAAACGTTGATGAATATATAAAAAACATCCTTTTTTGGTTTTTCCTTTTTCATTTCCCATACATATATATGTGTGTATAGCCAAACCTGTCGGGGTACGGCATATTATTTAACCAACGTTGGCTCCCTGAATGCATGAGTGAACAATAAGACAACTAAAAATTCTGACCGAAGTTTGCCAAAAAAAATATCCCGAGTTCTGGGTGAAAGAATCGAAGCGTGAAATAAACTTGTTCATGTATTACATGCTTACAGAGCTGTCATTTAAAAGAGAAAAAAATATAAAAACTGAATTAATGCTATCAGATTCAGAAAAAATACATCGAGGAAGTGTTTTATTACCAAAAGAAAAATTAAGGTACATTTTTTTTTGTTTTTTATTTTATTATTTTTTGTTCAATTTTTTTTTTAGATGTGTCCACGCATCTCAATAAGAGGCTCTGTCCGTTGTTTTTTTACACTTCAGTTTGAAATAGAATATCTTTAATTTGAAAATGGTCTTTTTTAATTTGAGGTTGCTCTTTTTTAATTTGAGGTTGAGCTTTTTTAGATACGTTCAATGATCTCTATAAGAAGTACTATCCAGCAGTCAGTCCATTGGTCTGTCACGCTTCAGTTATGAATAGAATAATTTTTAATTTGAGGTTGTTTTTATACTTTGAGATTGAGCTCTTTTAATTTGAAGTTGATCTTTTTAATTTGAGGTTGAGCTATTTTAATTTGAAGTAGATGCGTCCAATGATCTCAAGAAGAGGTTTTGACCAGCAGTCAGGCCATTGGTCTGTCACGCTTCAGTTTGAAATAGAATATTTTTAATTTGAGGTTGGTCTTTTTTACTTTGAGGTTAAGCTTTTTTAATTTGAGGTTGGGCTATTTAAATTGGAAGTTGAGCTTTTTTTTTAGATGCGTCCAATTATCTCTATAAGAAGTTTTGTTCTAACAGTCAGTCCATTGGTCTATCACACTTCAATTTAAAATAGCATTTTTACATGTGCCCATATTTGCATAATTAGTTTTGTTGGTCAGTCTGTCACGTTTAAGTTTGAGATTTCATTTTTATTCCCTAAACGCACAGATTCTATGGACGCATCTTAAAAATGGATCCGTCCCTGTTTTCCTCAATAACAGTATTTTTTACAAAGAAGAATTCATTGACATAAATTGTATATTTCGCAAGTTTTAAATTTCGCAATTGATTTTATGCACATTTCACAGCTCATATATTTTTGATATATTTTTTTAGTATAGATTTTTATTCATACAAATACTTTTGGCTACATATTTGCAGACATGTTTCAGTTCTAACTGGGAATCAGCTGAACTTTGTGAAGCCACGTTCTTAGTATAAACGCAGAGATAAGACATGTCTGCAAATATGTAGCCAAAAATATTTGTATACATGAAAATACATCAATTCCTCGTTAAGGTACCTCGTTGTAATACATCTTCCTATTCCAGTAGCTTCTTTCCCAAAACTGCAGGCTTGTGGAACTCTGTTCCTGCTGATTGTTTTCCTCCTACCTATTGCCTTAGTCTTTTCAAGACTAACGTTAATACGCATCTTCTGTTTTTGCGTTAACCATCTTTTCTTCTTTTTAAATCCTTACATCAAGTGGCTTCATGCCTTGTCTAGATCGATTTCCATAAAAAAAATTCTTTTTTAAATGTGTTCATTTTAATCGTTGTAAAAGGACATAAGAATGGTGCAAAACTGTTCTATTCAGAGAATTAATTTTACCTATTCTGGGACGGGTATCATTTTATTGTGTGTATATTATATATGTGTGTTTGTGTGTGATTCAGTGTTATAGAAAAACTAATAAGAGTACTCACTTACTTGTGCCAGAGCATTTATATTTTTTTAATGGACATTATACATTATTATGATCATTCACGGTTTCACGGAAACACTATAAACTCAGATACAAAATGTAACCGGATCATCAGCCGATGCAATGATAGTGTGACAAACAACATCAACTCTCTGTCTATTCATAAACTTCCCACTAATTTTAATTAGTTTATGTGGTGTGTATATATATATATATATATATATATATATATATATATATATATATATATATAATTATTTCCACAATCAGACAACGCCGCAGCCCACAACCTATGAAAAGAAACAAACCGGAAGTCCTAGACTCGAGTTTCGCCCTCCTTTGGGCTCATCAGTAGAACACATCCGAACTCAGGATTCGAAACCCGAGTCACTTGCATGGTAAGCGAGTACTCTGCCACTGAGCTACCTCGCCACATACAAGAATGTCTATTAATTTACACAGATTAAGCGAACCGCGGCGATGACCGACTGTGGAATTTACCTACTCTTTTCAACAAGGGGTGTAGTCATCCAACTACTATGAACCCAGGTCGATGTCTCACAAGTAGGATTTTATACTCGCTAGGACGATGTCATCCAACAAGCTAACCAAGCGAGCAAATAAATATTAGATTTCTTGAATGTGAGATGATATATATAATTATTAGGTAAATTCCACAGTCGGTCATCGCCGCGGTTCGCTTAATCTGTGTAAATTAATAGACATTCTTGTATGTGGCGAGGTAGCTCAGTGGCAGAGTACTCGCTTACCATGCAAGTGACTCGGGTTTCGAATCCTGAGTTCGGATGTGTTCTACTGATGAGCCCAAAGGAGGGCGAAACTCGAGTCTAGGACTTCCGGTTTGTTTCTTTTCATAGGTTGTGGGCTGCGGCATTGTCTGATTGTGGAAATAATTATATATATCATCTCACATTCAAGAAATATATATATATATATATATATATATATATATATATATATATATATATATATATATATATATATATGAGAAAGGAAGGATGAGAGTAATCCGACGTAATGGGAAATGAAAAAGGAAAACCCAAGAGATATTTTTTATATATTCATCAACGTTTCGTCTTTATTGTAAGACTTCCTCAGGATGATAATCTGCCACTGACAGATTTCTCTCAGACGGGACCTTGGTCCAGCGCTCTTAGTAGCCACGGCTACTACTTTTTCTCATTAACCAATCATGTCAACCCAATATTTCGATGGACTTGCATGACATTTTTCTTTAAATTATCATCCTGAGGAAGTTTTACAATAAAGACGAAACATTGATGAATATATCAAAAATATCTCTTGGTTTTTCCTTTTTCATTTCCCATATATATATATATATATATATATATATATATATATATATATATATATATATATATATATATATATGAGAAAGGAAGGATGAAGGTAATCCGACGTGATGGGAAATGAAAAAGGAAAAACTAAAAAGGATGTTTTTTTTTATATATTTATCAACGTTTCGTCTTTATTTTTAAGACTTTTTCAGGATGATAATATTAAGAAAAATGTCATGCAAGTACGTGAAAATATTGGATTTACATGATGGGTTGATGGGAAGCAGTAGTAGCCACTGCTGAGAGCAGTAGGACCGAGGTGCGGGCTTAGTGAAGTCAGTAGCATGGAATGAAATAAATGTTGATTGTTCTGAGTGAAAAAAGTGGAGGGGTAGGGATGAGCGGGAATAATGTGGATGGCAGTGAGTAAAGAAGTGGAGGGGTGGGGGTGAGCGGGAGTAATGTGGATGGCAGTGAGTGAAGAGGTGGAGAGATGGGGAAAGAGGAGGGGGAGGTTCTGTTATTTTGGTGAGTGGGTAATGTTATGGTTTTAGAAAAGATTTGAAAAAATCAGGTGGTTTGAGAGTGGGAGGGATGGGTGGATAAGAGTGTGAGAGAAGTGGTTGAGAGGATGAAACGGGTGAGGGGGGGAGAGGCGAAGTTTTGTTGTAGTAGGTGTGAAATATTTGAAAAGTGGGAATGTTTCACCAGGTGGCTTTGTCAAGAATGTGAGGAATGAGTGAGTTGGAAATTTAGGATTCGTTGTGAAAGAAGATGTGTGTGTGTGGGGGGGGGTTGTGTGTGAGTGTGTATGCGGAGAAGTGGAGAGGTGGGGGAAGAGGAGGGGGGAGGCTCTGTGATTTTGGTGAGTGTGTGTGTGGGGGGGGGGGGGTAATGCCATGGTATTGGAAAAGATTTGAAAAATGAGGTGGTAGACAATTTCCTAGAAAGCGTATCTCGATAAAAACACTGGTCCCCATCACCTCACGGGATTTGACGTCAGGGAGGGCATTCAGCCTATAAAAATTATGCCTCAACTAAGGAAATGACTTACAAAGAAAATTTGTAGAATTTCAAGTTACGTATGCTTGAATAATGACCTAGCCAGAGATAGGTTATATTGGAAGTCAGTTTCTAAAAGCTGTCCAACGTATGCCAGCATATAAAACGGGCATTAAACCGGATATGATCATGATGATAATAGATCATCATCATTGTATTTTATATTTTATATTTTTAGTCCTATTCTATTTTGATTTTTTTATTAGTGTTCATTAAAAAGGTTTGTGTTATTAAAGCTAATCTACAATAACCGTAATAATAATAATTAATTGGGGTAATCATTCTAACTTTACCTCCCATAAATATTGGAATAATTTCACACACACACACACACACACATATATATATATATATATATATATATATATATATATATATATATATATATATATATATATATAATACTAGAGTTTTCTCGGGTCCATTTTACTATCTAATACTTATAAAGTAAAGATATTAATGCACTGAGATGAAACGGATCAAATAACAAAATTGAAAGGTTAACAAATAAGAGTTGACGTTATTTTCTTTTCTTGGCTACCTCATCCCCTCTTACTTTTCTTTTCACATTTAAGGAGGTTAGGCACAAGGCCAGTTTTATCATACTCCCACAAGTAAGATGTGACCAAAGGTCGGGTCGGGAAAGTGAGGTTTAACCGGCGTAAATCAAGCCCTAAAGGCCAAGACAATACCAGTCTATGGGGTGCAGTATCCATCGGAATAGATACTACACTTTTATCTTAGCCAAAATTAGAGTAGCAGCAATTTATTTCTCTTCCTCCCACAAGGTAAGATGTGACACAATGTCGGGAAAGTGGGATTAGAAAAGCCAGCGCCCGAGAAGGTGAGCACTCTGCCCATTTAAAACTTACCTGGGCAGTATATATATATATATATATATATATATATATATATATATATATATACCACTTAAACTAATATAAATTAGTGAGAAGTTTACATATAGATATTAGTTTAAATAAACCTTGAATTATCATACAATCTTATGTAACCATCTCTATAAAATTATCTTAAATTGAAAAAATACTGTCCGAGAGAGAATACTCCAAAGTGTTTAATAAAAACTAGTGGATTATCTCTCTTGGTTTTGATAAATATCCTCGTATGTAAGCACCGGTAGTTTGTCGTATGTCGTTTTCCTTTGTGTGTGCTTTAAGGAAAGATAACTCTGTGGGAAATATCGCTATGCAATCTCCTTAAAAGATATTTTTAAAATAGCGGACCGTGGAGGTTATTCATCACGTGTATTGAAGGAAAAAATGTGTTTTATCACACTAACATCGCAATTGCTACCTTTTTCAATGTATTTTGAAAACAAAACAAAATGCATAGTTTACAGTAAAGCACACACAAAACTAAATGCACTTCAATACACGATCGGGGACTACATTATTATTAGTTGAAATAAAAAGTTTCTTTGAAATTATTTATAGGGTGTTGCCATTTACTTGCTTCCCACCAGGGCAAACTTAGACACAAGATCTAGATATTTAGTATGGGGAACAACCAACTCCCTAAAAAGGGCCTTTCTGAATTTGGGACAAAATATTTTTAAAATACTTTAATTGCGAATGAGCACGACTACTCAAATTTATATTTAAAAACAAATATTTCGAAACAAAAAAAGCCCCTTCGTTTAAATTTTAAATAAATTAAGTTTTTTTAAATTAATTAATTAATTTCCGTACCTAAGTCGCTAATGACTTCTACTACTCAAATTTTTATTTAAAAACAAACAAATGTTTTGGAAAACAAAAGGTGGTTTATTTTAATCTAAAAAATGTAAGTTTAACAATAAATTGATTAATTTCGATTTAAAAATGTTTTGTATATGTTTTTCTAATTAGAATGCACAATTTTTATAAAATTTATATAAATCCGACATTTTCATATAAATTATTTAATTCCATTATAAATATGAGGACTTTTAAATATAAAAATTATTGGTTTAAAACTTACGCAAGTAAGCGGAAGTCGCGATACTTGGTTGTTTTGCCCGATTACCTATTATCGTTATTCTTACTTAAGAAATCGCACCATTTGTGTCATTGAAAATAAACAACATTGAGACCAATGCATTGAGACCAAGGCGATCCATAATACAGGCCTGGCAAACATGCAACTGGGGTACACGACTGGGGGCGGACATGTGAAGACCAAAATTACTACTAAATAATAATTACAGAGAAAAGTTTTAGTAAACAATTTCTTAGTAATTTCCAGTAATTAGCAACTATACATATTATTAGGAAGTAGCTTACAATAATTGATGTATTTTCATCAAATCAAATGTTAAAAGTACAAAAATATAAAAGAACTAAATTCACTTCATTGAGTTAGACACATTTTTGATAATTCAAAAATCATGAATCAATTTGTTCATATTAACTACTTGATTACAGAAAATATAATGATAGAATACAATCAGAAAGCAAATCCAACATTTTACAAAATCAAATACTTTATAAACAAAATAATGTTCAGAGAAACAATTTTGTGGATCCTAGTTGCATGTTTGCCAGGCCTGTATTATTGAGACCAATTTTTGGAAGAGTCGTCAGCTGACAGGCATGATTCAAACAAGATTATCTTAACAATAATTGCTTGTACTTTTTACGACATTTGTTACTGCAAGAGTCAATAGGTTTTTTTTTTACTGAAATAATTTTCATTTCAACAGTTTACACTTATAATCTTTATACTTACTTAAAAATGCCATTTGTATCATTGCAAATTCGTAGCATTACCTATTTGCGATAAGACCAAAACTTGGAAAAATAAGCCGCTAGGTGTGTCTTAAAGAAGCAATACATTAACAACAATTATACTTTTCACGTTTATAACGCGATTATCGAGTAAAAAAAAAGTACTTACTAACAAGGCTTCCTGGTGTTGTTTGGGATCCTGGAAAATAAACTGAGGAGATTTGGCTGACGGTTATCCTATATACAGTTATATGTCCAAATACAAGCATGCCAATGAAAACAAAGCAACAACTCCAAGCAATGAAGTATAAAAAACATTTATTGGTCGCTTACTCGAAATCGTACCCTTAAGAGAGAGACGGTTTGACTGATGTTGTCTGCAATCAGTGCTTGATGAAAAAGGTGAGAGAGACGGTCTGTGCATCCCTTTTTATAAAGCTGATCATAACGCCCTCTATGATCACAAAAAGGGAAGATAACTCGTGTCTGAAAACGCGCCCTGATGAGAACCTATGTGAGTGTGTCGAACAGCCGTAGGTAATGCTACAAAATCGAATTGTTAAATATACTTCTTTCAGTATGTATTCAACAAAGACAAATACTCAGGTTTTTAAAAAAATATCTTTAACAACAACAAAAATAATAATACTGATAACTACTTCCTGTTTTTTTTTTTTTCATTTTGTGCTAGTTTATTGCTTTTATTCCTAAGGGTTAAATCCTATTTAAAAATTAAAATCGAATTTCTAATACGGAAAACAAATCAAAATTTTTTGTGAAAATAATAATAAAGCTATAAATAAAAAATGAAAGTAGATAGAATAAAGATTTTTATATATATATATATATATATATATATATATATATATATAATATTTATACATATATATATATGTATATAAATGTATATATGTATATAAATGTATATATGTATATATATATGTATATATATGTATATATATATATGTATATATATGTATATATATATATATATGTATATATATATATATATATATATATATATATATATATATATATATATATATATATATAGTCAAGAGAAGCTATTGATCCCTAACTCTGAAAATAATGTTATTTTTTTATTTTTGAATTATTGAAAATAATAATAAAGCAATAAATAAAAAATGAAAGTAGATAGAATAAAGATTTATATATATATATATATATATATATAGTCAAGAGAAGCTATTGATCCCTAACTCTGAAAATAATGTTATTTTTTAATTTTTTTATATCTATTTATTTGTTTTTATTCATTTATTTTTTATTTTTTCATCTATTTTCTTTTATTTATGGCATATTTTCTCATTCTCAAAAATACACATGACCAGAGTCACGAAGAACAAATGTAGTAAAATATTATGAATATATATATTCCACCAAGTGTGGCGAGTCTATAGCGAAGCAAGTGCTCGCAATCACCGACTGCACCTCACTTGAACTAGCATTGCTAAAGTCTAGACGAGTTACACAACCAAAGCTTGAGAGTTTAGTCTACCCTACTATTTAACCCAGAGTTGAAGGAAGAATATATGGATTCATACCTGTGAAAGTGATGCAGTAGCCCCGGCATACTAATCAATACTATATATATATATATATATATATATATATATATATATATATATATATATATATATATGCATATGCCTCGACATCAAGCCGCTTTTATATGTGTTAAATTATCATTGTTTATCGGCTATTCAAATATTGGGCGCGCGGTTAACGACGTTGGATGTAAGTTGAAAAATACTTGTAATCCAGGGTTTCGAATCGTACGACCGGTAGTGAATAGTCATATCTCTATGCTGATGAGTCCTGATTGAAAAGGACGAAACGTATACGTACATAGATAATAAACAACAACAAATATTTTATATATATATATATATATATATATATATATATATATAGTAAGTAGTAAGCTATGAAAATATATTTATTTATGGCAATTAAGCTACACAGAGGCTCCCGCATTTCATATATATATAATTAAAGAAGATGAAGATACAATCGTACTGTCGGTTTCAAATCCAAACAAAGGGGGCTATAGTTGACTTATGTCGGACTCTCTTCAGCCTCTGTTTATGTCTTATAAATAAATTTTACGCTTTTAGTTTGGATTTTTTCTTAATAATCGAGCACTCTGCCAGGGTTCTCTCCCATTAACCTTACATATATATATATATATATATATATATATATATATATATATATATATATATATATATATATATATATATATATGTATGGTTAAATGAAACAACACTCTTTCAAATCGAAAGACATTTCTTCAAATGGATTTACATATCTGATGATAGCGGACCACCGCTTGAAACGCGTTATATAAAATTATAAAATGATAAAATAACAAAATAATAAATAAATGTTGAAAAAAACTTTTTACAAATGTTGGTAGCCTTACTCCTTTACATATATATAATATATATATATATATATATATATATATATATATATATATGTATATATGTATATATGTATATATATATATATATATGTATATATGTATATATATATATATATATATGTATATATGTATATATATATATATATATATGTATATATATATATATATATATATATATATATATATATATATATATATGTGTGTATATATATGTATATATATATATATATATATATGTGTATATATATGTATATATAACTTTTTTGTATCTACAAATTATTAGTTCTAAGTGGTTAACGATATGAACTGACAACTTGGGTGTGCTAAGTTCGAATCTAGTTCGTTCCACAGAAACACTTTCACTTAGGATGTTGGCAACCTTACCGTGGTCCCTCCCGAAAGAAAAAGAATTCTAACTAGAAATACATCGGGCAAACGAATGGCAACAATAGAATCATTAGTTCTCATACTTTGCTGTTTCCTTTTCATGTGATATCAATTCTTGTATGTGAACTTTTGATCCGTCTTACTCAGTCAATAAAAAAGATACTCAACTATTGACCAATTAAAAAACGAAAAAAAGATATTGATTTTCAAAATTGATCCAGACGTTTTTCACACAATAGTCTTTCACAGAGTTGATGCTTTTCCTCTTGATTCTATTCATTATCTCTGAGATCAGAACTGGCACTAATTTTCAACTCAAATCAATAAATTTGGCAAAAAAACAAGCCTGCTTCAGTTGCCATGCAAGGAAACGGTACTGGAAATTTACACAGAAGAGGATACAGTGGCCTAGCACAAGTACAATTTCTCCTTAAATTGTTGTGTTGTTGAAGCATTTACAATATCTAGAAGTTGATTCCAAGGTCCAGCGATCTTGATTGGGAAAGCGGTTCTCTTCCGGTCCAATCGAAATCGGCAGGAAAACAGTTTTTAGTAATACTCACACAGACCTGTTTCTCGTGCAGGAGAGAATAGTAGATCTTAAAGGAGATCATAACGGTCATTGAGGATATTGTAGGCATAAATGTTGGCGCTTAAGGAAGGGGAGGTTAACCTTCTTGTGTCGGCTTTCGTAGTCTCTGCACCATTTGAGTAGCCAGTCGTTGAACTCTCTAGATGTTGGATATCATGTATTGGACATGCAGCAGAGGCCTGGGCACCATACTCTAACATTGGTCTGATACGGGAGACATAAAGTGGGAGAAATATTTCCAAAAGCGACGAGGAGGAGGGGACAGGGGTGATGAAAGGCCCTGGAAGATTTGGTTCCTTATTTTTATTTTATGTACTTTTACTTAAACTGTTGCCAGAAAAAGATTATATAGAGTCGCTAGAGTAACAGCATATTAAAAAAAAATTTACAACGAATGTGCATTATTCTGGCCTAAACTTAAATTCCATTAAACTATTTTCCAGTGATTTCTTTTTGTTTTTCTATCAGCAATTCCATATAATAATGGCATAGATCTTAATGGAAATTTTAACCAAATTCTATCTTTTTATAAAGAAGACCCCCCCCCCCTTCCGCCATTAAATTTTGTCTGTCATTTGTGTAAAAAAGATGTTCCCTCCCCACATCTCTCTCTCTTTCTCTCTCCCCCTCTCTCTAAAAACAAGAAAATTAGTCTTCAGCGGGTATAACTGCACATATTATTTTAAGAACTTATCTTCCCTGGTGTGATGAGGAACTCTTCAGAAAAGGAAATTATTTTTCTGGGAGGAGCCGTAGTATTAATATGGCAGCTCAAGATATTTTTCTATTCTTTCATGTATCTCGCTATGACTCTACACGATGTGAGATATATAAAAAAGCCAAGGTACTTCATGCCTAGCGTTATTTGATATGTTATTTTCCAGTGTGTTACTCGTCCCTAAATTAGCTATTTATTTCTCAAGTCATTGGGGTCAAATTTGGACCGTCCTAGTCTGGTATAAAGCTATTCAATATTTTACCGATGTCACCTCAGAAACTTGTAGGATTTCAATATCTATTAGGTTCCACGTATTCCCCTGCTTGCACCACTTTTTTATCTATTTGTCAGGTGCAGAGGTAATATCACAGGGAAAATTCAAAGACTCCCAGGGCTTGACCTTGTTTCCTGACTAGGACAATGAATGCTGTCCAACCTTCCATCTCTCTTTATCTTTATCTGGACAACATGGGTATACTTGTTATCACTTAGTTTTGCATGATTAGTTTGGGTCACTTTGTGTTTTGACAGGTTGAGGGTACAGGTTTGACAGCTTGTCTGACTGCTGTTTCCGACTGGTAGTACAGGATCCTTAACTCTTAAGTAGTGTTAAGAGTGGCTGCTCTATCAACAGTTGTATAATATCGGGGTAACTGTAGTGCCATGTCGTGCATAGAAAGGGATCCTGCACTTATCTCCAGTTGGCTTCCTCAAGGCCACAACCCCATAGATAAAGACTCGGTTAATAGTGTAATTGTGTGAACTTTGCCCAACCCATTCTATTAATTAACAATCTAAATGACAATGACAACAAAAGAAAAATTATTAAACCAGACGCCCCCCCCCTAAAAAAAATCAATCAAATTTCCTCCTCCCTTTAGGCTCTCTTTCACAAATATCCGAGGGCTTAGGTCTAACCCTGATGATGTAGAATCTTTCCTCCTGGTAAACTTCCCAGATATCCTAGCACTAAGTGAAACTAATCTACACCCCTCAATCTCTTCTAATCATGTTTACATGTCAGGATACCTCCCACTCTCATGTAAAGATTCTGACAAGCATATGTACGAGCTCAGTCTATATTCGTAACACCCTCCTCTTGACTAGAAAGTATATTAACTAAAAATAATTAATATTTAAAATAGACAAAATAAAAAGCTTTCAAAGAAAAAATTCAATTATTTTTTTTATTATTCAATGTTTTTAAATACCATAGAATATTCATATTAAACGCATTTATTTGAAAGACAAAGTAACTTTAGTTGAACGTAAAGATTTACTAACTAATTCTTAGGCAGTGCTAAGAGCGATTGCTCTATCAATAGTTGTGTAATATCAGGATAACTGTAGTGCCATGTCGTGCATAGAAAGAGATCCTGAACTTTGTGTTTTGACAGGTTGAGGGTACAGGTTTGACAGCTTGTTTGACTGCTGTTTCCGACTGGTAGTACAGGATCCTTAACTCTTAAGTAGTGTTAAGAATGGCTGCTCTATCAACAGTTGTATAATATCAGGATAACTGTAGTGTCATGGTGTGCATAGAAAGGGATCCTGCACTTTGTGTTTTGACAGGTTGAGAGTACAGGTTTGACAGCTTGTCTGACTGCTGTTTCTGACTGGTAGTACAGGATCCTTAACTCTTAAGTAGTGTTGAGAGTGGCTGCTCTATCAACAGTTGTATAATATCGGGGTAACTGTAGTGCCATGTCGCGCATAGAAAGGGATCCTGCACTTTGTGTTTTGACAGGTTGAGAGTACAGGTTTGACAGCTTGTCTGACTCTTAAGTAGTGTGGCTGCTCTATCAACAGTTGTATAATATCGGGGTAACTGTAGTGCCATGGCGTGCATAGAAAGGGATCCTGCACTTTGTGTTTTGACAGGTTGAGAGTACAGGTTTGACTGCTTGTCTGACTGCTGTTTCTAACTGGTAGTACAGGATCCTTAACTCTTAAGTAGTGTTAAGAATGGCTGCTCTATCAACAGTTGTATAATATAAGGATAACTGTAGTGCCATGTCGAAAGGGACCCTGCACTTATCTCCAGTTGGCTTTCTCGAGGCTACAACCCCATAGATACATATTCGGCTAATATACTACTTGTGTGCACTTTATTTTTTGACATCCAAAAGACACCCACATTGTCCAAACTCACTCTATCTAAACTTATAATAAAAATGAAAAATGTCTTGCCGCCCAGATCCCCACCCAGGTTTCCCCTTATAAATCTGTCTCCTAACACAGTAGCGCTTACACTTCAGTGACCATATGCTTTGTTTGAGATGAATAAAAGTTAAAAAAATTTAAATAAATTAATCTCTGTTAGATCCTGAATTTTATCTAGAAAACATACTATGGTGGAAGTCTGCACTCACTATGTGCTCTTGTTTATGATGATTCATCAAGCAGGTTTCAAATCATTACCATAGATATAGTGGAATAATCTAAGCAAATATATCTGTCATAAGAAATTTCAGATAACGCAGGAGACTTATTTTTAAAAAGTTGCTGAAAGAAAATTAATAGGTCCATTTCTGGCAATTAAGGTGAAAGGACTTTACATTCAACAATTTTATTTATAATTCCGGTTTCCACAAGATTGAGTAAACACTAACATCTATTTTGTCTGCCATCGTGATTCTTTTCAAGCAGGATTTTCTCTAATTATATATTGAAAATTTTCAAATAGAACATTTTTATATATATTCATAACGCTAAAGACTTGTATATTATACATAAACGGACAAATACATATATATATATATATATATATATATATATATATATATAAATATATATATATATATAAATATATGTGTGTGTGTGTGTGTGTGTGTGTGTGTGTGTGTATGTTCAGCTAAAAGTTAAAAAAATACAAAACAAACATACATAAAGTTTTTATTTTCTTGATCGACGTTGCCCCGGTTGAATAATATCTAAAACTTAGAAAAAATATCCATTCTTTGACCCTAAACTGGTGCATATTTCGTCACGAGCGGAATCGGTTTTCCAGCCATTTACAGGAAGTAACTCTGATTGTATTATCAAGGAGTTACTTCCCTTATGCTGACTCATTCCTTGGGGAATCTATATAAAAGAGAGTTGTGTGTGTGTGTGAAGTAGATAAATAGGGTGTGTGTGTGTGTGTGTGTGTGTGTGTGTGCCCAGAGAGAGGAGAAAGAGGGGGATAGGGAGAGAGAGAGGGAAACGGTAGTGGGATCGAGCACTTTATTGGTTCTTTTCAACTAGTTATGATATATGCTATATATAGATGTGTAAATTATGGAAGAGTTTTCAACAATGTTTGTTCTTCTCGTTTGTCGGCTGAAACATTTAAGAAATGGACATTATTATATTAGTAGTGGTCAGCATTGCCTCTGAGCCTCTCTGCATACCACAAGAGTAGTAGAAATTATAATGTTTTTGTTTACATTACCGGTTCATAACTCCACCGACATGGAACAAAAAAAATTACGAAAAATCTTTATGCTATACGTACCCATGATGGACAGAAAATATTGTACACCAAAAAATCACGTAAATTGAGCAATTAGTTTTGTTTTACAAAAGAAAATAATTTTTAAACAACTAATGGGAATTCTTAGGCATTACCATTATGTACATCTACCTTGGAGTAGTTTTTTTTTTAACTCCTTACATCAAGTGGCTTCATGCCCTGTCTGGAGCGATTTCCATAAAAAATATGAATAAAAAAATGTTCATTGGTCTGTTATACCTAAGTTTGACATAGCGTTTTCTTTGGTCTGTCATTCTTAAATTAAAAATAGCATTTTATTTTCAGACTGTCACACTTCAGTTTGCAATAGCATTTGATATGCGTCTATGTATTTCTTTAAGACTTGCTGCCCATCAGTCGGTCACATTTTTGTTTGAAATATCATTTTCATCGCTAAATCGACACATATGTTATTATATTAAAACTTTATCAACCTTTGTTTCCCTCAGGTTTAATCAAACACAATATATATTAAAATATTCCTTAGATTAGCGATTGTGTTATGTTTTTATTAATTCATCTTAATTGTTCTAATTAGCTGTAATTTGAAATTTACTCACAAAGTGACCCATCCTTTACTAAGTTTCTGTCTGTTACTCTCATCCTCCTTTAGGGTAAGATCAAAGTGTAGTATCTGTTCCTAGGAATACTGTACTCCATAGACTGGTATTGTCTTGGCCTTCGAGGCTTGATTTACACCGGTCTATGGGTCTGTCCTGTGCAGTTCTAGGAGGTCCAACCTCCCAGGCTTCGCCTCCCCTCTTTGGGGAGGAGTAAGTTTATTGCTTACTGCCTGAGGCGCCCCTACTGGGGAATGCCGACGGGGCTGCCCAGGCAATTTTTAAACCCCACTTTCCCGACCCGACCTTGGGTCATATCTTACTTGTGGGAGTAAGATAAAAACTGGCCTTGTGCCTAACTCCTGGAGAGGAGTAAATCAATAATCTCATCCTCTCTCACTGTATGTTGTTTGATACCCTCCTTTTATTTTATACAGTCACTATCATTTTTGTTTCTGTCTGTCTGTCTGTCTGTCTGTCTCTCTCTCTCTCTCTCTCTCGTTCTCTCTCTGTTTATTAACAGTCAAATGTAATACAACTAACTATAAAACAAAAAATTGGAATAGTCCATTATAAACATGAGGGGATATCACCACAATTATTAATACTATTTCACCCATAGCTGAGGAGATAAAGAGTGTGAGAAAGAAAGAAAGAGAGATAGATAGAGAGAGAAAGAAAGAGAGATAGATAGATAGAGAGAGAGAGAGAGGGATATAACGAATAGAATGACTAATGTTAGATTTTGTATTTTTATTGTTTTAAATTCAACTGGCTTTGCAAACTCATATTTTTCCTAACTCAAACAATCTAATCCGAACTGAACGGCTGATCCAACGGGTCACGTTTGTCTATTATTATTATTTTAGACGCGTTCAAATATCTTTATAAGAGGATCTCTCCAGTCAGTTTGAAAAATAGCATTTTCATCGAAAAGATGTCGATTGAATTCTCACATCTTAAGAAATTCCGTTCTTTTTCTGCTGTTTTTTGTCTATCGAATTCCAGTGAATCCTTTGATCATCATAAAGAATGCAAGATAATCCGTTATGAATTAGCATCACGGATTATCTGCAAAGATTAAATACCTTTAACCTTGGAGTGTCCTCAGGCTTGTTTTCTTTGAACTCTGTTGATTCTGAATCTTGGTAATCCAAATTCGAATTTCTTCCTAACACAGTGTTTGTTTTTTATTCTTGTCTACTGTCGTCTCTCATTTAATGTATTATAGACTTGCTTATCACCTAATATACTTGTCTATATAGACTTACCTTATAACGGATACGTCCTCGACAATCAGTCCGACAGTGACTTTGTTTTGATAAGCCACTTTCCAAAACAAAATCCTGACCTTGTGCCTAACTTCTTGTCAAGGAGATAAATAATATATTTCGGTTTTTCCATATATCAAGCATTCTACAACTGGGTCGGTTTTTAACATGGAGAAAATTCAGCTCCCCAAAAAAGGGCACACTGGGTTGGGACAAAAATTAAAATTGCATCCGTCTAGCAGGATTTTTCCTTATCTCACCGATGACAGAAAAGATGAAGTTTAGTATCAGAACAGATACTACACTTTGTTTTTAGCTACATTTGAAATGGCATTTTCTTTGGTCTGTCACACTTAAGTTTGAAATAGCAGTTTTAGATACGTCAGCACATCTCTATAAGAGGATGTGGTCAGTTGGTCTGTCACGCTTAAGTTTGAAATATAATTTCCATTGTTCTGTCACACTTAACTTCGAAATAGCATTTCCGTTGGTCTGCAATGGTTAAGTTTGAAATATCATTTCCGTTGGTCTGTCATGCTTAAGTTTGAAATCGCAGTTTAATCTTGAACATTTCCAAGAACCTCCCATCTGTGGAATTCAAGTTCAGCAAATACTTTCATTTCATACATTATTTTCAATCTTCTCATAATATTCTTCATCATTCAACTGTTAATTCATCCATCTCATTAACCTGTAGTAGTCACATAATTTTTAATTCCTTTTCAGCACAGCCAAAAATAAAAGGTTTTCTATTAACCTTCAATGTTGCTAATATGGGCTATATTTCCATTAACATTTAATGTTGCTGTAATGTGGGCTATATTTAGTTTAATTTAGTTTTATGCAGAGGAGGAAAATAGGGCAGGGAAGCGATTTGTGAAAATTCAAATACCTCCGATTTTTGTGAAATTTAAACGATAGGTATTAGACATCAATTAATAAATATTTTCCAAATGTCAGTTTCTTTGAGGTATTTTAGGGGAAATAATATTAGCCCTCCCCCCATCTAAAAATTAAAATATTTCAAATTTTCAGTAAATTTTATCCATAGTTATTAGACACTAATTAAGCAAGATTCCCTGAATTTCAATTTCTTCTTAAGATCCCTTAAGCTTTAACTTTTAAACACTTTCTAGAATCAAAATCATCTAATAGATTTTGATCCAAATTGAAAAGTGGATTCGAGACATAAGGTTTGTAGCGTCATAGGATGAGTTTAATCTTTGTAAGGGGACATAAAAGTGGTGCAAAACTGTTCTGTTTGAGGAATTAGTTTTACGGGTCCCTATATATATAAATTTATTATTTCATGTATATACGCATATTATTATATTATTTTATAATATAATATATTACGTATATATAGTTTCAATATTTACATCAACAGTGTTCAATATGTGAGTAGAGCTTAGTAGTACTATGAAAATATGCTCATGGCAAATAAGCTACACAGAAACGTTTCTTTGCAGTTTACTTGCCATAAGTATATTGTCATACTATTATATATATCTATTCAATCTGTGCATTTAGTGATGAAAATGCTATTTGAAAGTTAAACATGACAGACCGACAAAGATGTTATTTTATACATAAGCATGACAAACTGAAAAAATGTTATTTCAAACTTAAGCATGACAGATTGAAAGAAATACTATTTTATACATAAGCATCACAGACTGACAAAAATGCTATTTCAAACTTAAGTATGACAGACTGACAGAAATGCTATTTCAAACTTAAGCATGACAGACCAGCAAAAATGCTATTTCAAACTTTAGCATGACAGACCAGCAAAAATGCTATTTCAAACTTTAGCATGACAGATCAGCAAAAATGCTATTTCAAACTTAAACATGACAGACCTACAAAAATGCTATTTCAAACTTTAGCATGACAGACCGACAAAAATGCTATTTCAAACTTTAGCATGACAGACCAGCAAAAATGCTATTTCAAACTTTAGCATGACAGACCAGCAAAAATGCTATTTCAAACTTTAGCATGACAGACCAGCAAAAATGCTATTTCAAACTTTAGCATGACAGACCAGCAAAAATGCTATTTCAAACTTTAGCATGACAGACCAGCAAAAATGCTATTTCAAACTTAAACATGACAGACCTACAAAAATGCTATTTCAAACTTTAGCATGACAGACCAGCAAAAATTCTATTTCAAACTTTAGCATGACAGACCAGCAAAAATGCTATTTCAAACTTTAGCATGACAGACCATCAAAAATGCTATTTCAAACTTTAGCATGACAGACCGACAAAAATTCTATTTCAAACTTTAGCATGACAGACCGACAAAAATGCTATTTCAAACTTAAGCATGACAGACCAGCAAAAATGCTATTTCAAACTTAAGCATGACAGACTGAAAGAAATACCATTTGAAAGTTAAACATGACAGACCGACAAAAATGCTATTTCAAACTTAACCATGACAGACCGACAAAAATGCAATTTTATACATAAGCATGACAAACTGAAAAAATGTTATTTCAAACTTAAGCATGACAGACTGACAGAAATGCTATTTGAAAGTTAAACATGACAGACCGACAAAAATACTATTTTATACAGAAACATGAAATACTGAAAAAATGTTATTTCAAACTTAAGCATGACAGACCAAAAGAAATACTATTTTATACATAAGCATCACAGACCTACAAAAATGCTATTTCAAACTTAAACATTACAGACCGACAAAAATGCTATTTCAAACTTAAGGTTGATCACCAAAGCATCTGCTATATTAAACTTAAGACCGACTAATAGACAGTGCCTCCTTTAAGGAGATATGGATGATAGTTCAAACTGACTGGCCGACTAATATACCGAGAGAGCATCATATAAACATGTGTGGACATATTTGAAAAATAAAAAAAAACAACTAATTTTTAAATTTTAACAGACAATAGACGACTCGTAACTTATTTGCTAAACTTGGAATATTGTACATGAATGTATACATTTAATTCTCTAACCGATTGTGAAGATAAATAGATGGATATCTGCAGAAAGTTAGATAATAAAGTTATATTCTGCTTTTAATTTAACGGAAATTAGCAATATTTCATGAATAATCTTCGAAGATGTTAGAATTGCAGATTACCACAAAAAATAAACACAATGTTTTACCGTTTTGAACACTGTAGTTACTTCTGAATAAAACCATGTTTATGTCATTCAATCAAAACCCTTGTTGCCATGGCGAGTGACTAGACAGGCGACGATTTATAGGCTAACTCATTATTTATTTCATTGATTTATTTACATCATTCTTTTACTATCCTCTTCATCTGCTGCTACTCCTTCTACTACTACCATCACTATTTCCCTCGTCCAATCTCTCCTTCTTTCCTCTCTTCCTCTTTGCCAACCACTTCTCATCTCATTTGCCCTCCTTTCCACCATCTAAAATAAATATTCAATGTGCAAAAAAACAAGAAAGATTAGCAGAGTTAGTATTATATAGATTGTAAAATATACAGAAATAACTGAAAAATTTTTTTTTTTTAAATTATAAATTAAGTTTATTTCAAGAAGTGCTGTGGAAGTACTGGTAGGTTGAGAGAGGATAACAAATTTGTGTGCAAGAAGTGCAAGACAATGGCGATATATGAGAACTCAGATGTGGAGAAAGTATATCTGGATGGTGAACCTATTTAGATGGTCAAGAAGTTGATATTTATCTACCTCCCACAGCGGTAAAATGTGACACAAGGTCGGGAAAGTGGAATTTGAAAAACCAGCGCCCGAGAAGTTGAGCACTCTGGCCTACAAAAAATGCCTGAGCAGTCCCGTCGGCATTCCTCGGTAGGGGCGCCTCAGGCGATTAGCAATAAACTAACCCCTTCTCAAAGGGTGAGAAGGAAAAGCCTGGGAGGGTGCACGTCCTTGAACTGCACAGGACAAACCCATAGACCGGCGTAAATCAAGACCCGAAGGCCAAGACAATACCAGTCTATGGGGTGCAGTAGCAGTATCCATCGGAACAGATACTACACTTTGATCTCAGCCAAAAGGCCAAGAAGTTTTGTTACCTTGGAGATACCATTGGAGCACAGGGTGGAGAAGATGCTAGTGTGATTGCAAGAGTTAGGAGTAGATGGAATACGTTCAGGGAACTTCTGCTATTACTAACCAGCAGAGCGTTACTACTGTTGACCAAGGAAAGAGTCTATCAGGCATGTGATGATGTATGGAAATGAAACCTGGTCAGTGAGAGTTGAGGACATGCGTTGCATGGAGAGAAATAATATGAGAATGATACGATGGATGTGTAATGTGAGTCTTAAAGAAAGGCTTAGATCTGATGACCTTAGAGGAATATTAAATCTGGACAGCATAAGGAGATGTGTGCAGAAGAATAAACTTCAATGGTATGACCACATTGAAAGAATGGATGAGAGTTTTTGGGTTAGTAGATGTAGAATTTTTGAGGTAGCAGGTTCAATTCACAGAAAGCCAAGGAAAACATGGGAGGAAGTGATAAAAATAAACCTAATGGAATGAAGGATATATAAAGACCTGGTCAGAGATAGGTCAGTTTGGAAGTCAATTTCTTAAAGCCGTTGAACACATGCCAGCATGTAAAACAGACGTTAAACCGATGATGATGATGAAGAAGAAGAAGAAGAAGAAGAAGAAGAAGAAGAAGAAGAAGAAGAAGAAGAAGAAGAAGAAGAAGAAGAAGAAGAAGAAGAAAGAAACAAACAATGTTTTTCTCCTTTTGTCTAAAGAAAAGGCTAAAACGAGATTGGTATTCCAAACAGCAACATTTTTCTTAAAATGGCCGCCTGGCGTTTTTTTGTTTCTATCACAGAAATGTTAACATTGCGTGTTTTGCAATCATGATTCTAATCGTAGGTATTTATTGAGTTGTGATAATGAAGCTGCAAATAGAGCATGGGACAACATTATTGATCCCCCGTCACGAGAGACACAATGCTGTTATTTTTATTTCGATTTGAAATTTTTATGATGAGTGTCCAAAATTAACTTGAAGACAAAAAAAGTCAAAGTGAAATTTGTAAAAGATATATTTATATATATATATATATATATATTTTCCCATTCATGGGTTGAGCTTTCTAGTGAGAGGAAATAACGGTTTCCACTTAACGTAAAAGTATTACTCTTCTTAATAAGAATAGAGTTCGGTGAGAGTCCCAAACTCATTGCCATGAAAAAAAGAATTAGGAAAATCTTTTATGATGTACGTGCGCGTGACGGAAAGAAAATATCGTACACGAAAAATAACATAAATTGATCAAGTAGTTTTTTTTACAAAATAAAATTAAATTTTATGACTAAACGTTGAGCGTCAATTACGTCATGTTTGAAATAGTTTGCAGCACAAGGGAGATAACTCCAAAAATTCAAATTTTTTTCGAACTCTTCAGAAATAGAGTTTAGAACGAGCCAATGATAAGTATTAGATCGATAGATTTTGACCCTTCCCCCTTTGGCAGAAACATCGCTCATGGAATGTGAGAACTAAAGGACAAAATAAGGGAAGTGAGTTACGAGGCTGCTAAAAGTAAACCTAAGGTCCACTTTCTGGTCTCCTTAATGCTATTTTAAACTTGTGTATCATCATCATCATCATCATCATCATCATCATCATCATCATCATCATCATCATCATCATCATCATCATCGGTTTAATTTATGTTTTACATGCTGGCATGTGTTGGACAGCTTTTAGAAATGTATTACCAAATTAGCCTATCTCTGCCCAGGTCACTATTTAAATTACATAACCTAAAATGCGACAGATTTTCTTTGAGAGTCATTTCCTTAGTTGAAGCAAGATTTTTATAGGCGGAATTTCCGTCCTGACGCCAACCCAGTGGGGTAATGGAGGCTAGTGCTTTTATCGAGACGCCATCTCGAGGTGATTGCCTACCAAGGCTAAAGGGTGCTTCACCTGCCCTTAATCAATTGCTAATAACGTTAAAGGTTTGGAGAAAGTAATGGAGGCATTTATAATCTTGAAAAACGTTAATACAATTAAATATAAAAGCATGCTAATTCAAAGTTAAGCATTACGGACAAACGAAAATGCTATTTCAAACTTAAATATGACAGACAAACGAAAATGCTATTTCAAACTTAAATATGACAGACAAACGAAAATGCTATTACAAACTTAAGCATGACAGACAAACGAAAATTCTATTTCAATGTTAAGTATGACAGACAAACGAAAAGCTGATTTCAATCTTAAATATGACAGACAAACGAAAATGCTATTTCAAACTTAGGTATGACAGACAAACGAAAATTCTATTTCAATGTTAAGTATGACAGACAAACGAAAATGCTATTTCAAACTGAGGTATGACAGACAAACGAAAATACTATTTAAAACTTAAATATGACAGACAAACGAAAATGCCGAAAATGCTATTTCAAACTTAAATATGACAGACAAACGAAAATGCTATTTCAAACTTAAATATGACAGACTAACGAAAGTATGACAGACAAACGAAAATGCTATTTCAAACTTAAGCATGACAAACAAACGAAAATGCGATTTCAAACTGAAGCATGGCAGACAAACGAAAATGCTATTTTAAACGTAAGCATGACAGACAAACGAAAATGCTATTTCAATCTTCAGCATGACAGACCAAAGAAAATTATATTTCATCTGAAGCATGACAGACCAAAAGAAAATGCTATTTCAAACTTGTGTGACAGACCATGGAAAATGCGATTTCAAACTGAAGCATGACAGACAAACTGACACACAGAGCCTTTTGATAGAAATTCTTTGACCCATCTAAAATAAGATGCATCCATTCCATCTGTGCATTTAGTGATGGCAATTCTATTTTCTAATTGAAGCTTGACCGACCGCCTCACAGATGAAACTTCTCCTTGAAATACGTGGACGTGTCTAAAACTAGAAAAAACAAAAAACAAAAAGTAAACGTTAATACAATTAAATACAAAAGCAGCAAGTTTGATCTAATAGAATTATTGTCACTTTGAAAGATTATAAATGCCTCCATTACTCTCTATAAACCTGTAATGTTATTAGCAAGTCATTGCACATTCTCTGACAGTTCTAGTGTAATCGAAAAATAAAACGAATAACGATTCCGAATCACGAACAAATTCGAGAAACATTTTCATCATTTAAACATTTGAGAAGATTTTCAATGATTGAAGTTAATGAGTTGCTTTGCTGATTTAACGAAATCTCATTTTGAAAAGAGGAAATACAATCGTCTCTCAAATGTGTACAAACATTAGTGCATGCATTGAGAGCTCAGTTTTTACTTTACACGCTTGAAACTAATCCAACATATAAAGTTATCTTGTCGGTTTATTATTCTAGTCTAATAGACTGGAAATCAATTAGTTAATGAGGTTTACTAAGGAGGGAGTGGTGTGAATATGGATAAAATAAATTAATTTAATTGGTTGGCGGTTGGTGTAGACACAGCTTGCTTGTAAAATGGATTGTAGAATATAAATCCCTACATTTAGCCTGACAACTTCTTTCGGGGATGAAACAAAATCGTTTCTGGATAGCTCACATATTTTTATAGAATGTATATATTTATATGTGTCGAGTAAGAATTAACAGATACACCATCCACTATGACTATGCAATCCCTACAGCTACATATCTAGAAAACGGAGCTGTTAAACCTGACATCGTAATATGGGACAAAAGGGAGAAAGTAGCAACCCTAGTTGAAGTCAGTCTCCCTAATGATGCAGGATTAAACAGAGCAGAAAGGGAAAAGATTACGAAATACCATGGTCTTATGTACGACATGAAAAGAAACTGGAATCTTAGGAAAATCTCCATCATACCAGTAATTATAGGAGCAACAGGACTAATGAAAAAGAATTTCAAAAGCTATCTGGCGAGTATACCCGGTGAACAGAGTGCAAGAGAAATACAAACAACTGCACTTAAAGGGACGGTTAGAATCTTAAAACGATCTCTAGGTTGGAGTGTCTGAAATAACCGGTGAATGTCTGGCATCCGGTAGGATGTCCCATCTCCAGCAAAAACAGAAAGATAAGAAAAATTTTTTGAAAAAAGGGAGTTAAAGTAGAACTACATCAGGGTTTTGTACTGAGTCCATTGATTTTCATTTGTGTCTTAGAAGCATTATCTAGGGAGTTTCGTACAGGGTATCCAGAAGATGTGCTGCTATATGCTGATGATTTAGTACATGCCTATGAAACAATGGAAGAAGACCTACTTGTTTAGTTAAAGACTTGGATGAATGCTATGGAAAGTAAAAGTCTGAGAGTGAATGTTACCAACACCAAAATGGTGATCAGTGGTTGTAGTGTTGGAAAGCTCCCAAAAAGAGGAAAGTTCCCCTCATCAGTTTGTGGAAAGGAAGTTGGGTGCAATTCAATAATTTGTGGTACTTGTAAGAATTGGGTACACAAGAAAAGTGCAGTTAAATTACTGGTAGGTTGAGAGAGGATAACCAGTTTATATACAAGAAGTGTAAGAAAATGGAGACTGATGAGAACTCAAATGTGGACAAACTATATTTGGATGTCGAAGCTATTGAGGTTGTCATGAAATTTTGTTTCCTTGGTGATATCATTGGAACACAGGGTAGAGCAGATGTTAGTGTGATCGCAAGAGTTAGTAATGGATGTAATTAGTTCAGGGAACTTTTCCAATTACTAACCAGAAAAGCGTTACACCTGTTAACCAAGGGAAATATCTATCAGGCATGTGTACGCAGTGTGATGATGTATGGAAGTGAAACCTGGCCAGTAACGGTTGAGGACATGCGTTGCATGGAAAAAAATTATATGAAAATGATAAGATGGATGTGTAAAAAAAAAAAGTCTTAGATATGATGATCTGAGAGGAAGATTAAATCTGGACAGTATAGGGATATGTGTGCAGAACAGGGGACTTCGATTGTATTATCATGTTGAGAGAATGGAGGTGAGTTAATCGGTTAGTAGATGTAGAACAGTTAAGGTGGCAGGTCCAGTTCACAGGGGAAGGACAAGGAAGACATGGGAGTAAGTGATAAAAATGGACTTGAAAGAAAGGGGAATAAAGACCTGGTCAGAGATAGGTTAGTTTGGAAGCCAATTTCTTAGAGCCGTTCAACACATGTCAGCATGTAAACCAGCATGTAAAACAAACGTCAAATGGATGATGATGATGATTATGACGGTGATGATGATGAGGATGATGACGACGACGACGACGATGATGACGATGATGACGATGATAATGATGAGGATGATGAGGATGATGATGATGATGATGATGATGATTACGATTATGATGATGATGATGATGATGATGATGATGATGATGATGATGATGATGATGATGATGACGATGACGATGATGATGATTATGATGACGGTGATGATGATGAGGATGATGATGACGACGACGATGATGACGATGATGACGATGATAATGATGATGATGATGATGATGATGGCGGTGATCACGATGATGATGATGATGATGATGATGATGATGATGATGAAGATGAGGATGACGATGATGACGATAACGATGATGAGGATGACGATAACGATGATGATGATGATGATGATTGTGTGTGTGTGTGTGTGTGTGTGTATTTCTGTGCTTATCTATAGATTAATTATATTTAGTTGCAAAAAAAAAACTTGCCTTTTTTTAAAGGTTCACAGATACACATTTTAGAGGTTTTCGTAAACCATAATATCGTTTACAGAGTCCCGGATTCTTTTTTTTTTGCTATCTTCTTCAGGCTATTATCAAGCAGAAAACAACCCGCTCTCTCCCTCTCCCCTCCACTCAATCTCATTTTTCCAAATAACGGATCGAATGAAGCACTTTAATTTGTCCTTTTTATCAGCCTGCCATATTACAGGATGTCAGAATTCAATATAATCTTGCCTTTGTAGATTCTGCATGATATCCACAATAAAACGGCAAAGAAAATTTAAGAAAAAAGAAAAGAAAAGGACATTATTGTTTGGAAGAAATATTAAAGGAATTGATGAAAACCAGATAAGGACTCGTACAAAGAAAACAATCGACAAATATAAAACCAAATCACTTACAAGTCAGGGCTCTACAGCTCGACAAATATCTTTTTTGTTTAAATTTAATATTCGCACTCTGGTGCTAATTCAAAATAACATTCTTCACAGTCAAAGAATTTGATTTGAAATTTACATATTTACCTCCACCAAGGAGATTATGTATTCACTCGGATTTGTCACTGTTTGTGTTAAGATACCATCGCTTGACAAATCATCACTAAACTTGGTCAAAATATTGGTAATGGTCTGACTTAAAACTGATTTAATTTTGAGATATCTAGGTCAAAGGTCAATGTAAAGGGCATGGAAAAGGTGAAAATTACACTTTTGGCGACAACTTTGGTTCTATTCATCGTAGAGACTTGCTACTTCGCTTATATTATAGCCAATTAACCGATATTATTTTGACTTTTGACCTTGAAAAGTTCGATCATGGTCGAAATATTTCCAAATTACATTTGATGCTCTTTGATAACACCATGCAAAATTTCAGCCCGATCAGATAAATAGTTTTTGAGTTATCAATATTTCCGTAGCATAACTTCGGGAATACTTCATACAATATGGAGAAGTAAGGCTCATATATGACTTTGGCCCATCCTTACGTTGTCAGGCTGAGGTATACAGTCTCAAGATTGACTTATGTTCTTGTTTCTTTTCTTTCAAATATGATGTATGGATCAGATGCTCTTTCCGTAACAGTAACCATCAAATACAATTTTGATCCATTTTTGCGTTGTCAGATAGAGTTATGCCGTCGCGCGACTGACTTATGCTCTTGCTATTTTATTTATTATGTCTCTTCGGACATTATCTCTTTTTTAAATCAATAATCTCATTTCAACGTTTATAATATATCACGAGAGTAGAAAATGGATCTTGGGTTTATTTTCGGCATCCTTGTAACTCTTCCTACCTATTTTGTCCTTTAGAGCGATGTTTCTGACAAAGGGGGAAGAATTGCTGTTTTCTGGGTTAGCCGTTCTTTTGAGTGCATAGTATGTAGAGATTTTCAATCCTTTTATAGTATTCATCATTATTTAACTGCCACTCTATCTATCTCATTAACCCTATCCTTGAGTGTTTTTTTTAGTCTTGATAAGCGATGACTCATTAGTAAAATGAAAACAAGCATCGTTTCAGCTTTACATAACCCTAAAATGGTTGATATGCTACAAAACAGGCAAACCAAACTAAGGATTGAACTCGGAACCTCTAGGTATAATTCATTCTAGAAATAAGATTCAATTCACAGACACATAAATGGAGTAATATTTATTTATTTATTTATTTATTACGCTTCTTCGGGCATTATTTTATTTTAATCAATAATCAGATTTCAAAGTTGAAACGATAAAATATTTCACAGAATAAATAACATTAATAAACTAGTGAAATTATCTTAAATATTTCATCAGATAAAAAAACATTATTGTAAATTCATTCTTTACCATTCATCATCATCATCATCATCATCATCATCATCATCATCACCACCACCACCACCACCATCATCACCACCACCATCATCATCATCATCATCATCATCATCATCATCATCATCACCACCACATCATCATCATCATCATCATCATCATCATCATCATCATCATTCGGGTTTTTGATCATTCCTGGTGGAGGCATCCCTCCTTGGTTTCCTTCCACCTTGTTTTGTCCCTGGGTAGGCGTGGCCAAATAGAACTATGTTGGCTGTCGAGATCGTCTCTCCACTGGGTTTTTGGCCTTCCTCTTGGTTTTTTCCATTGCCTCGGGGTCCATTCTCTCGCTCTATATGTCCACCTGTTGTCAGTATATCTCGAAAGATGACCTGTCCATCTATGTTTTGCCATTCGTATGGTGGTGAGGATCTCATTTACTCCAGTTTGCTGTCTGATCCAGGTGTTTTTTTTCTATCATGTAAACTGATGCCGAGCATAATGCATTCCATTTTGCATTGTGCCACTCTTAGCTTTTCTATCGCTGCTCTATTATGTGCCCATGTTTCGCTACCATATATCATAACTGGCATGAACATTTTTTGATTTTATGTTCATAGTGGACTTTCTACTTTTCATAATGTTGTCTAATTTGGAAAAGGCTGTCCATCCAAGCGCAATTCACCGTTTGATTTCAGGCATGATTTCAGTTTCGTTTCTCACCATCTTCCCAAGATAGGTATAGTTGTTAACTTTCTCGACATTTTCACCTTTTATTGTGACTGGGGCTTTTGTGACATATTTATTTTTACCATTATTTCTGAATAATTCAACCAGTTTGATAATCCAATTCAGACAAGAAGTATTTCCTTCATATGTTAGCTTAATATTGAAGACTCGAAAAACACAAAAGGAATTTATCGCACAATTTATTTTAGATAGTACAAAGTCTTGTGACAACCAGTTTGATAATCCAATTCAGACAAGAAGTATTTATTAAGGTTTAATTCCTTAACAAATAACCAAGGGATAATAAATCTTAAACCTTTTCCGTTTATCTCTTCTAGACATGAGTGGGCGACTTTCAAGATAGCAGTCTGACCACAAAGACTCATTGACAAACATTCATATTAAATCCAAATGAATTATTATTAATCTGGGGTCACTTGAGGCAATTATCGATTAGGTCCATAAAATAAATGAAATATATTAGAACGTAAATAAACGAAGTTCTTTTTTTTTAACAAATTGTTTTCGTTTTATAAAACAAAAATAAAATTAATAAAGAATGTCGAACCATGTTGCCCCACTCGACGACCGTCGACCCCAACGTTGTATTTCCGTGGCCTTCTTCTTTGTCTTCATCGTCCAGCCGAGTCGTCTATCCACTGACGATTCGTCGAGGGCACAGCACTGGTCCACAAGTTAAATAAAAGAAACACAACTCTCGATAAATAACACGAACACATATACGTTGTGTATAATTTAGTTTGAACTATGAGTGTGTGTGACACTGACGCCGACTGTCGACAGCCATTGTCGTTGCTCAAGTCGTTAGCTCATCTCATCGTTTTCCCGGTCCGATCCGCTCTCTCTGGAGGTTCGATCCTAACTGCTCGGTTTCTCTCCGAAACCAAAACTCGTCAACTTTTTGCCATAAACCTTACTGTCGTCAACTGTCGTAAAACTAACCTACCTTATTGTAGTCAGATGTCGTAAAACACTGTCACTCCTAAATGTTGTGTCCGGTATTCTTTTCTTAGTTACCTGTCCTGAACAATGGAAATTGACCATTCCCGCATTTCTTTTGTCTCTGTCGATGAGTCACTTCCTATCCTCGCGCCCTTCATTGTATCACAAGAATATCTCAGTGAAAAATCTATTTTATAGAAAGGTTTAAACATTTAAATAACTATTTTTATTGGTATTTTTAAGATTTAAAATAATTCAATAATAAAGAATTCGTTAAAGCTATTTGCTAATTTATAGAAATCTAGCGTCAAGTATTTTTTTTTTTATCGTCCCAGATTTTATTTTCGCAAGACGGTCATTCTATATGTTTATTATTGTTGGCGTTTAAAACCTGTATTGCTATTTAAGATGTAGTAACAAAGTAAAAAATATCCATAAATATTTAATTTAATATCGATTCTTTTTTATGAAAACTTAGTATTTTGTTTTGCTAACTTTAATATTATTAATTATTGTTAGACCCATTTCTTTGCTTGGGGCCATGTTATATAAGATGAAATAGGGAAACATTCCACTTTTTTCCGTCGGAAAATTCTCCTTACATTTCTTGTAGCATCTTTCCCTTATATGTTAGCTTTCTATTGAAGACTCGAAAAACACACAAAAGGAAGTTTTATCCCTCAATTTATTTTCGATAGTACAAAGTCTTGTCACACTCTTTCAAACACTGTGTGGGTTTTTCGAGCCCCATCCCTAATGAGAGTCGCATCGGATACATGTCTTTGTCGCTACCCAGTCCTGAAACTCGCTCTGACGTTTTTCTATTTTCTAGCTACTTAATTGTTTGTCTACATTCCCAACTAGCCCAGCAATTTTCAAACCTTACAATATTATGTTTACAGTCTATCACTGTATTCATTAAATTCCAAAACTTAACATCAGACACTTTTCAACAGAATTAATATCCACCCCCACCCCTACGCACACACACATTTACCCCCCCCCCCGTCTGGGGCAATCTCATTATAAAGGTTTAATTCTTTAACAAATAATCAAGGGACAATAAATCTTGACTCTTTTCAGTCTATCACCTCTGGACAGTAGTGGTCGACTTTCAAGATGGCGATCTGACCACAGAGACACATTGACAAACACTCATATTTATTGTAATCCATGCGAATCATTCAAATCGCTTCTTGTAAACGCAAGTAAATAAATTGTCTCTCATCTGTTACATATTAAATATCGATGTTTGTGACTTATTTTGTCTGCAATTCTTATTCCACTCAATACATTATAAACATAGACTCTAAACCACGAGTGACCTAATAAAAATGTATAGGTAACATTTAACAATTGTTACGGCAATGGTTGAAGATATTTCATATCCCATCAACTACCATCATGGCAGTATTTCATTTTTCTGTTTTCATTCTTTTATTCATTAAAATCTTCCCAGATGGCAAAAAGCAATATTAGCAATTGAGTTGTACCAGGTTGAGCTATCATGTTTATGGTTCAAAACTAAGTTCAGTTCCAATTATTTTCTATTGTCCACATTTTCATTCTTGACCTTTTGCCAACTTGACTGATGGCAAAACGCCTTTTCAATAGCAACAATTTCATATGGCATCTTCAATCTAAAAAATAAAGTGACATTAACTTGGAATAAAAGTTCATGTTTATCCTTTTTATCTCCCATACTAAAAGCTCTAAAACTAATTGCTCATTAAAATATATAATAAAAATTTTCATGTTTATGAATTTTTTAGATGAGGATTGGTAATTTGTAACATTTAGATTATTCGGACTACTGATCTCATCTTGAGTGGTATTCCCACAACGTTTCGGCCGATGTAACCTTTGACCTTCTTCAGGTGTGTCTTGTGGAACTCGGGAATCTTTCTCTCGAATTCGGGAATCTGGACAGAATTTTGAACAGAACCCTTTATTTAATCCACGGGGGGGGGGGGTTAGCATGCTCTTGTTCCGTCAAGGACCTGTGGCGTAACAAATGAAGTACTAAGTAAAAATCAATTCAAAGTGTAAGTGACACTCTTCTGGAGGTTGAAGGTTGAATTTTCAGTGCGGGCGATACTAAGAATACACTTTGGAATTACTTAAGACTTCTACCGGGTCATGGCTGATGCATTGTCATATCTGCTTCCAAATAATTGTCAAGTTTTTGTTACTTTTGATTTTCAGATTTACTAGATTTCTATAAATTTTCTCTTTTTGCCTCCCTATTATTAAGTGCTTGTAATTTATTACTGAAATATAATTCTTAAAAGAAATGAATATAATAAGAAAGTATATAGAATAGGATTTCATTTAGAATTCAATATGGGCGCCAGCATTCGTCACTAGCTTCTCAAGCCGCCTGGTAAAGCATCAACTAATTTCACAGCTTTTTTTTCTTTTACTAATAAGTCACCATATCAGGGTACAAAACCATATCAGGGTAAAAAACACTCAAAGATAAGGCTTGATGAGATGGAAATTAACAATTAAAAACAGCAATGCTTCCTTCTTTTTTCAGAAAATCTCCAATCGAATGCTGTTTTCGTGAGTCAACTGCTGTTTTAAGTGAATTGCATGTGCAAATTTTAAATCCTCTCATAGTATTCATCATGATTCAATTAGTAAAAAAAATCAGTTTATGTGCTTCCCAGGCGACTTGAGAAGCTGGTGGTGAATGCTGATGCACATATTCCAGAAAGTGACTTTCTGTTCGCACATCATGACTCGTTTCTCAGCCACGCATTTTTCTTTAGATTCCTCTCAGAGCATTACACATTATAAGTCCCCCTAACTCGTCCGTGATAAGGGGGAGGAGAGAAGTCCTTTGAAACACATCTGCCTCATCTTGCAGACAGAATCCCAAAGAGAATCACAAATCTTATTTTTATACGTCTCACTATTCTATGTCACTTCTAGAAAGTGTCTTCCTGTTCGTTATGTCACTGCCTTGTTTCTTGGCCATGTAACTCTCATTTGCTAACCTTGTTTTGCGTAACTTACTTATAATCATGTTACATAGTGTTACAGCATTAACAAAAGTAACTTAACAGCAAAAAAAATTCTAATAGCTAAAAAGACAACTTGTAACTAAAGAATTAGGTTTAATATAAAGAAGGAACATTAAGATTAGCATTGCCTTCTTGTATTAATTTGGATGATCACATATTTTATGGGATGATGACACGAACGAAAATTAGTTCTCAAACTGTTGATTATCACATTTTAAACAAAGCTGAATGTGGTGTACTGGGGAATGTTTGAAACCTAGTCGGACAGAAAATGCTGATATTGTAAAAATTATTTTCCGCATGGAAATCGCTCCAGATACGGCAAGAAGTCACATGATGTAAGGAGCTAACAAGAACGAAAAATGATTATCGCAAAGAAATGAGATGAAACTTGACGTTAGTCTTGAAAAGATGAAAGCTATATGTAGGAGGAAAACAGTTAGCAGGAAGAGAGTTCCACAAACCTACAGTTCTTGGAAATAAGTGACTTGAATAGGAAGTTGTATTACAATGAGGTATCAAAACAGTGAATTGATGGAGACCACTAGACCAATGAATCAAACGAGCTGGAACAAAAAAAGCAGGGAATAGATCAGACAATTCTGAAGAACACATGCCATAAAAGTATTTATAGTAAAGCACTGAGACTAGCAACATCACGTTTGCGAGAGAGAGAGAGAGTGCAGAGAAAAAGAATGGGTGTTTATTAGCGGACAAAAGTTTATGCAGAAATAAAAAAAAAATAAAAAGATTGGAAGAGTCCATTATAAACAAA
Organism: Sepiola atlantica; assembly: GCA_963556195.1. Classification (NCBI taxonomy): domain Eukaryota; kingdom Metazoa; phylum Mollusca; class Cephalopoda; order Sepiida; family Sepiolidae; genus Sepiola; species Sepiola atlantica. The sequence goes on from OY744542.1 coordinate 33,598,326, forward strand.
AAGGGATATCACTACACGTAAGATTACTGGTTAATCCGTAGCTGTGGAGGCAAGAAAAGAAGAAAGAGACTAATTTTTTTGATCTTGTCTTTTTATTTTTTTAATATTTAACTGGCTTTGCAAACTCACTTTTTCATCATTCAAATAATAATCTAGCCCGAGCTCAATAGGGGACACAAAGGGTTACATTTTTTTTTTCTAGTAGATGTTGAAATATGTCAATTTTTACCCATCCGTCAAGGAATTGTGATGTGTAACAACTGAGACTAGCAACATCACGTGTGTGAGAGAGAGAGAGAGAGAGAGAGAGAGAGAGAGAGAGAGAGAGAGAGAGAGAGAGAGAGAGAGGGGGGTGCAGAGAAGAAGAAAGGGTGTGGCCAATCAAATTGCAGATACGTTTCTGCACCTTATCAAGAACCCTCAAATGGGACAGAGATTTACCAGCCCAAATATGACATCAGTACTGTATTAACATACAAGGCGACTTCATAAAGTTTGTTACAAAACCATTTTCGTCTCAATCTTCTACTTATGTATAATCTCATCTACTCGTGCATTATAGGCATCATTAAGATGTTAACCTCAAGAGAAACTGTTTCCTGCCATTGTGACAGGCTTAATCAAGCCACTAAATGATGCCATCTATTTTGATATTCTCTGACAGTTTTATGACTGACTATTGAATCAGGAAATCTCATTGGTTTGTATGTTTGCCATATTGATGGGAGAAAATGTGATTTGTGAAGCCAATTTAGCTCGGACTTCTTGCATCCTGCCGCTTTCAAACATTTACCATCTTGATAGATGACCAATGTTGGCACTGCTTCTTTATTAGAATAAACTCTACAGCAGGTTTGGTTTCTTTCTCCTATTTCTCTTCATCTTTTCGAGGATGAGACTCTTCTTTGAAGATAGAAAATAATACAATCTTCTTCACTTATGACGTTTGCAAATATGGCCTAGTATTACAGGCTTGCAAGACTGTAGATTCTTACAAAAGTCTGAAGGATCTAGACTTCTTGTCATCAATTTGCTGTTTTGATACCTCATTGTAATACAGTTTCCTATTCCAATTGATTCTTTCCAAGAACTGCAGGCTTGTGGAACTCTTTTCCTGCTGACTATTTTCCTCCTACCTAAAATTTTGGTCTTTTCAAGACAAAGGCAAATAAGCGTCTCCTGTCTCTGCGATAATCATCTTTCTTTCTTGTTAGCTCTTTACATCAAGTGGCTTCATGCCTTGTCTGGAGCGATTTCCATAAAGAAAAATTCAGTGATAGTGATACCGCATAAAATAGGAGTGAGGGGGGGGGTATCAAAATGAGGGCGTGAGAATAATGGAGTCAGACACACATCACACAGGATCGTTTGCCTTATTTTCAATGCATTTATGTATCAATAATATATCTATCTATTATTATACTAAAGATGAGTTAATCAACGGTTGGTTCCCTGAAGCGTTTTTACTATATATTTTAATAACACGAAATACATGCTAAAATATTCCTCAGTTATGAGGGGGATTGAGTTACAGTATGTTTGAAGAGAGGTGACGGTGGTTGATTAACGACACGGGCTGACAACCTGGGTGTGCCAAGTTGGAATCCAGTTTGTTCCACAGAAACACTTTCACTTATGATGTTGGCAACCTTCACGTGATTCCTCTCGTAAGTACCCAATGTCTTTCTAGAAAGAATTCTCACTAAAAAGATATCGGGGAAACCAATGCCAACAACAGAATCATATAATTCGTACGAAATAAATAAATGAATTAGTTAATTGTATTTTTTTTAACACTTTCCACGAACCAAATTTTTAAAAAACTATCTATTCATGGGCTATGATCAATTATGGGGCATTTGGCTAATTTTTTTAATGTCACCTGATATGCCAAGCCCTAATACGATATATATTTTATTTTGAAATTTTTGTATGGATTCAATCCATATAATTTTTTCCTCGTTGAAATGTAAATTAGTTAATCCATTGTGCAATATTTGGGTTCATAACTCATACGAAATGAATGAATGAATGAGTATGTATGAAAAAACTTTAATTGTTCGGATTAGCCGTAATTTGCAATTAACTCATCAAATGACCCATCTCTTACCAACTTTCTATTCATCACTTTCACCCTCTCTCAATGTATATTGTTTATCCCATCACCCATGTTTATTCTATACAACGTTTATCACTTGTTTCCATCTCTCTCTCTCTCTCTCTCTCTCTCTCTTTCTCTCTCTCTCTCTTTCTTTTTTTCTCTCTCCGTTTATTCATAGTTCAAGTTAATAAAGAAGAATAAAATGATGGGAATAGTCCATTATAAACAAAAGGGAATATCACTATAATCAGTGATACTATTTAACTCATTGTTTTTTTGTAAACCTCTAAAATCAGTGTATTTTTGCATGAATCCCAAATCAAAGCATCTTTTTGTGCAAAGTCTGAAACAACGGTTTCTGTAAGTAAATACACTTTAATATTTAATAAAAAAAAATATTCATTTTTATATATATATATATATATATATAAATATATATATATATAAGTTAAAAAGAAATAAATCAGACCAACATATTAGCTATTTCACGTTATAAATTTATTTTACGTCTCAGTGTCAATATACCATATATATATGTGTGTGTGTGTGTGTGTGTATCTTGGCAGCATCTTTTCTTTTATACAAGTATCATTAAAAATAACGGACATCTTGTGTCTGGATATTTCTTCTATGATCCTTTCCGTTTTTCTGATTAGGTTCTTAGTTTCAGACGGAAACTGGCTGATAAAATTGCTAAAGCTTCCCAAAGCGCTTTCGGACCCTTCCAGGTCCATCGTCAGTGGAGTGATGTTAACCAGGCATAGACCTAGGAGTGAATATATATTCTATTTAGGCGGGAAAAATAAAGGACTATCCTAGGTCTATGCCTGGTTAACATTACTCCACTGACGATGGACCTGGAAGGGTCCGAAAGCGCTTTGGGAAGCTTTGGCAATTTTATCAACCAGTTTCCGTCTGAAACTAAGAACCTAATCAGAAAAACGGAAAGGATCATAGAAAAAATATCCAGACACAAGATGTCCGTTATTTTTAATGATACTTATATATATATATATATATATATATATATATATCTTTCGACCAACTTTAACCGTAGCTCACTAATAATAAGGGGACAAAAAGAGGAGGCTATGCTAAATCGAACTCCTAACACTGCCCCTGTTTCTTTTTCGTATACAATATAATTTTATTGTGATTTATTTTAGAACTGGCAATTAAAGAAAAAGCATTTCATTTGTATTTCTTATCTTTGGAAATCAGCATAGCCAGCCATCTCCCCTGTCATAAAAAAGGACAATAAAAAAAAAAAGAACCGTAAAACCAGATCATCTAATTATGCATAGGAGAGCACGACTCGGGCGAGTCCAATCGCAAGTTCTTCTTTTTCTTTGTGATGCACTTCGCTACTGAAATGATGAAGTGAAATCAATAGTGACGCATTTATATGAAACAGATAGTTACTAAAAAGAAAAGTACACTGATGATGATGATGATTAGGAGGAGGAGGAGGAGGAGGAGGAGGAGAAGGAGAGTAAAAATCCAGTTATATCTGGGGCGAGGGGGAGGGGTTAAGTCTTAATGTTAAAATCTAGCAAGAAATAATAAGTAACACATCCCAATTCCTTGACGGATGGGTAAAAATTGACATATTTCAACATCTACTAGAAAAAATAAATGTGACATTTTGTGTCACCCATTGAGCTCGGGCTAGATTATGATTTGAATGATGAAAAAGTGAGTTTGCAAAGCCAGTTAAATATAAAAAAAAATAAAAAGACAAGATCAAAAAAATTAGTCTCTTTCTTCTCGCAATCTCATCCCCTCTTTCTTTTTTTTCCCTCAACAACTACGGATTAACCAGTAATCTTACGTGTAGTGATATCCCTTTTTGTTTATAATGGACTCTTCCAATCTTTTTATTCTTTTATTTCTGCATAAACTTTTGTCCGCTAATAAACACCCATTCTTTTTCTCTGCACTCTCTCTCTCTCTCTCTCTCACACACAAACGTGATGTTGCTAGTTTCAGTCTTTTCTATAAATACTTTTATGGCATGTGTTCTTCAGAATTGTCCGATCTATTCCCTGCTTTCTTTGTTTCAGCTCGTTTAACTCATTGGTCTTGTGGCCTTCCGGCACCTGGGGACTTCTACAGTGAAGGGGCGAAATTTTGCTGCTAGTTAAGTTGATCAGGGATATTTACGTTGAGGGTGTACAAGTGCAGTAAGTTCATCAGAGCACGTTCTGTGGAAGTACCTGTAAAACAAGCACAGGGATGCAACACTGCGGCGATGCAACAGCGGCTGAAGCTTGACAGACAGTGTGAGACCTGTTAAGTTAGAAGCTCTTTTTTGTCCCTTGTCGAAGAGGTTGGATCACTAGCCCAGATGTGGCAACAATACTCCATGCACAGGCGAATGGTGGCCTTATAGAAATATAGGATACTGGCAGGTGTGAGAAGTTTTCTAGCACGGTAAAGGGAGCCCACCTTCTTTGCAGCAGACTTGGCAGTAACTTCTATGTATTTATTCCAATTCATGTTGCCTGTGATAGGGTTTGATGCATATGATGACTATTTCATTTCTCAAGATGACAGTCGTCCTCTATATCCATTTTGTTAGACACATGTGATTCTGAAGACCGGCTATTTATTTCCTAAACTCTTAACAGCCTGTTCAAATTTTTCAAAGTTCAGCACTTCTGAAGAATTACCAAAAAATGGCGAAAACGTTGTTTTTTTTATTTAAATGATTATAATACTTTAATTTTTCGTGAGATCCTTAGGAAACTTGCGAGTATAACTGGAGAAACTTTAATATCACATTTTTTTATTTATTTTTTTATTTATCTACCTCCCACAAGGTAAGATGTGACACAAGGTCGGGAAAGTGGGATTAGATAAGCCAGCGCTCGAGAGGTGAGCACTCTGGCCATTTGAAAATTGCCTGGGCAGCCCCGTCGGCATTCCCCGGTAGAGGCGCCTCAGACAGTAAGCTATAAACTTACTCCTCCCCAAAGAGGGGAGGCAAAGCCTGGGAGGGTGGACCTCCTAGAACTGCACAGGACAAACCCATAGACCGGCGTAAATAAAGCCCCGAAGGCCAAGACAATACCAGTCTATGGGGTGCAGTATCCATCGGAACAGATACTACACTTTGATCTTAGCCAAAAGGCCAAGAACAATTTTTTTTGAATATCACATTTTTATTCGCACAAAAATAATATTGTCATTTATCATCGTGTTTTACATGCTGCCATGTGTTGAACAGCTTTTAGAAATTGACTTCCAACCTTACCTATCTCTGACCAGGTCCTTATTTATCCTTCTTTCTCTCAAGTCCATCTTTATCACTTCCTCCTATGCTTTCTATGGACTTCCCTTGTGAACTGAACCTGTTATCTTAACTGTTCTACATCTACTATCCCAAGAACTCTCATCCATTCTTTCAACATGGCCATACCATCGAAGTCTCCTGTTCTACACACATCTATCTATGCTGTTTAGATTTAATCTTCCTCTGAGGTCATCAGATCTAAGCCTATATTAAAGACTCACGTTACACATCTATCGTATCATTCTCATATCCTTTCTCTCCATGCAATACATGTCCTCGAGCCTCACTCGCCAGGTTTAACTTCTATACATCATCAAACTGCATGCACATGCCTGATAGACTTTTTGCTTGATCGACAGTGGTAAAGCTCTGCTGGTTAGTAATGACAAAAGTTTCCTGACTTTACTCTATCCACGCCAAGCTCTTGCACCTGCTTATTCTTGTGCTCCAATCGTGTCACTAAGGTAACAAAACTTCTGAACAGCCTCAATAGGTTCGCTATCCAAATATACTTTCTCCATATCTGTGTTCTCATCTGTCCCCATTGTCTTACACTTCTTGCACACAAACAGCTTATAATCTTCTCTCAATGTATCGGTAATTTCACTGCACTGCTTGTGTACCCAATGCTTACGAATATCATAAAAAATTGAGTTGCATTTATCACATTATTTGAATCATCATCAAAAGCAGACATTTTGAAAGAAATAACGCACGTGGGAAATTTTGTCTGTGACGAAAACGATGAGATACTGAAATAAGTATCAGTACCCGGATGTAAATCTCACAAGTTCTGGTAAAAGTCATTTCCCTTCCAGTGGGAAATTTTGAACGTATTTAAAAATAGATTTAAACAAAGGGTTATAATTCTATGTGTTGTCGGGTTGATTGGAATACAACATCACTTCCGGTCAATGTGGTTTCGGATGTTAAGAGTTAATATAAGGAAAGGTTCTAGACTAGGTTTGCAACTTTACATAATACAGACTATTGATCAATTCCTTGTCGGTAATTTCATATAAACAAGAAACCGTCTAAAAGTTCCTGTTTTTTATGGAAGTCGCCTCATGAAGCCATTTTATGAAAGGAGCTAATCTTAATAATATAAATGGAGAGGAAGGTAGAATCCTTTCAAGACGAACCCAGCCTGAAAGAAACCTTACCACTAGCGTTCAATCCCCTGGACACCAAATAGACTAGCCAAAATGTAAGCCCTTCAAGAGCCCAATAGAGAAAGAAAGGGTTACAAGGCTGTCTGACAAAATACTCTACCCCTAGTCTGGTTAAGTGGCCGACCAGAAACCGGTCTTTTTATCGTGACATCATCACCATTCTTTTTAGTATACCTTTTAATATACTCACTTACTACTTACAGTCGATGCTTGGCCTTTTGGCTAAGATCAAAGTGTAGTATCTGTTCCGATGGATACTGCACCCCATACTGGTGTTGTCTTGGCCTTCGGGTCTTGATTTACGCCAGTCAATGTATCTGTCCTGTGCAGTTCTGGGAGGCCCACCCTCCCAGGCTTTGCCTCCCCTCTTTAGGGAGGAGTAAGTTTATTGCTTACTGCGCCTGAGGCGCCCCTACCGGGGAATGCCGACGGGGCTGCCCAGGCAATTTTTAAACCCCACTTTCCCGACCCGATATTGGGTCACATCTTACTTGTGGGAGTAAGATAAAAACTGGCCTTGTGCCTAACTCCTGGAGAGGAGTAAATCAATACTCACTTACTACTGAACGGTTTCTTGTTTATTAGCAATTTCACATAATAGTAGGGGTGGGACGTAATGGGTGAAAATTTCAGATTCATGCGAGTAGTATTTTTTTGTGTTCCTTTATACATAAATAACACGAAACAATCAAACATTTTGAAAATTTTGCAAAATTCAGAAGGTGCAGGCCACTAGTTTTTGGCTATTCTAGATTCATGAAAACCCTTTCATAGCCTGAAAATGGTCCTAAATTAAAGTACTATATCAGATTTAACCATCTATATCCATTCATAGCTTTTGAGGATGTTTTAGGACCTGCAATATCGCATGAAACCACTTTTTGCACAGAAAAATGATGGATTTTGAGTCCCGTGGAGCCCTAACGGCTATTTTTGGCCTGCACCTTCTGAATTTTGTAAAATTTTCAAAATGTTTGATTGTTTAGTGTTATTTATGTATAAATGAACACAAAAAAATACTACTGGCATGAATCTGAAATTTTCACCCATTACGTCCCACCCCTAATAATAGTAATTATTGATCGGTTGCTTGTCAACAAATTTAAATAATAGGTACGACTGATCGATTCCTTAGCAACTTCACATAATAAGAATTACTGATCGGTCTGTTGTCTGTCGTTTAGTACTTTTATATAATAAGATTACAGATTGAATCTTCATGAATATTTTACCAGGAATGTCTGTTTGGATAAAAAAAGTGCCCATTAAATTTGGTACACAGCCATTTATAGTGTTCACTTCTCAGAATTGCGATTAACGCTGTAGACGGAGACAATTCAATCGTAAATTTACTTTATCGAACTTATATGCAAGTGATCCACTTTTCTTAACCCTAACCTCAAAAAAAAATCGTTGATGTTTTGTATATCACGAAAAATGTATATTGTTGAGATAGGCAGAAACAATTGTATGCTAATAAAAGTGTTTTCTGATGAATATATGGAAAATTGTTTCCTGAATTAATTATAGTCTCATATGCTATTATATCCCTTTTTGTTTCATTTTACTTTAGTCGAAGTTCTCAGAAATCAAGGGGCCCTTCTTGGGGCTAACACTTGATTTCTATATGAGATACGTAGATATTCGAATATTCCATTAAAGTTCTCCTTTTCGTCTCAAACGTTCAGTGAGTAAGGAAGTTAAGAACATTAAATATCCCCTACCCAATTGACCAGTTAACTATGTTATTGTATATCCTTTTTTTTTTGGTCTCTTGGTCTTACGGGATTCTAGGACAAGAATTCATCTAGTCTGGTGGAGTATCCAGCTTAGTGCTGTTACTATAGGCAACATCCCCTTGGAGAAGGTGCACCATTTCTCGTATAAGCCAGTTTGGGGTAGACATACCGAGGAGATCTTATTTGTGCAGCGAATACTATGTTATTTTGAATATTTAGTCAGAGTTAACTTGTAGGGGGAAGTATCGTTATGCTAGGTTGTTCTGACAAACCACTGTAAAGAGAGACCTTAGACACTCGAGGGCAGTGTCAAAATCTCTCTTATATATATATATATATATATATAGTTTCGGAAGTTTCTCAACCATTAAAACTAAAAAAAAAAAAAGCCTAAAGTCCCAAGTCGTTCAGTGGAAAATCACTCATGTAAGTCAATTTAACTTTTACAGTTATTATATTAGTTTGCTTCTAACATTATTTAAGGGATCATCAGTTGTTTACCATAAAAAACTGTTTCGAGAATTTAAAAACAAGACAGTATTTAATTTCATGGCTTCCCAGCAGAGTTGATCAGACCCCACTTCCCTTAAAAGACAAAAACATAAACGTTCCATATACTAAACCTAAATGTTTTGCTAACTTATATTAGTTGTTAAAAAAAAAAAGTCCTCCTTACCTGTATTGTTCGTCTCTCTAATAAAATTTATCCGTTACTTACAAAAATGTTGCTGCATTTTAAATATATATATATATATATATATATATATATATATATATATATATATATATATATATGAACACAGTTTTTGTGGTACAGAATTTTATCAAGGTTTTAAAGAGGATGAACGGAGTCATAGCGAGTCGAGGACAATATCACAAGAAAAAAAGAGAGAAGAAATTTGTAGTAATATATTTAATCGTCGGAAGACATTCGATTAAAAACTTTTAAAAAGAATAAAAAGATCGACTAAAATTAACAGACTAAATCCCAAGGTACCTTTCAACCGACACATTGCTTTAAAATGGGGAAAAGAGTAACGTGGAGAGAAAAAAAACAAAAAAAGACAGGGAGATTGAATATCGCCATAAAAGGAATATATGGACATAATAGGCAAAGTATTTTTTTTTCATTTTTAGAAGTCTCTAAATAAGTCCCATTTGTAAGACAACTCTTTTTGTCTACAGAGCAATGGTTTTCGCATTGTAACACTCACTGCCTCCAACACCTTGAGATGGTGTTTGAAACGGGCCTTGTGTACAATGCGAAAACATCCATCGAAGTATGCCTCACCGCACTTTTATATATATATATATATATATATATATATATATATATATATATATATATATATATGCATGATAAATTGTATTCTGGTATTGTAATACTATAATATCCTACAAGTGCATTCAGTCTTTCTATAACCATAAGAACCGTTGAGATAGGTAGACATGATAGGATAGCCTCTATTTGTAGGTGTCTGTCTTTTACAGGAAGGACCCCCTAAAAGTGTTGTTATCCTCACACATACAACACCTGGTATTCCCGAATGGTCACTCATCTAGTACTGACCAGATTCAACGTTGCTTAACTTTGGTGATCTAATAGGAACCAGTGTATCAACGTGATTACAGCTGTAAATAAAGGGAATTAACTCGTTTAAAAGTTGGGAAGCAAGATGTTTGTTCATATTACATTTAAATTTCTGCATGGTAGTACAGTCCGGGAAACAAGCAAGTATTCAAAAGAAAGGAGCTGATAGTAGAAAATCTTCTGACTATTAAGGAACTCTACAGTGAAGGGGTGGAATTTTGCTGCTAGTTAGGGGGGCAGAGGTATTTTCGTTGAAGAAGTATAAGGGCAGTAAGTTCATTGAGACACATTCTGTGGGACTAGTTTTAAAATAAGCACAGGGTTGCAACATTGTTGCGATGTGACAGGGATTGAAGCTTAACAGATAGTGTGGGACCTATTAAGTTAGAAACTCTTTTTTGTACCCTGTCCAAGAGGTTGGATCACTAACCCAGATGTGGCAATAATACTCCATGAAAGGGTAAATGATGGTTTTATTGAGATATAGGATACTTGCAGGTGTGAAAAGTTTTATAGCACGATAGAGGGATCCCACCTTCTTTGCAGCAGATTTGGCAGTAACTTCTATGTATTTATTCCAATTCATGTTGTCTGTGATAAGGTTTTATATATATATGCTGACTATTTAATTTCGTCAGATGACAGTCGTCCAAGCACAGTTCTCTATATTCACTCCTTTTTGCACCCTGCCCAAAAGGGAGAGGTTAATGGTTAGTAATAATTTTATTTTGAAAGTTGATTAAACTTAGCTGCTAAGTTTGGCATATGTTTCGGTCTTTGGCAGGGTGTGACAGTCTATAAATGCTTTTGTTTGCATATTTATTTTTATAACTAAAGTTATAGCAGAAAATTGGTTAGAAAAATTGGCAACTAAGACTGGCACTTGAGAGAAGGAATTAATTCTTGAAACTTCAGTAATCTGTGCTAGTGTAACGGTGCCAGAATTTTCTTTCGGATAACCAAGGTTGACAGGAAATGTCCAATTCATTCTAGCCTTTTAGTACTTATTGTGAGAATATGACAGATAAGTAAAAGTAGAAATATCTTGGATTAAGACAATCTACATAAGGGTGGGGGCGGATGGCTTAATGGTTACCCAGGCGGTCTGTGGAATCGGTAAACAAAGTTCAAATTCATTAGAATTTATTGCTTTAACTTATGTACTAATACTGGTAAGAAAAACATTAATCGATGAATTTATTTCAAGTCATCGGTAAAATAGTATATTCTGTTCAATAACTGTTTTGTTTTTGGTATTAAATGACCCAAAAGTGAACAATAAACACTTAAAGGCTCTAAAGCTATTGGTGAGAATTTCAGTAAATTCAGTATGAAGCAACCTTGGCTTGATGGCGAGATCAACATTATACTACTACTGATACTACTTATATAAATGATTAGGTAAAAATTTGTGATAAATAGTGTCAACCGTCCATAGTTTGTGCATTTCTGTTTTAAAAAAACATAAACCTTTGATTTTATTCACAGTCATGGGTAAAATAGCATATCCTGTTCAATAAATATTTGTTTCGGCATGAAGCAACCTGGGCTTGCCAGATGTGTCATAGAGGGATCGAAATTATGCTACAACTTATAATATTATTATTACAAATAATTAAAAAAAACACTTACTGTTAAATAGTCCTTTAATTACTAGTACCTTTTCTTCTTCGTCGTGGAGGGATGTCGTCTCGATGTCGTCCAGCGGTTGAGTTCTCTCCTCGTTTCAAGACTGCTGTAGAACATAGCCGCCATCATCGCCACATGCCGCGCGTTCAGTATCATCATCTTTGTATTTGGCTGTAACAAAGATTCTTAAGAAAACAAGGCATACTCTCTCTTCTAAATGTGATTACTTTTATTTAGGCATCAAGTTTTTGTCGTTCTTAGAGATGTTTTACTAACGAAGAGAGAGATCAATTCACTACTTTTATCGTAGTTAATTCCTAAATATCTATGGTCCATTACATTCGAGGAGGGGGGGGGGAGGAATTTCATCATGCCTGTATTCTTTTAGGAAAATAAATTCCCCTTTTCATTTGCGGACTACATGGAGAAATCGTCTGTTCAGCTTGCTTCCAAAAACCAGACTGGTAAAACTCAGTTTCCCACACAAGAACAAGTGACGTCACAGAACCCTTATGCGCAGGTGCATTTGTCACAGCCTGACTCCCTTGAACCCCCGACTTAAAAGGTCTCATCAAAATGGTGGCCTGTCAACGTTTGTGAGCTCCAACTGTGAGAACTAGTTTTATTCTGCACTAGACTGTAGGGTCCACCCGCACTAAATCGCGCAAGCCAAATCAAACGATCCCCAACACATACGTCCACTCAACATGCGTCCGGCCTCACAGGGCCATTATCCAACATTACAGCTTCCAAATGTATTGGATAGAATTGCACTAAATTCATCATGAAGATCCCTTTAAATGCCGGGTGTTTTATAGGAGATGGTCAAAATTAAAATAGTACAGGAGAGATATGTAGATACTACCTATTACAAGGTGACCCTTCCCCTTCTCCTCCTAAAAAAATAAGATGCTGCCCATGGAACTGTTAATAAAATTCACAATCCTTTTGTGATCCAACCATATTTAGTACAAATCAACTTCAGTATATGTCTGACTTGTCCACCAAGTTTCAGTCATGAATTTCCAACAGTCTTTGTTTTATCACCATTAAATGATATCAATCAATCAATCAATTTTATTGGCAAAGAAATAGCAAAGTGCAGCAAGCCATGTAAAAATACAGAAGATATTGCATCTACATACCATCTGAATGTTTGTCCGAGGCGACTTTAAACCTGGGTATGGTAGGCATTATCACAACCTCCTCTGGCAGGCTGTTCCAGGGAGCAGAAACATGAACAGAGAATGCTGCCTTTCTTTTGTTGAGACGAAAACGATTATAGTACATCTTTTGCAGAGACCGCGACTAGGTGTTAGGGGTGAAAAACTCTTCGAAAGGTAGATTTAGATTCCCATTGATGATGCTGTGTGCCAGAATTAGGTGCACCCTCACATTCTTCACTGCTCAAGTGAGAACAGATTTAGTCTTTGAAGCCGTTCTTTGTAGATAAGTGTGAAGAATCCTGTCCCCATCCTGTCTGCCAATTGTTGAACATGCTACAGGTGTATGATATCATTTTGAAGTGAGGGATTTGTTGTTTGGATGGCATACTTCAGAATGGGCTGTAACATGGTTATGTATAGGGGACGGAAACCGTCTGCTGTTAGGCTTAGAAAAGATATACGGATTAGATCTAGTTGGTTGTTGGTCTAGTGGTCTCCATCAATTCGTTGTTTTGATACTTCATTGTAATACAGCTTCCTATTTCAGTAGCTTCTTTCCAGATACTGCAGGCTTGTGGAACTCTCTTCCTGCTGACTGTTTTCCTACTACCTATAATCTTGTTTTTTTTCAAGACTAAGACCAATAGACATCTCCTGTCTTTGCCGTAATCAGATTTAATTGGCCCTACCCTTTCTTCTTCTCTGCACACCCTCTCTCACAGACGTGATGTTGCTAGTCTCAGTCTTTTCTATAAATACTATTATGGCATGTGTTCTTCAGAATTGTCTGATCTATTCCCTGCTTCCTTTGTTCCGTGTTGTTTCACTCGTTGGTCTAGTGGTCTCCATCAATTCGCTGTTTTGATACTTCATTGTAATACAGCTTCCTATTTCAGTAGCTTCTTTCCAGATACTGCAGGCTTGTGGAACTCTCTTCCTGCTGACTGTTTTCCTCCTACCTATATAGCCTTGGTCTTTTTAAGACTAAAGCCAATAGGCATCTCCTGTCTTTGCGATAATAATATTTTGTTCTTATTAGCTCTTTACATCAAGTTACTTCATGCCTTGTCTAGAGCGATTTCCATTAAAAAAAAAAGCTTTGCTTGCTATCTCGATACAGTGATGTGCTGGTTTAAAGGAGTTGTCCACAATTGTGTCAAGGTCATTTGCATTAGCAACGATGTTGAGTGGTTGAGATAGAAAAACCGATGGCCAGTGGGGGTGGGGGTGGGGGCCGATACGAAGATGACTGCATTTGGCAGAGTTAAGAAGTAAATCCCAGCTTGAAGAATAGAACCAGATTCTGTTGGGATTATCTTCAAGTTGATCATAGTTGCTTCTAAGTGATACCAGCTTCATGTCGTCTGCGAAGAGTAGTACCTTTTCAGTCAATTGTTCTGGCAGATCATTGACATACAGGAGAAACAAAACTGGATCTGGGATCGATCCTTGAGGCACCCCACTGCTTGTTCTTATCTCTCTGGACACAAAAGGTACGTTGGTGAAGGAATGACCCAATCCATTTTATTATCAAAGGATGAATTTTGTATGAGTACAGCTTTCAAAAGAGTATTTATTTACCTCCTCTCCAGGAGGTTAGGCACAAGGCCAGTTTTATCTTACTCCCACAAGGTAAGATGTGACCCAAGGTCGGGTCGGGAAAGTGGGACTTGAAAAGCCAGCGCCCGAGAGGTGAGCACTCTGGCCATTAAAAATTGCCTGGGCAGCCCTGTCGGCATTCCCTGGTAGGGGCGCCTCAGGCAGTAAGCAATAAACTTACTCCTCCCCAAAGAGGGGAGGCGAACCCTGGGAGAGTGGACCTCATAGAACTGCACAGGACTGACCCATTGACTGGCGTAAATCAAGCCTCGAAGGTCAAGACAATACCAGTTTATGGGGTATAGTATCCATCGGAACAGATACTACACTTTGATCTTAGCCAAAAGGCCAAAAGAGTATTGATTTACTCCTCTCCAGGAGTTAGGCACAAGGCCAGTTTTATCTTACTCCCACAAGGTAAGATGTGACCCAAGGTCGGGTCGGGAAAGTGGGGTTTAAAAATTGCCTGGGCAGCCCCGTCGGCATTCCCCGGTAGGGGCGCCTCAGGCAGTAAGCAATAAACTTACTCCTCCCCAAAGAGGGGAGGCGAAGCCTGGGAGGGTGGACCTCCTAGAACTGCACAGGACAGACCCATAGACCGGCGTAAATCAAGCTCCGAAGGCCAAGACAATACCAGTCTATGGGGTGCAGTAGCCATCGGAACAGATACTACACTGCCAGTGATTAACTGAGTCAAACGCCTTGGAAAAGTCTAAGAACAATAGGACACTTTGGTGATCGTCTCATCAGTAGCAAGTGTTATCCTGAATGAGTTTTACACAACCGGACCTTAGCCTCCCTCATATTTTTATTTGTGGGGTTATCTCAAAAACAATATCTTTCAAAACAATCCCTAGATTAACTGAGTCAAAAGCTTTAGAAAAGTCTAAGAACAGTAGGACACTTTGATGATCGTCTCATCAGTAGTCGGTGTTATCCTGAATGGGTCTTACACTTACCGGACTTTAGCCTCCCTCAGATTTTTATTTGTGGGGTTATCTCAAAATCAACATCTTTCAAAACAATCCCCAGACTATACTAAAAGCTCTATTTTGGGTTAATGGTATATATCTAAAACCGGAAGAAACTTCCATGTGGACCTAATAGTATTTGTAATGTTTGGATAGCAGACCATGATGAATGAGTCTAATCCTCACTGACTATTCAATACTATTGACGGCGTCTGTCAAATCTTGCCTGAAGCTTAGAATATCAGAGATACTAATTGTAGAAGGGTGCATTATAGGCCTAATGGATACCATCAGATTCGCTGAGTTAAAATTCTGAAGGATCTATTGGTGTCATTTATATTTAAATATTGTGAGAAAAGGCATAAACCTGCAATTTCTGACCAGCCATGGGTAAACTTAGCAACTTGTGTTCAATTTTTCGTATAAAATTAATTGTTTACATTTGCTATTGAAACGGTTGATATGCTGTAAACTAATGGTAATGTAATTGATGGTAAGCGAGATTAACGGAATATTTTTAGTGAGTTTCATTCTCACTAGGTGTCCCACACTTTTCGCCTTGTGAAAAAATAGTTTTATGTCTGACACCACGTTTTTTTTTCGTGTCTTTTTCTTATTAGCGAACGACACGAAAGATTAGAGAGAACGTGTCAATTAAATTGATCTCATTTTATGATGGCCGACAAAATAACAAATGATTCCTCCTTTTTCTGTTCTCTTTAATTATGCTCATCTGCAAAGGATTCACCGATTATATTTCTTGTTCACTATATATATATATATATATATATATATATATATATATATATATGTATTATATATATATATGTATTATATATATATATATATATATATATGTATTATATATATATGTATTATATATATATATATATATATATGTATTATATATATATATATATTATATATATATATATATATATATATTATATATATATATATATATATATATATATATATATATATATATATATATATATATTATATATATATATATATATATATATATATATATATATATTATATATATATATATGTATTATATATATATATATATATGTATTATATATATATATATATATATATATGTATTATATATATATATATATATATATATATGTATTATATATATATATATATATGTATTATATATATATATATATATATATATATGTATATATATATATATGTATATATATATATATATATATATATATATATATATATATATATATATATATATATATATATATATATATATATATATATATATATATATATATATGTAAGTAAATTACGTGTACAACAGAATGGTAGGATTAATTTTAGAGGAAGCATTATTAAAATCAATGAAACAGACGAGTGAGGAAAAAAAAAAAAAAAGGAAAATTGTTAAAATTACCTTAAGGCCTTGTCGTCTGACCCTCTGAGAGGAAACGTCAGAATGGTAAATTAAAAACTAAAAGTCGAATGAGAAATGAAGGGGGTAGAAAAAAAATAAAAAATAAAACTTATTTCAGTTGGAGGAAACGAATGAGAAGGGTAAAAAAAAAAAAAAAAAAAAAAAAAAAAAAAAAAAAAAAAAATTTAAATCTCTCAACGTTATGGTGGCTTTGAATCATTAAAGATCTCCAACTGATGTTTCAAAATCTTTTGTCTACACAGGCTAGGTCGATAGTTGTTAATGACTAACGCCTCAAGAATATTGAGATGGTAGTTCGACCTGGCACTGTGTAAAACAGAAAACCACCCATCGGAATACCTGTCAGAACAACTATTTGTACTAACGAGGTGATTACCGATGGCTGATTCCTGTGCCTGGAAGTTCCCGGATGAACTCGAAACCTTGTGTAGGCGAATATCACGTGGTATGTGTTGGGATATTCTAAATTCTAATCTTTGGGATGTCTTGCCAACGTAGTCAGCTCCACACTGACACATGAATTTATAAACTACAGAATTCTTTTGAATGGCTGGCAAAACATCCTTACGAAAAGAAGAGAAAAAGGTTTGAGTCGTGTAAACTACCCTCAACATGGTTGCCGGAAAACAACGTTGAGTAGAAGAAGAAATCCTTTCAACAATGTCAAGGCCGTCAGAACCCAACCAAGGGAGTTTCAAATAAATAGGGCAACGTGACGGGCCAATAAATTTACCACCATTAAATAAAGCAACTTTACGTGCAATGGTGCCTTTTATAATATTGATGGGATATCCATTGGCAAGAAAAATATTAGTAATCTCACCAAGTTCTGCATCGAGTCGTGTTGGTGAACAAATCATAAGAGCTCGATGAGTGAGAGTACCAATAAGATTTATTTTTCTTGCCCTTGGGGCGAAGGAAAACCAATTTAGATAAAGGCCTGTAAATGTTGGTTTTCTATACACACAGGTTTCAAATGATAAACCAGATTTAGACACTAAAACATCGAGGAATGGTAAGGAACCACAATCCTCGACTTCCATAGTGAATTGCAACGATGGATGCAAGTCACAAAGAAGAAGAAGAAACTGACAAAGTGACCAAGCCGGCTTTCTACACACGTTACGTTGATGACACTTTTGCTTGTTTTCCCTCTCGGAGTGATGCTGAACAGTTTCCTACACAAGGTTTCGAGTTCATCCGGGAACTTCCAGGCACAGGAATCAGCCATCGGTAATCACCTCGTTAGTACAAATAGTTGTTCTGACAGGTATTCCGATGGGTGGTTTTCTGTTTTACACAGTGCCAGGTCGAACTACCATCTCAATATTCTTGAGGCGTTAGTCATTAACAACTATCGACCTAGCCTGTGTAGACAAAAGATTTTGAAACATCAGTTGGAGATCTTTAATGATTCAAAGCCACCATAACGTTGAGAGATTTAAATTTTTTTTTTTTTTTTTTTTTTTTTTTTTTTTTTTTTTTTTTTTTACCCTTCTCATTCGTTTCCTCCAACTGAAATAAGTTTTATTTTTTATTTTTTTTCTACCCCCTTCATTTCTCATTCGACTTTTAGTTTTTAATTTACCATTCTGACGTTTCCTCTCAGAGGGTCAGACGACAAGGCCTTAAGGTAATATATATATATATATATATGTTGTGTGTGTGTGTCCTCATCTCAGGAGAAGACAGAAACCAGATTGTAATAAAAGAGTGAAACCCAGGTACTAGTCAATGGAATCATAATTGTATAGTATGCAAATAAAACACACACACATATCTCTCTCTATACACACACACACACACACATATATATATATATATATATATATATATATATATATATATATATATATATATATATATATATATATATATGCAAACATTGTTAAAAATAACAGATTTTGTCTGTTTAATTATACTTTTTTTATTCTTCAATTTTTCTGATGGTCTTTTTTGTATTAAATCAAAAAATTAATAAATGTTCCATAGGTTTCACATGTTTCACGAACGTTTTCGATTCTTTGTTGAATCATCATCAGGTGTCAAAAGCAAATGAACAATATAAATACACACACAATATATATATATATATATATATATATATATATATATATATATATATATATATAAATGATAAAGAATGGAAAGATGTTCCGACATAATGGAAAATGATATAAGGAAAACCAAAATATCAATTAAATATCCATCTACGTTTAGAAGGTTTCATCAGGACGAGAGATTGAAGAAAAAGTAAAAATACAGCAACAAGTACCAAAGTCTGAAAAATAAATGTGAGGGAGCGCTCAGCACTTAGAACGCTGAGAAATGTGCTACGACAGGACAGCCGATAAAAGTTCTAACTGCTGAGCGCTTCCTCACATTAACGAGCGAAACAGGGCTATGTATTTTACTGGTAGGAATTTTTCTTCAGCGCACCTCACACACTTCATCCACTCATGCATAGAGATTTATACTGTAGTGATGTGATAATTAAATGGTTTGGTTGATATGTAGTCATACCCTTAATGACAATAAAAGTGTAAAAATTTGAGAATTTCCTTTCTTTTGTACATTTAGTGTATATGAATTTTCATCTTAACCCTATTAAGGGCATATGATTTCAGTATACTGGCATTTTTCATGGAATATATATATATATATATATATATATATATATATATATATATATATATATATATATATATATATACTTTATTTTTGCATTCAAATGACCATGGGAAATCAATCCAAAACCATAATTTTCAGTTGTTCTTACAATCTCTTTATTTCCGTATTTCAGTGAAAGATTATTTTTCTTTCATCTTAAAAGATTTTTTCAAATGTAATATTCATTTTTAATACACATGTTTCATTACTAGTCAGGATAAATGTATTTTTTTAGTCCAACCTTGTCAGTCATCAGAGAGTAGTTGTATATAAGGTGGAATTGTGAAAAAACATATATTACATCAAAACACATGAGAAAAAAAGGTGTAGTTCCAGACAGATTCCTGATAAAAGTTTGGTAAGATGAAGTATATAAAGGCTAAAACTCACATGAGGAATGGTGACAAATAAAAAATAGGAATTCCCCCCAAGAAAACACACACTCATATATATATATATATATATATATATATATATATATATATATATATATATTAGAAAGGGTATTTAGACATATTTTTTAACCCATTGTTTCGTAATAGTATTTTTTTAAAACCATAACAATGTGTAGTGTTAAAATAAATAAAATTTATTTTAATCTGAGCTTTCGAGAAATACAATTCTCCTTGTCAATATATATATATATATATATATATATATATATATATATATATATATATATATATATATTAGAAAGGGTATTTAGACATATTTTTTAACCCATTGTTTCGTAATAGTATTTTTAAAAAACCACAATAATGTGTAGTGTTAAAATAAATAAAATTTATTTTAATCTGAGCTTTCGAGAAATACAATTCTCCTTGTCAATATATATATATATATATATATATATATATATATATATATATATATATATATATATATATATTAGAAAGGGTATTTAGACATATTTTTTAACCCATTGTTTCGTAATAGTATTTTTAAAAAACCACAATAATGTGTAGTGTTAAAATAAATAAAATTTATTTTAATCTGAGCTTTCGAGAAATACAATTCTCCTTGTCAATATATATATATATATATATATATATATATATATATATATATATATATATATATATATATATATATATATATATGTGTTTATCGAGGCAGCATTTTTTCTTTAAGACACGTATTATTAAAAATAACCGACAATTTTTGTTTGGTTATTTTAGTGTTGATCCCTTCAATTTTCCGGATTAAAATCTTAATCTCGGAAGGAAATTGGCTGATGAAACTGCCGTAGTGTACATGTTGGTCCAGAGTCAGAAAGTACTCTGGACCAACATGTACACTACGGCAGTTTCATCAGCCAATTTCCTTCCGAGATTAAGATTTTAATCCGGAAAATTGAAGGGATCAACACTAAAATAACCAGACAAAAATTGTCGGTTATTTTTAATAATACATATATATATATATATATATATATATATATATATATATATATATATATATATATATATATATATATATATATATATATATATATATATATAACTTGAGAAAAAAAACTCAATCCAACATTTAAGCTATTTGCATTATAATTTATTTCAATCTGGGAGTGGGGTTCTTTTGGTGCTATTCAATGGCTGGTGACGCCAAGACGGTGTATACATTCTCATTGTTTTTCCGTAACCAAATGACCAGCCATAAGATAGCATCTGAAGAAACCCCATCCGGAGGTGAAATAATTTATAATACAAATGGTTTATATGTTGGTTCAAGCTTTTTATTCTTAACTTTATTCTTGCTCTGTATTGCATTGGGCATTCTTACTCAAAATTTCCTATCAGAATTACGATGTCCTTCACGGAATCCAACACACACACTATATATATCTATATATATATATATATATATATTTGTAAGTCACTATAAAAGATATATATTTAGGCCTATACTAATTTCCGAAATATTTCTAATTACAAGCTCAATGAAGTTATATTTACAAGATTCAGAGCATATATACTTTATAGTTGCATTCCAATAATCACAAAAATATCAATCCAAAATCATAATTTGCATTCCATTATATATATATATATATATATATATATATATATATATGTATATATATATATATATATATATATATATATATATATTTAAATTCCCGAAACAGTTTTTCATGGTAAACAACTGATGATCCCTTAAAATAGTGTTAGAAATAAACTAATATAATAACTGTAAAAAATAAATTGACTTATATGAGTGATTTTCCACTGGAAGACTTGGGACTATAAGTTTTTTTGTTTTTTTTGTTTTTTAATATAGTTTTAATGGTTGAGAAACTTCTGAGACTATATATATACCTCACTTTATAATAAAATCCAATGTGTATAATGAGTTTATCCTGCAGTTGGTCTGTTACACTTAAGTTTATAATAGTATTTTGTCACTGTCATGCTTGAGTTTGGAAAAACATTTACTTTTGTCTGTTACACTTTAATTTGAAATAGCATTTTACTTCGTCTGTTTAAAAAAAAAAATTTTTAAATAAAAAAAAAATTTAAAAATATATTTTTTTTTAAATTATGAAAAAATTATGAAGAATCCATGAGCGATTGCTCTTTTACCACATTCCCTCGAGTGGAGTGTATTCAAACTTAAGTATTTTTATTTTACCTCCTCTCCAGGAGGCGAGACACAAGGTCAGGTGTGGGTTTTGATGAAAGTGCTTTTGTGGAACAAACTGGATTCGAACCCGGCACACCCATGTCCTCAGTCCGCGTGGTTAACCACTCAGCCACCGTGCCATCCCCGTCTGTTACGCTTATGTTTGAAATTTGGTCTGTTACGCTTATGTTTGAAATTTGGTCTGTTACGCTTATGTTTGAAATTTGGTCTGTTACGCTTATGTTTGAAATTTGGTCTGTTACGCTTATGTTTGAAATTTGGTCTGTTACGCTTAGATGTACAGATTGAATGGACGCATCTTAAGAATAACCGTTTTTATTTTTTTTGTTTCGATCTTTGTGTATCCAGTTTTGATTCCCGTGTTGGTGTCGTAAGTGGGTCCTGTCTGCTCTGCCTTATGAGTCATTCTACTTCGTTAGCAACTCTTGACAGCTAATGAGATCAGAAAACGATAACGCTATTCAAGTCACCATGCAATATTGATCTCATCATGAAATGGAGAAACTCGCGTGAAATACCGAATTACTTCACTTCGTTATTGCTATTCGTATTACATATAACTTTTAGGTTGGGTTAGTGTGAGGTCCAATTAGAAAATTGCTAGCTCGGACCTTCGACCCTACAAAAGCGGAAGATAAATGCTTTATGTTGTGTACAGTCCACCAGTCCCCGCCAAAAAGCGTTCATGGATTGAGCTTCATCATGAGCCGTAATGATATATTAAGAAAAACGTTCATCCATTTATTCTTAAAATCCATGTCTGCATGCTTAGCAATGAAAATCCTATTTTAAACCTAAGTGTGACAGACTGATGATGGATAGACAGAACTTCTTATAATGATCTGTAGATGCAGCTATGAAGCTATTTCAAACCAAAACCTGACAGACCAAAGGAAGGAGAGGAGAAAGTGAACCGTTGGTTTACTTTCGGCAGCCTCGTAACTCTCGCTTCCCTTATTTTGTCCATTAGTCCTCACATTCCATGAGCGATGCTTCTGACAAAGGAGGAAGAAGTGCTGTTTTCTGGCTCGGAATCTATCCATCTAACACTTAGTTTTTGACCTTGAAGTAGTATTTTTTTTTTTAGCTCCTTACGTCAAGTGGTTCATGCCTTGTCTGGAGCGACTTCCATTTAAAAAAAAATCACATTTTTTGTAATAACTCTTGAGTCAATCCAATCTAAATCATAGGGTGACCTATTCCCACCCCCAAATACAATTCCACCCGCCCAGGAAGATTAAATATGGACAGTATAGGGAGATGTACGCAGAACGAGAGACTTTGTTGGTATGGCCAAGGTGAAAGGATGAATCAGAGTTCTTGAGTTAGTAGATGTAGAACAGTTGAGGTAGCAGATCTAGTTCACATGGAAGGTCAAGGAAAACATGAGAGGAAGTGATAAGAATGGACTTGAGAGATAGAGGGATAAATAAAGACTTGACCAGAGATAGATTAGTTTGGAAGTCAATTTCTAAAAGCCATCCAACACATGCCAGCATGTAAACAGATGTTAAATCGATGATGATGATGATGATGATGATGATGATGATGATGATGATGATGATGATGATGATGACTCTGTATAAGAACATCTTCAAAGCTATTGTGACAATCGACAAACCAATTTTCCTAAAGCTTGACCAAGAACAGTTTGTCCGTCCTCATGTTTCACGGTAATCTTTAACTTTTAATAGGTTTTCAATTTTGAGCTGTGTCTTCGCATCACAGAGGTGTTTATTGTCAGTTTGTCTGTCACATTTTTTTCTCAATTAATTTTGAGAAAAAGTGTGACAGACAAATCGACAAAAGAAACAAACTTTGTGACGTGAAGATAAAGCTCAAAATTGAAAACCTATTACAAGTTAAAGATTACCGTGAAACATGAGGATGAACTGAATTGCTTCACTACCTTCACAGCTACAAGAAACTTTGTGTACACTGAACACTAATTAATTCTGTATAGAATCAGCAACCTGAATGCTTGTACAGAGCCCCCTTGAGGCAGGAGACACAAT
This sequence comes from Sepiola atlantica, assembly GCA_963556195.1. Lineage (NCBI taxonomy): Eukaryota > Metazoa > Mollusca > Cephalopoda > Sepiida > Sepiolidae > Sepiola > Sepiola atlantica. Next base: position 33,622,358 of record OY744542.1, read on the forward strand.
CTGAACAAGCATGTCTAATTAGCTTAAAACCGACTCTCTGTTTGCAACAATATGCTTTTAGAGTTAAGTTTAGAATTGATTTGCTAAATTCAAAAGGTAATTTAGGTATCTTTGACCCGGTTTGACCTCAGATTATTGTATCACCTTTTATGAAGGGAGACAGCTGATTGGTTTATTTAGTCATATGATATAGAAAGATTTGAAGTTGGAATAGCTGCCGCTGTGAAGTTCAGAAGAGAAAGATCGTCATGTGAAGTGTGCATAGATAGAAGCGTTTAGACCCCCCCCCCCTTCATGTACTTACTTGTAGATGCATCGGTTTTCGAATGTCAAGGCACAGGAAAAGCGAAAAGTAACACTTTTGATGATTTCAGTTCTATTCATCGTAGAGACACAGTACTTGGCCCATATTGTAGCCAATGAAGTCCTGCATCTTGAAAAGTTCAGCCATGGTCAAACTTTTGACAGAATTTCAACTTCTGATTTTTCCAAATTTGATGTATGGAGCTGATGCTTTTTGATAACTGTAACCACCATACAAATTTTCAGTTACCTGTTATAAAAAATAAACAAATTTCTCAGTCACACTTAATGATTATCAAAGTAGTATCAACCACAGATTTGAACAAGAGCAAAAGTCAGTAGCAAGTCTGCATACCTCCACCTGACAACGTAAGGGTAGGTCAGTCTTATCTGGGCCTTACTTCTCCATATTGTATGAAGTATTTCTGAAGTTATACTATGGAAACGTTGATAATTAAAAAACTATTTATCTGATCAAGCTGAAATTATGTGAGCTTAACCGGCATCCAGGGGGTACAGCACATCTCTGATCAGTTCGCACCATTGTCTCTGATCTACAGAAGCATTGGTGATAATTTGGAGTCAGTCTCTTGTTCAACGTTGGCGACTATAGACACATAGGCCAGATATAGTTTCTGTGTTAGCTTTGACGGTCGTAAGCCAGGTTTTCTTGTGTCTCTCTGGAGAAACCCGGGAGCAACTCATAGCTAAGAACATGGATCCATAGCTAAATTAATAAAATATATAGTTTAACTTGCCGTTTTTTGTGTTTTTCTCCCATGAATGTTCCACATACCATTCCAAGAGATTACTATATAACACTCGTGTACCTATGACATGAAAAATTATGATTCTTTGATACAACAGAGACTTCTTCTTTTTCATTTAGCATTACTTTTCCCTTGTTCAGGGGTCAGACGGAGAAAGTCTATATGCCCCAAAAGGGGCAGACACTCTGGATTGGAACAAAAATTAAAATTGCCTCAGACTAACTTAGGACAGAACGGATACTACACTCTGATCCTAGACTGAAGTCCGAGACTGAAGACGTGTGTCTACTAGCTTGAGAAAGGTGAAAAAAAAAGAAGAATATTCTATGATTCTGACTTTATAGTCCGGATGTTAGTGCCTCTGGTGTTCACGAGAAGAACGCCCGTTAAGTATCTAAAACGCCTTCTGGTGAATGCATGCCTGTGTGAGTGTATGGAAAAAGAGGTCATTCTACAGAATGTAGTTTTTTTTACAGAAGCTCAAACGGAGGCTCAAACGGAAGCTCAAACTGTGTCCTACTGAAATTGCTGAATGTAGGAGATGGCACTTGAACTGTAAATGTGTGACCAGATTATGTTGATCTTATTTTTTTAATTATCAAGTAGAGTTGAAGCACAAATAGCCGTGACTCATGCCCTTTCCTATCAAATGGTCTGTTCAAACAAGTTTCAGTGTCATTCAAACGTTGCATACAAAATTCCCATACTAAGGTTCAAGAGTATGTTGAACAAAAATAAAGCATGCGGTGCCAAGTTAAACAAACTGCCTGTACAAAGACTCTGAACAAAGAATAGAATTAATTTATAAGTAACTAACTGTATCTATCCGGTGTTACCCGGGAGTCTTTTTATTTTTATTTTTGTTTCGCTCATTGATCTTTCCCCTCTGATGTTTCTCTTAATTAATTTCCTGTAAGAAAATATTTACATTTTTGGAAAGATCATTGAAGATGCCATTTAAAAAATCGGTTTTGTAATCAGCCGAAATTTTGAAATTTACATCCCATAAATACTTTCGAATTTTTTTTTTCTATTTTTCTATTGATTACAGTTATAGATGAAAGAATACGGTTACTCTATTACAACGGTCATAATGTGGGCTATATTTAGTTTAATTTAGTTTTATGCAAAGTGGACAAAGGATGGAATCCTTTATGAAAATTCAGATACCACCGATTTTTTTTAGTAGGTTAGACATCAATTAATAAAATGATACCAAAAATTTCAGCTTCTTTAAAGTGTTTTAGGGGGGCATAATATCGGCACAATCTTCCATTCGAAAATTCAAATATATCAGATTTGCATCAAATTTGATCCATAGGCATTAGACACCAATTAAGCAAGATTCCCTGAATTTCAATTTCTTCTAAAGACCCCCTAAAGCTTAAGCCTTAAATTTTAGACATTTTCTAGAATCAAAATAATGTAATGGATTTTGATCCAAATTGGAATAAGCATTCTAGACATAAGGTTTAGTATCATTATAACTTGATTTTAATCTTCGTAAGAGGACACAAAAGTGGTGCAAAACTGTTCTGTTCTAGGAATGAATTTTACCTGTCCTGGGACGGGTATAGTACTAGTTGTTAAATAAGCCCAATGCTTGGTTGTAAGAATGAAATATTCCAATGCTCATTCATTGGTGACCTTCAGCCTCGGGAGCGTATGGTGTTGCCTTTGTATTCTTTCGCTTATTCTCTCTGGATGCAAGCCTTCCTTCTCTGCTTTTTTTTCCGAAGATCTATTTGGCAAATGTCTCTTCAAACTGAAAAAAGATTTTGTTGTATGATCTGCATCCAGACAAAATGGTCAGAGGCCAAGGTTTCCAAACTGTTGATGTCAATTTTCAAAGACTTTCAGCTCTGTTTTACAAACATCTCTAGAGCGCATCTAGTAAAATAATGAAAAAAAAACATTACAAAGACTTAGATTAGAAAGCAAATAGCAAGTCAGACAACCTCACCGACTGAAATGAATTCAGAAAGAAATCATCCACTCTAAATCAAAAGTCAAAGATAGGTGGGTTTTTCTTTAGGTCATCAGAAATGATAATAATAATTTATATATGAAAAATTAAATTACTGTCGTAATTTTATGATTTTATATGAGTATTAGTGTGAACACTGGCGAAGCATAAATTTTTCCATCATTTTTGACGGTGGGTGGACACTAGTCCAAATAACCCCAAGATAATTTTAGTCAACTATTTATTTGGCAATGTAAAATTAAAGCCATTTTGTTGTCTTCGATCTGAACATTATTTGTACTTACGTTTCTATTTCGGTTGCATTAACTTCTTCTTTCATCTTTCAGACAACTTTATCGTTCTTTCATTTCATAACGTTTTATCTTTGAATTCTAGAAATCTTTTGTTCCAGGAAACTGGTTTTATTTTGATCACTTCAAGAATTCTATGAATCTATACTAATAGAAGAGACGTGTGTTCGTCTGTGTGTTTATTAACTACTTTTAAACTATTAGACATATTAAATTGAAAGTTGCAACGAATGATCCATGCATCATCATCATCATCATCATCATCATCATCATCATCATCATCATCATCATCATCATCATCGGTTTAACGTCCGTTTTACATGCTGGCATATGTTGGATGGCGTTAAGAAATTGA
>OY744542.1:33631062-33638562 GCA_963556195.1 Sepiola atlantica
AATACCTCATTTCAATAGGAAAGATATACTAAAAGTCATAATAATACGTTATAACTTTTTCACTTTCTTTTCTACTACTCTTATAAACATCTTTCCTTTACCATAGATTGATTATGATTGGCTAACAATGAATTGTCATCATTTCTTTGTGAATTAGTGAGTGTCTTCATTTCAATGAAAAAGTTAGTTACAGCGCCACCTATGGGGACAATCCAATCTACAGATTATTGAAGAGGACATAACTCCTGATAGCATGGCCATAAGGTGTTTCTTTAAATGTTGGTATAATTTGGGTGCGGAAAATATACTAGATTCAGAAATCTTTTCTCTACTAATGAAATCTGAGACATCTGATCAGGTCATTTTGAGATTTAGGTTACACAAAGACCCGGAAACGAACCAGGGACTTTTAGATCTTCAGAAACGGATAAGAACGAGAAACAGAAACAACAGCAGGAATGTAAATGAGAGACGAAAATAGCAGCACGATATCACGGAACATATCAACACGACTATTACTATAAATGAGCTAAATTTCGATAGTTATATTATGTTCACAACACTCAACTGCCGTTAGTGATTGGCTAACGAAACAACTGATTTGCATAGCCAGTGACACCACACAACTGATTTGCATAGCCAGTGACACCACACAACTGATTTGCATAGCCAGTGACACCACACAACTGATTTGCATAGCCAGTGACACCACACAACTGATTTGCATAGCCAGTGACACCACACAACTGATTTGCATAGCCAGTGACACCACACAACTGATTTGCATAGCCAGTGACACCACACAACTGATTTGCATAGCCAGTGACACCACACAACTGATTTGCATAGCCAGTGACACCACACAACTGATTTGCATAGCCAGTGACACCACACAACTGATTTGCATAGTCGGTGACAAGGATTACTTGACTATCTCCACTATTTGTTTCCATCAAAGAATTCCGGGTTTGCCCGGCGAGGATGGTAGTCTCAACCGGAGACAGTGGGCAAATCATTTTGCCCATCATACCTGAGCTCTGATTGGTTCAAACAGGTGGTCTACTCAAATCTATTCAAAATGATAATACTATTTGGAGATTGGCGAATCTTGTGTTTATGGGGACATTATATGATTACACTTGTGTTTATTACGAAAGCAAATGTTGTTTGCAGATTTAAATGCGTTAACATTTTTGTATTTCGTTTTATTGCATTTCAATTGGAATCATTCTTTCACATTTCTACTAAAACTTTACCATTACTTTATTTTTACCATTATTTTACTTTTTTACTTTTACCATTTCTTTACTTTCACCGTTTCTTTACTTTTACCGTTTATTTTCTTTTACCGTTTCTTTACTTAAAACATTTTCTTACTTTTTACCATTTCTTTACTTTTACCAGTATTTTTTTAATGTAACCATGTCTTTTTTTTAACTATTTCTTTTACTTTACTATTTCTTAACTTTAACCATTTCTTTTTTTACCATTTCTTTATGTTTACCATTTCTTAACTTTAATTATTTCTTTTCTTTTATCATTTCTTTACTTTTATCACTTTTTTATTTTTACTATTTCTTTACGTTCGCCATTTCGTTTTTTTTTACTACTTCTTTACTTTAACCATTTCTTTACTTTAACCATTGCTTTTCTATTTCAATCTTTTATCATTTCTTTACTTTTACCACTTTTTTTATTTTAACCAATTCTTTTACGTTCGTCATATCTTTTTTTTTTACTACTTCTTTACTTGAACCATTTCTTTACTTTAACCATTTCTATACTTTAACCATTGCTTTTCTATTTCCATTTTTTATCATTTCTTTACTTGAACCATTTCTTTACTTTAACCATTGCTTTTCTATTTCCATTTTTTATCATTTCTTTACTTGAACTATTTCTTGACTTTAACCATTTCTTTACTTTAACCATTGCTTTTCTATTTCCATTTTTTATCATTTCTTTACTTGAACCAGTTCTTTACTTTAACCATTTCTATACTTTAACCATTGCTTTTCTATTTCCATTTTTTATCATTTCTTTACTTGAACCATTTCTTGACTTTAACCATTTCTTTACTTTAACCATTGCTTTTCTATTTCCATTTTTTATCATTTCTTTACTTGAACCATTTCTTGACTTTAACCATTTCTTTATTTTTACCATTTTCTCATCTTTTACATGTGTTTACTTTTCTCCATCTTGACTTCTTTTTGACTGCCATTTCCAAATAGACTAGGTTTTCTTTCTGCCGAAAGCAAACTAATAGCCAAGCTTTGTAAACACAAAACCCAATAATTACATCAACAACACTGACATTTCTGTAATTTGTTTGCTTAAGTCTTGTGTAATTTAATTTCCATTCCATTTCCTAATGATTTTTTCGCGCGGATAATTGATCCAAACTTTGATTTTCATTTCTTATTTGTTGAGGTCATCAGCTGCAACACTTAGGCAGATAAACTCTTCTGTTTAAGTCGTAAATTATCTTCAGTTTATATTTTTCCAAATGAAACATTGTGTTCTTGTGACTTTTTGATTGACTTTTGCACAGAGTAGAAGGCGGGGATCTTTAAAATCATCAGTAAGATCTAAAGAGCATTAGAATTACAGAAGCACTTTGCTTATTTGCACTGATTTTTCTAATTGATAAATAAAAGTTGTTGATTTTTTTTAATGAAATAAAAACCTACTTGCTTCTATCAATCAATCTCTTTTACTCATACCTCTCTCTCTCTCTCTATATATATATATATATATATATATATATATATATATATATATATATATATATATATATATATATATGGAAAATGTAAAAAGGAAAACCAAAAGAATATTTATGTATTCATCAACGTTTCGTCTTTATTGTCAGACTTCCTCAGGATGATTTGTTTGAAGAAAAATCAGCCACGTACAAACATTTTTTGCCAGCAAGCTCAGAGCTTACGGGCGATATTAGCAAGAAAATCAAAAGATGAGAAACTTAAACTTAACTTAAATTGTGAAATAGAATATATATATATATATATATATATATATATATATATATATATATATATATATATATATAAGTCCATTTCCCTCGGACGATGAAAAAAAAAGAAGAAAAGAAAAACACTCTTTGACAAGGAGAAGTATATTCTCGAAAGCTAAGATTAAAATAAATTTTATTTATTTTACACCACCATTGTTATGGTTTTTCCCCCCCAAAAATATAATACTATTACGAAACAATGGTTTAAAAAATATGTCTAAATACCCTTTCTTATTCAAACCGGCGTCACCTCGCCTGCAGATATAACGTGATTTTCTGACCAAAAAGTCCATTTCCATCGGAAAATAATATATATATATATATATATATATATATATATATATATATATATATATATATATACAGGGGTTGGACAAAATAATGGAAACAACTTGAAGCTCTCGGCGAACAGTTTTTATTGAAACGAAATCATCCAGATGATTGTCAAGTTCTGCTAGAATTTTGGATGCCGTGGTTTTGTGCTCTTTCTTTACAATCCTTACAAGGACTCTACGATCTCTTTCAAACAGTTTCAGCTTTAAAACTTTTACCATTACTTTATTTTTACCATTATTTTACTGTTTTACTTTCACCATTTCTTTACTTTCACCATTTCTTTACTTTCACCATTTCTTTACTTTCACCGTTTATTTTCTCAGAGAAGTGGAGAGAGTAAGTGAAATTACGAACGTTGATTTCTCAAATTCGCTCACTAGCAGACTCTATTCAATCTCAATTTGCGATAGTTTATATACGTTTTTGGACACACATGCATCTATAACTGTAACGTTCTTTTCAGGATTTCGGCTATGCCGTCAATGTAGCTACATCTCTTACAAGATATAGCTTTCATTCATTGTATTTTTTTTTTTATTTCGCGACGGGTGTATTTCCGTCTATAGGTAACCTTAGTGTCTTTGCATCAAATCACTGGGTATTTATTTGATGATAATCAGCCAGGTTTTGTTTGTTCCGGCCAGGTGAGTGTCTGTGTCAACTAGCTGGGTTTTATTTCTATTAGCCAAGTGATATTTCCAGTACTTCAGATTTGATATTCAATACCATAATACCATGAATAAAATATTTTCTAGAGACCTGGCTCTGGATTCCTCCAAGATGACGCCCATCTTTCAGACGGAGGAAATACCAAGATTTACCAGATTTTATAACGATTCTTCTTAAAATTGTTTACATAGGTTACTCTTTTTGTATTTGCCGCCATTTTAACTTATCTCTGAACATTTATAAAGCTATTTGTCAACCTTTGATGAGAATGACAGTTGAAGACAAGTGAGAAAATGTATCAGACGAGACACAATTAATTTTTCACTTAACATTGACAAGAGAACAAGTCATATTAAAGCAGAAAATGTCTTCTCGGAACGTAGGGGTAAAATAAAACAATACACAATTAAAAACATGCAGTCAACAATTAATGTCAACGACAACCAAGGAAAGCATGTAATAATAATAATAATTTTTTTTTCCTTAATGATATTATTTGGAAATAAAGACAAGAGATTTTCTACTTTATAATAATAACAAATGTGTATATATATATATATATATATATATATATATATAAGGTTAGTGTGCGAAAACCCCAGCAGAGTGCTCGATTATTGATAAAAAATAAATAAATAAAAGCGTAATATTTTTTTATATGTAATTATGGAAGATTAATACAAAATCGGTTCCGTCGGTTTCAAATTCAAACAAAGGAGACCTTTAGTTGGTATCCTATGCCGGGCTCTCTTCAGCCTTTGTTTACGTTTGTCTCCTCGGAAAATGGCGTCTCGCATGCTGCGTGAATTTCCCTACGATATTTCAACCTTCAATTTAAATTTTGTAATCTATATTTTTTTTTAACCTTTTTACTTTTTTACCAATTTGGGATTTCGGGATTTCTACCCGCAAATGTTGCCGATATATACGTCCCAAATAAGTAAAAAGATTTTATATAATTTTTATTTGATTTGTGAATCTAGATACCGATGGTGTCTTAATCTTCTGTAATTACATATAAATAAATACATATCTATAAAGTCTTGGACGTCTTTCAACCTTTAAAACTATATTAAAAAAAACAAAAAAACTTTTAGTCCAAAGCCCTTCGTTGGACAATTCTTTTGACCTATAAGTCAATCAATCTCTTGTAATTGCCGTATTAGTTTGCTCCCAAGAATTTACGCTTGTCTTCACACAGAACTATAATCTTAATATTTTTGTAGGGATAATCAGTTGTTTACCATGAAAAACTGTTTCAGGGATTTAAAAACAAAACAGTAATTGTTTTGATGGCTCCCCAGCAGTGTTGATTAGACACCACTTCACTTAAAAACAAAAACATTAACGGTCCGGATATGAAATCTAGTTTTTTGCTTTAGCTTATTTTTTTAACATAATTTTGCTATCAAAAATATTCTCCTTTTACTGTGTTGTTCTTCTTTGCTCAAGAAAAACAACTATTGATTATTTACAAAACTACTTCATTTCATAGCGTTTGGACGAATCCATTTATACAACTTATGTACTTCCATCTAGTCATGCAAAAGTTAGTGAGTAAAACATGTGCTAGTTAGTAATGTCTTGGTAACGCTCTGTTGTAACGTTCTGCTAGTTAATAATGTCTTGGTAACGCTCTGCTAGTTAGTAATGTCTTGGTAATGCTCTGCTAGTTAGTAATGTCTTGGTAACGCTCTGCTAGTTAGTAATGTCTTGGTAACGCTCTGCTAGTTAGTAATGTCTTGGTAACGCTCTGCTAGTTAGTAATGTCTTGGTAACGCTCTGCTAGTTAGTAATTTTTGGTAATGCTCTGCTAGTTAGTAATGTCTTGGTAACGCTCTGCTAGTTAGTAATGTCTTGGTAATGCTCTGCTAGTTAGTAATGTCTTGGTAATGCTCTGCTAGTTAGTAATGTCTTGGTAACGCTCTGCTAGTTAGTAATTTCTTGGTAATGCTCTGCTAGTTAGTAATGTCTTGGTAACGCTCTGCTAGTTAGTAATTTCTTGGTAATGCTCTGCTAGTTAGTAATGTCTTGGTAACGCTCTGCTAGTTAGTAATGTCTTGGTAATGCTCTGCTAGTTAGTAAATGTAAAAAAAAAACACATTTGAATCTGTTTCCCATTTTATAATGTTGCATTGGAATAACCGGAGACAAGAATATGACTATATTATAATAACTCGTATAGTCTCAGACTGGTGAAAAAAAGAACTTGAAGTTTCTTTTTATATTATTGTGGGATGTATTTTAATCCTCTGTGCCGAATCTGCTCAAGATCTTATGGGAAACAATGATATTGCTCAAAACAAAAGCATACAAACTCCTTCACTCATGGAATGTATCCCAACAGCTTTTTCATGCTCTCATCACAATTGATTAGTGGAAACTATGTCAATCTAAGTAATTCTCTGGCTTTTTTTTACTTAGCTTTTCAAGAACACTGATCGACATGATCGGTAGGCACGTGTAGATACCACGGTTAGTATTGTTTTAGAGCAGGATTTCTCAACCGGGGTCCACATGGACCCTGGGGGTCCACGTAATATTCTTAGGGTCCACAGGCAAAAATAACAAATTGGGGGTCCACAGTGATATTTGGTGGTCCTCTTCAGAACAGTTATTACTAAAAAATAAAATTTCTACTGTAATTTACACCATATTGAAATAAGTAGAGAATATGTATGAATGATTCTTTCTTTAATATTTCCTTTTGACCTATCTACTCACCCATCGGTCAGTGGAAAGAACAAACAAAGGTGAAAATAGTTTATTATGAATTGTTTAGCAGTGTGCATAAATACTCAATAGAATTTAATTGTAAAATAATTTATTTACATTAGTTTTCCTTCAAAATAAATCATAATCATTTACTATTTCTTTGATTATTGATATAATCCCTTTACTTTTTATTAGTGAAAAATAGAATAAACTTTTCTTTTGCCGAATAGCTGAGAGGGTCCACCAAAAGAAAAATAAGGGAAAAGGGGTAAAAAAAGGTTGAGAACCCCTGTTTTAGAGTGTTCTTTCCCCACATGATGGAAATGGATGTCATTCCATGCGAATATGAAAAAAATACGAGACAGACTACCGGGAACCTATAAAAATTGGAGTACTCATTCGATTGCTAAACTACTATTCATGCTGCTGGATTCTAGTGTTTATCTTGAGTCTCCCTGTTCGACATTCAGATGAGAAATAGTGATAAAATGACCAATTCCTGAGCCGTACATTCGCAAGCTACTTGAAGTTTACTTTATACATTATTCTCGGATGTAGCAAACCTAAGAGTCAACGTATTAGCCGACATAAAAATAACTAACTTTTTAGATGTCACTCTCAACTTAGATAAAAATACATACGAACCGTATTTAAAGGATATTGCTAACCTAATATAAGTGAACCAAAAGTCGAACACCTCCCATCAATCATAAAAAAAATATTCCTAGTTCTATCGAACTTAG
>OY744542.1:33648562-33718562 GCA_963556195.1 Sepiola atlantica
TGTTGAAAATTTATTTCGCACAGTATATAGTATAGTGTATAGTAGTAAAATCGAGTTATCGTCCTTGGCATATTCTATGTATATCTGAGACAAAATGGTGTCTTTTTCACACAGTAAGAAAATTTGAAAACCTTAAATAAAAAACAAACGACTCTAAAACTTGAAATAATACTTTTCTACACAATAAAGAATTTGCATAAAATGACATAAGAATCGTGTTTACTGCAGTTAAAATGGTAGCCATTTATGGACTCGTTTCCAAGAAAATAAGAAAATGTGAAAATCTTAAATCAAAAACAAACGACTTGTTTATTTTTCAATAAAACTTAAACTATTACTTTTCCACACATGAACAAGTCTGCATAACATGATATTAGAATCATATTTACAGATTTTAGCAGACTTTTAGAAAAACACTGAATATTTAGATGGCGTTATAGGATTAACATGTCTACCAATCCTTTATATTTATTGGGCAACTGCGACACAAGTCTCACCCTAAAAAAAACGAGTCTAAAAAATCAATCACATTTCTCATGCAAAATTAGGTGAGAAATTGACAAAATTGCGAAAATAATGGCCTTGTGACATTCGCACTCAAAATCAATGCTTTGTTCTGGAAAATAAAATTCCTTCCCAGAATCTGACGCCAGGCTTAAAAAATAAACTAGTTGTTTGTTTTCACAAAAACTTGAAATATTACTTTTCTACACAATAACATATGAACCTTAGAATCGTATTTACAGATTTTAATAGATTTTTAGATTGGATCGTTAAGAAGCATCAAAATTATCTTCAGTTTAAAATGACCATAAACAACTTTTGTTTGATAAACAAAGAACTGTTCAAAAGAAAATAATCAACCTAAAAAAAGACGCTTACTTTTATCTTTACTGTTGACGTCTATACTCTTGAGTTGAGACTGGACAAATCAAAAATAGCAGACAACAAACAAATGATGAATTCACAACTGGAAGGGACGCCATTTACAAATATTTTCAGATATTTTTTTTATATTTCATACAAAATCGATATAAAAAAAAGAAAAATGATTAAAATTCTTTAAAAAATATTTTCCAATTCTATTTTGGCATTAAACTTTACATTCTTCAAATTCATCTTTAATTATTCAAACAATCTATTGAAAAAATTATTCAAAAACAGAATTTCAAAATGGTGCTAGAAAATTATATTGCATGTATCTATAGTGAAAAGGATATAAGTTAGTTTTTCGAAAAGAAATAATCGTTGTGGATTTTTTTTTCTGTCGGCTCTAAAAGAGAATAATCTTTCTTCTAATACATAAAATTATTTCGGACAGATTTTAAAAGTTGGACCTAAGTAGCATTCTGGCTGGCCAATTTTAATTTGTTATTGTTATGACATATGGTAGCGAAACATGGGCACTTAATAATGCAGTGATAGAAAAGCTAAGAGTGGCACAATACAAAATGGAAGGCATTATGCTCGGCATCAGTTTACGTGATAGAAAAAGAAACACCTGGATCAGACAGCAAACTGGAGTAAATGACATCATTACCACCATATGAACAGCAAAACATAGTTGGACAGTTTCGAGATATACAGACAACAGGTGGATATATAGAGGGACAGAATGGACTCCGAGGCAATGGAAAAGACCTGGAGGAAGGCCAAAAACTCGGTGGCGGACGACCTCGACAGCCAACTGGGTCCTACTTAGTCACACCTAGCAACGGATAAAACAAGGTGGAAAGACACCGGGGAAAGGTTCTTCTTCCAGGAGTGATAAAAAAACCCTGATGATGATGGTGATTGTTGTATCATGTTATTATCAATAAACTAATGTACTTTGCTACATTTTAAAAGAAAAACACTTAATTCGATCTTCCAGTTTTCTAATGTGTAGACATTTTTTCTAGTCATTTTATAAACTTATTAAAAATAAAAAGGTTTTCTGATTTTCCATAACAACTATTTGATTACTTATTTTTGTAAAAAATATATTTAAAATAAAAATGTTTTCTGATTTTCCATAACAACTATTTGATTACTTATTTTTGTAAAGAATATATTTAAAATAAAAATGTTTTCTGATTTTCCATAACAACTATTTGATTACTTATTTTTGTAAAAAAATATATTTAAAATAAAAATGTTTTCTGATTTTCCATAACAACTATTTGATTACTTATTTTTGTAAAAAATATATTTAAAATAAAAATGTTTTCTGATTTTCCATAACAACTCTTTGATTACTTATTTTTGTAAAAAATATATTTAAAATAAAAATGTTTTCTGATTTTCCATAGCAACTATTTGATTACTTATTTTTGTAAAAAATAATTATTTAAAATAAAAATGTTTTCTGATTTTCCATAACAACTATTTGATTACTTATTTTTGTAAAAAATAATTATTTCAAATAAAAAGGTTTTCTGATTTTCCATAACAACTATTTGATTACTTATTTTTGTAAAAAATAATTATTTCAAATAAAAAGGTTTTCTGATTTTCCATAACAACTATTTGATTACTTATTTTTGTAAAGAATATATTTAAAATAAAAATGTTTTCTGATTTTCCATAACAACTATTTGATTACTTATTTTTGTAAAAAATAATTATTTCAAATAAAAAGGTTTTCTGATTTTCCATAACAACTATTTGATTACTTATTTTTGTAAAGAATATATTTAAAATAAAAATGTTTTCTGATTTTCCATAACAACTCTTTGATTACTTATTTTTGTAAAAAATATATTTAAAATAAAAATGTTTTCTGATTTTCCATAGCAACTATTTGATTACTTATTTTTGTAAATAAAAAAATATTTAAAATAAAAATGTTTTCTGATTTTCCATAACAACTATTTGATTACTTATTTTTGTAAAAAATAATTATTTCAAATAAAAATGTTTTCTGATTTTCCATAACAACTATTTGATAACTTATTTTTGTAAAAAATAATTATTTCAAATAAAAAGGTTTTCTGATTTTCCATATCAACTATTTGATTACTTATTTTTGTAAAAAATAATTATTTCAAATAAAAAGGTTTTCTGATTTTCCATAACAACTATTTGATTACTTATTTTTGTAAAAATATATTTAAAATAAAAATGTTTTCTGATTTTCCATAACAACTATTTGATTACTTATTTTTGTAAAAAATATATTTAAAATAAAAAGGTTTTCTGATTTTCCATAGCAACTATTTGATTACTTATTTTTGTAAATAAAAAAATTTTTACATTAAAAGGTTTTCTAATTTTCCATAACAATTATTTGATTACTTATATAAAAGTGGCAATAATTTAGTATTTTTTATGAATTATGTGTGAAACTATATACGAGAGAAAGTCAAAAGATTTTTCTACCAATTCATGGAAACTTTTATTAAACAATAATATAGAAACTATTTCTGAACATACTGCCCTCCTTCTAAATCAATATACTTCTGGAGACAGTGTTTCTACCTCTAGAATTATATCATGTCTTTTGTTTGGTTAGGTTTATGAGAAGTGTCCACGCATCTCGAAAAGAGGCTTCATCTGTCTGTCTAGAAAGCTTCGGTTTTAAATAAGATTTCCATCACTAAATGCAGAGATCAAATGGATGCAGCTCAGAGGTTTTTACCCTGCCAATAAACCGATATTGTCCGGGCCTTCGGGTCTGGATTTACGCCGGTCTATCGGTTGTCCGTCCTGCGCAGTTCTAGGAGGTGCACTCTCCCAGGCTTTGTCTTCTCACCTTTTGAGAAGGAGTTAGTTATTGCTAATCGCCTGAGGCGCCCCTACTAGGGAATGCCGACAGGGCTGCCCAGGCAATTTTTAAATGGCCAGAGTGCTCAAATTCTCGAGCGCTGGTTTTTCCCACTTTACCGACCTTGTGTCACATCTTACCTTGTGGAAGGAAGATAAATAGTCCCAGCATCTCAAAAGAGACTGTACGTTGGTTTGTCATGCTTAAGGTTGAAATAGCAATTTCAGCACTAAACGCACAGATTGAATGGACGCATCTTAAGAATTCATGACTATTTCTTGGACGAGGGGGGAGGGAGATGTCTCTTGTTTTCTTTTTTCTTCTTGGATGATTTCCAATTTGTCTTGTTGCATTTTAGGATTGTCTTATGAGTTTATTTTCTTCATCTGATTTTAAGGATGTAATTAGATTTCCTCCTTCAAATACAAGCAATTCAATTTCAGGATATTTTGGTCTTAGAATTTTAGATTATTTTTTGTTCATTCTCTCTCTGGTTCCCTCCCCCCCCTCTCCCTCTCTCCCTCTCTCTCCCTCTTCCCCCTATCTCTCTTTCTCTTTCTCTCTCTCAGTGTGCATGGCATGCCATAAACCATTCAACATTATACATAAACTTTAGTCCATTCTGCTCAATGCATGATCGAACACGGAATCTGATCTGTTAAGAAAAATACATATTCAAATAACAACCTGAGATTTCCCGAATAAAAATAAAATTTTCCTAAAATCTTTAATTTTACAGACTTGAATATCAAATGTCCAAATTTAAATGTGCACCATGCCGAGTCGACATCGAAGACAGACGAGACAAGTGTGCACATTTCAGACTGAGGAACTTCCAAAAGACAACTTTAACAACATGAAAAAGACATTAAAAGATTTATTCAAATGACAGACAAACATTTGAGTCTAAACATCATAAATTCAGTTCAAGGACAATAAAAGATAGATATAAATAGCGCATAATATAAAATTTAGAAGCGACAATTTCTGGATTCTGTGTGGAAGAATTTGTTTATGATTTCATCAATGAGAATGGTGACATAGTTTCGGTCACATCACATCTCCATTGTTCGACCAATCAGAGCACTTTACTATCTAACAATATGGCATACTATCTTTGAGAATTGTGGGGAAGTTTTGGTTATAGACAGACACTTTTTAAAAAATATTTCACTAAAAACATGATAGCATCGTATAACTTATCAAGCTTTATTCTGCTTAGAATAATTTTGCAAAAACATAGATAATTATTTATAGTTATCTATAGACTGGAGATTTTTTATTCAAGGGAGACAATCTCCAACAGGGGAGGTAACTTATGAGATTACAAATATATAGTAATACCTAACAAAATCACATCTTTAGAAAGTCATTAATATAAGAATCAAACAGTTCGTTGGCCTTTTGACTAGGAACAAAATGTAGTATCTGTTCTGATTGTACTCTTAGTCTATTCTGTCCACGGTCAGTGAAGTATAAATCCTTCTAGACTGAGGCAATTTTAATTTTTTTCCAATCCAGAGTGGCCGTTTTTGGATTTTCCCAACATTAAAAACAAATAATTATAGTTATCTATAGACTGGATAGTTCTTATTTAAGGGAGATAATCTCAACAGGGGAGGTAACTTATTACAAATGTATTAGAAAGTCATTAATATAAGAATCAAACAGTTTATTTGTCAAGCTTGAGCCAGATTTTTGGGATTTTCTGGATTTTTTAATAAAAGTCAAATATATGCTTAAAATATAAAACATTGAAAAGTAATTAACGAAAGTGTATTCAATAAATAGTGTAATCAGTAATTGAGAGTAGCTTCTCTTAATTTGATTATCTCCCCTTTGGAGAACTCTTCTGTTTCTACTAATGTTATAAATACGGAACTAATAATGTATCGACACTGTTTGCTGAATAACGCTTTCCCAAGTCTACTGCTGTTCCTGTTTCTTATTACATACAGATTGGCTAAGATCAAAGTGTAGTATCTGTTCCGATGGATACTGCATGCCTGTCCTGTGCAGTTCTAGGAGGTCCACCCTCCCAGGCTTTGCCTCCCCTCTTTGGGGAGGAGTAAGTTTATTGCTTACTGTCTGAGGCGCCCCTACCGGGGAATGCCGACGGGGCTGCCCAGGCAATTTTTAAATGGCCAGAGTGCTCACCTCTCGAGCGCTGGCTTTTCAAACCCCACTTTCTCGATCCGATCTTGGGTCACATCTTACTTGTGGGAGTAAGATAAAACTGGCCTTGTGCCTAACTCCTGGGGAGGAGTAAATAAAACATCCGTGTTTGAATTCTTCAGATATTGAATGCTACGTATTTACTACAGTGTCGGGTTAAACTGATGTGTGGCGTGTCACACATTTCAGCTTTTTCAAGAGACAACTTTAGTTTTAACAGGAAAAAGAAAATTAAGAAAAATGATACAAACATTTATTCAAATGACAGACATATATTCGCTTTCGAGCATCATAAAATAATTTTAAGAGACGATAAAAGATAAATATGTATGGTGAATAATATAAAAGTTATCAGAATTTATTTATGATTTCATGAATGAGAATGGTGACATAGTTTCGGTCATGGACAAACATCACATCTCCATTGTTCGACCAATCAGAGCACTTTATTATCTAACAATCCCTTTAAGCACAAGATGTTTTTGTTGATACTTTGGTATCATTTGTTTGTTAAGCCTCTTTAAGGATCATCTTCTTTTTAGCCATCTTCTCAAATCAAACCTTTAAAATTGAACTCACAATACATTTACGCAAATAATACACAATAGACAAATCTATTTAAGGAGAGTGGAAAGTGGACCTTGGGTTTACCTTCGGCAGTCTCGTAACTCTCGATTCCCTTATTTTCTCCTTTAGTCCTCACATTCCATGAGATATGTTTCTGACAAAGAGGGAATAATTGTTGTTTTCTTGGTCAGAATCTATCCACCTAACACTTATCGTTGGCTAGTTTTTGACCTTGAAGTAGTATTTTTTTCAAACTCCTTACATCAAGTGGCTCCATGCCTTGTCTGGGGCGATTTCCATAAAAAAAAATCAAATTGTGTTACATATTTTAACTGATAGTTCCCAAAAATACCCTCTTAATTTATGTTTTTGGGGGCTATTATTTCTGAATTTCTTCAATTTCATCTTAAAATTGGTACTTTTACAACAAGGTATTTATATCGGGCTGAATATTTCCAATTGCGATTCACGGAACAAACTAGAAATGACCGAAGCAGTTTACGATTTGAAAGCTGAAAACCAAAATGTAAAAAGGCAGACAACACTAAATCATAATTAAACCACGATGATAGCAGCTGTTCAAAGGATTTATCGCATTCTGACAAAGAAAACAGTCTCATGACAAAAGACCCAAATTGCAACAAATACAAACCGAAATGCACCCTTTTTTTAGGTTGGGTTTTTAAATTTTTTACCCTCTCAAAAAATAAAGTTCACAAAAGTAGCTCAAAGTAAAACTAAAATAGAAGAAATAAACTCACTGATTTGGAGAAAATTATCAACCCATTTTTAACACAGAGGGCGGGGGGTGGAGTAATTGACCCTAACTTTAAGTCATGGAAGAAATGAAAAAGTTTTTTCATGTAATATCAGTATTAATTGTGTTCCGTAAATCGCAATTGGAAACATTCACACCGATATAGATCCACAGTTGTAGAAAGATTTTTAACATTTTCTACTCTATTGTTCTTCTTATCTGATCTGTCAATTTGTTTAAAAAATGTATGAATGTAGGAGCAAAAAATGAATTGTTCAAGTTTTTAAAAATTTACTGTGACAATAACTTTCCAGATTGAGGAGAAATGTTTAAAAAATGTCCACCATAATTAGAAATGCCATTAATTATTTGAAAACTTTCAATCAAATCACTTCTCATTCTTCTCTCTAGTAAAGTAGTTAATCCTAATTTTCCAATCTCTCCCTGTAACTGTAATCATTTTACTCTTTTTAATTGTTTTGTCACTTTTCTTTGTATGCCTTTCAATCTCAATATTACATTCCAATTTATGTGTCTAGATACTGAAGGCCAGGCTTGAGTGCTATATGAGGTCGTATTGCAGCTTTATTTATCTTTGAAACAATGCTTGGCTCTCTTAAAGTAATTTTTCTAACCGTCCATTTAAGTGTTCCATTTGTCATACAACATTGATCAAAAGAAGCAGAAAGAGTACTGGAAATCTGGAGAGACTTGTTGTCACTCAGATTCCAGAGAACCCCCCACATGTTTTTGCTAGTGAGAGATCATTGGTAATGTGTATTGACTCGTGTAATCAGTAATTGTTGTGGGGTACAAATCACCCCTATTGAAGAACTAATGGAAGCAACCATCTATAATAAATACCATGGTTGCAAAAACTCAAACAGAGGACATTCCTATTATGTGAGAGTCCTCGTACCACGTGTGGTATCTGTTCCGATGGATACTACACCCTATAGACCGGTGTTGTCTTGGCCTTCGGGGCATGATTCCGCCGGTCTATGGGTCTGTCCTGTGCAGTTCTAGGAGGTCCACCCTCCCAGGCTTTGCCTCTCCTCTTTGGGGAGGAGTAAGTTTATAGCTTACTGCCTGAGGCGCCCCTACCGGGGAATGCCGACGGGGCTGCCCAGGCAATTTTTAGTGGCTAAAGCGCTCACCTCTCGGGCGCTGGCTTTTCAAATCCCACTTTCCGACCTTGTGTCACATACTCCTATAGTGGGTAGGTGTTAAATATAGAGGACATTCCTATTCATGTTTTACCGCATGGTAGGAATCCGGTCATCTCCTACCACATTTAGTGGCGTTACTGTATTGCTATGAATAAATACATTGTATATTTTAACCTGTCACAATTTGTGGTTGTTATCTTTGTGACCCCTAGCACGGGTCTACAACAGTAATTAATAATAATATCGGTTTTCTATTATTAATTATTAAAATCTTTTCAGAAAGGTAAAAATTATTTCCATTTTCTCTTATCAGTTTTGTTTAAAATTGTTATCTTTTTTGTGATAAATTCACATGAAATCCATTTAATTAATTATCTATATATGTATCTATCTATTAATGTTGGTGTTTTTTTATCTATTTCAGGTAAGTCTTCAACATTTTAGCTGGTTTTTATTGTTTTACCCAAGGTCAGTTTCAAAGGCATTTTTATTTATTCTATTCTCTTAAAAAAGTGATATGAAAAAATTAACGGGCATGTCATGGGAGGGTTAATATAAAAATGAGATAAAGGAGATAGGATCTCCGAAAATTTTCACTCTCCAATAAGAAAAGATTTTAAAAAGAGAAAAAAATACTATATATTTAACATTATATTAAATATGATACTTATAAAGTTAAAAGAAAATACTGGACGAATTTAATAAACAAAACAGTGATTTACAGTTATTTGTCTATAATTAATGTGTTTGTTATTTATTTTCTACACACACACACACACACACACACACACACACATGCATATATATGTATATATTTACGTATGTGTATAAGTATATATGTATATATATGCATGTATGTGTGTATGTATATGTATGCATATGCATATTTATGTATGTATGTATGTATGTATGTATGTATGTCTTCATATTAATCACTTCTAATCACCGTTTCCAACAGTTTTTAATTTGAAATTTCAATCGCTGAAACATGAGAAACGTCCATGTTTAACGTTCTTCAACTTGTCTTTACGGATTTATTTTCTTTCTCGTCATCACTCGTTCAACACCGACACGTCTTCATATATATATATATATATATATATATATATATATATATATATATATCTATATATATATATATATATATATATATATATATATATATATGAAAACACATTTTTCTTGTTTTTCTTTAAGCACACCTTAATGTTACTGTTAAAATATGTTCTATTTTTATTTAGATTTTAATCTGTGTTTCAAACATTTATCCTCTACTCCAAAGGCCAGCAGCTTCATAGTTCTACTCGCACCTTAAAATCTAAAAATGGAGAGAAGTTTCTTTTGTTTTGTTTTTTTAATCAGTGGAGGGTGTAGACATACCTGGTATAGTAACCAACTCGGTGAGATGGACCTGTAGATTTTGTTAGGTTATCCATCTGGGAGACGTAAACTCTGATATAAAACCTGCGCTCTACATAGTCTTTCAGTCATCTTGCCTCGGCTTGTCACTAAAACCAGACTTTGTAAAAGGAGAGAGTGCTCTGCGTGTTGTACAAGCGCACAGCATGGCCATCTACATGTACAGATATCCCTACATCCAATGGTAGGAGTCAACTAAACAATTATCAAACAGTGTATATAGCTATGTACAAACAGAAACAAGTAGCCTCGTATGCCATATATGTTACAATACTTGTAAAAATATGTCGAGCCTGCTGAGTCGTCTGCATACCCACAACCTGACATTGTAATCGTGTAGGGATGGCCTTCTTCTGTAAAGAAGTGGCAATCACCATATGTATCTACATATATGTATGTATATAAGCATATTCTAGATGCCTGATTAATTTTTTGAATTTCAAGATGGAATTTTCAAGGTACATAACGAGTACAGCAAATACATCCGCCAGTCCCAGCCAATATATATAAAATTAATTCCCGAACAGAACAGTTTTGCACCACTTTTATATCCCTTTACAAAGATTAAAATCAAGATATAATGATATTAAACTTTATTTTTAGAATCCTTATTCTAGTTTTGATCAAAATCCATTAAATGATTTTGATTCTAGAAAATGTCTAAACTCTAAGGCTTAAGCTTAATGGGTCTTAAAAAGAAATTGAAATTCCGGAAATTTTACTTCATTGGTGTCTAATGACTATGGATCAAATTCAATGCAATTCTGATATGTTTGAATGTTCATATTATGCCCCTTAAAACCATTTGAAATACTCCAAAGCAACTGAAATTTGGGGAATATCTACTAATTGATGTCTAATACCTAAAAATAAGAGATATCTGAATTTTCACAAAAGGCTTCTCCCCTCTTAGCCTCTTTGCATAAAACTAAATGAAACTAAATATAGCCCACATTTGGACTACTTAGGCCTAGCACTTGTGTTCCAAAATCCATAATGATCTGTTAATTAGTTTAGAAGTTAATCCTCTACATACAAATATATAAACATATAAATATACCTAACTTTATAAGGATATATATATATATATATTATATATATATATATAAATTATGACAATATATGTGTTAACATATATTATCATTACTTTTTAATTAACAATTTGAAAATGCGAAAATAAAAAATAAAAAAACATAATTATTGGAATACAAATTAAACATGACTTATTTATATATATATATATATATATATATATATATATATATATATATATATATAGTCTTGGAAGTTTCTCAACCATTAAAACTATATTAAAAAAAAATTTTTTTTTAAACCTTAAGTCCCAAGTCGTTCAGTGGAAAATCACTCATGTAAGTCAATTTAACTTTTTCAGTTATTATATTAGTTTGCTTCTAACATTATTTAAGGGATCATCAGTTGTTTACCATGAAAAACTGTTTCGGGAATTTATATATATATATATATATATATATATATATATATATATATATATATATATGGGAAATGAAAAAGAAAAAGCCAAGAGATATTTTTTATATAGTGATCAACGTTTTGTCTTTATTGTAAGACTTCCTCAGGATGATAATTTTAAGAAAAATGTCATGCAAGTACATCGAAATATTGGGTTGATATGATGGGTTGATAAGGAAAAGTAGTAGCCGTGGCTACTAAGAGTGTTAGACGAGGGTCCAGGCTGCGAGAAGTCAGTAGTGGCAAAGAGTAAAATGAATATGGAAAGCTTTGAGTGGGTACCATTAAGGCAGCAGTAGAAAAGGGGAGGGGTGAGAGTATTAGTGAATTTGCCTTAGGGTGGGAGAGCGGAAAGGGGGGCTGAGGTTTTTGTCGTGGTGAGGTGTGACATGGATTTTGAGGGGCTGGGGAAAGAGGAGGGAAGGGGAAACTATGTGTTTGGTATGTATGGTTTTTCCTTTTTCATTTCCCATTACGTCGGATTACTCTCATATATAAAATATGGGTTGGTCGTTCAATTTCAAAGTACTGCAGGGTTAGTTAATAAAATTGAAATATAAGCCATTAGCAATACAAGATTAATTTATTATTATTTTTTTTTTACATTAATCCTATTAATTTCGGAATAAAATTCCATCATCAGGGGTGACCAGTATTGAATCATTTTTTTTTTCATCAAAAAACAAGAATAAACAAACTTATTTCTTTGTTACTTGATAAACGCCTTTGGTGCGATGTCTCCGCTCTGTTGTTGTTGGCAGTTATGATTCAAATTCCGGTGTCGAACGAAAATAGCGTTGGCTCGCTAGTCTTGATAAAATATGGGTTACCCGTTCAATTTCAAAGTATTGCAGAGTTAGTTAATAGCTAATGGCTTACATTTTATTAACTAACCCTGCAATACTTTGAAATTGAACGACCAACCCATATTTTATCAAGACTAGCGAGCCAACGCTCTTTTCGTTCGATACCGGAATTTGAATCATAACCACCATATATATCATTTCATGTATATCCATATAATATTATAAGGAGATATAATATATTATGCATATATTTTAAGTATTTACTTCAACAGTGCTCAATACGTGAAAAGAACTGAGTAGTAAGTTATGAAAATATATTTATGGCAATTAAGCTACACAGAAAGGTCTGCGTTTCATCCCTGTAAGAAATTATCAATTCCTTATAGGGATGAAACGCGGACCCTTATGTGTAGCTTAATTCGCATAAATAAATTTTCATAGCTTACATATATATATATATGAGAGAGAGAGAGAAAATAGTTATTTATATTCAACTAATTATATGCAATTTATATTTGCCAATAGAACAGAGTATTAAATCGACTTCGAAGTCTACAACCCCTTTCTCACAGAAGTGACTTTGCTAGTCTCTCTCTGCTCAATCGTTATTTCCGTGTAAGGTACTCGACTGAGCTCAAATCTCTGGTTCCTCCTTGTAAGACATTCACAATAAGAACTACTATAACAACGAAAAAAGTATTTCCTTTCTCCCGTCACATGCCCTGCGTCAGGCGGACTTTCCATGAACAGAGTTTCTTGGCAAGAAGAACGTCCTATTTACATGCTGACATGTGTTGAGCGGCTATAAGAAATTGACTTCCAAACTAACTTATCTCTGGCCAGGTCTTTATTTATCCTTCTTTCTCTCAAGTCCATCCTTATCACTTCCTCCCATGTTTTCCTTGGCTTTCCCATGTTAACTGAACCTGCTACCTCAACTGTTCTACATCTACTGACCCAAGCACTCTCATCCATTCTTTCAATGTAACTAAACCAATGAAGTCTCCTGTACTATCCGTTCATTGAACGTGGTCATACAATCAATGTCTGCACATATCTCTCTACACTGTCCAGATTTAATCGTCCTCTGAGGTCATCAGTTCTAAGGTTGTCTTTAAGATTCAGATTACACATTCATCGTATCTTTCTCATATCATTTATCTCCATGCAACGCATGTCCTCAACCTTAACTGGCCAGGTTTCACTTCCATACATCTTCACACTGCGTACACAAGAAACTATTTAACGATCCTCAACTAAATCAGGTGATATACCAAAAGTGTTTTTCTAACAGACGTAGATAAAAATTTTTAAAAAATAGACAAAATTCTTCATAAAACGATACCGGTTATTTATTTTCCTACTCATTTTTGTTGATTTTTTATTTTTTTTGCAAGATATAAATTTTTATTATTTAGAATGCAATGCAAGAAAGATTATAATTTATTTTTGTATTTAAGAATCTCGAAAGATGCTTACAAAAAGATGCTTTTTGGCTTAGATAACTAAAAAGTGTTTTCAAGAGTCTGTATTATGTCGTCTCTGGAGAAAAATAGGAAAGTAAAAATACTGCCTCGAGATAAACAGAAGCCTGTTCATATTTTTTCTTTTTTTCTGACTCGGTCAAAATTGTTATAATTCGCACAAGAGGTTTCAACTCCGCCATTTTATCAAACGTACATTGGAATTTTTTTGTCTGAACTTTTGTTCTGAGGATGTATCATTATCTGCATTGTTTCAAAGAGTTTGTTATATGATAATTTTTTTTTTTTTACTAATAAGTTAACCAACAGTTATCAAGGCTAAAAGCCACTCGAGGAAAAGGGTTAAAGAGATGGATTGTTTGACAGTTGAATGATGAAAAGGACTGAAAATAATGAATGGAAATGAATAAAATTTGATGACATTCGATTTGAAAATGACTATGTTGAAACACTCAGGGAAGCAATCCTGTGGCAATGTGCTACACAGGTAGGAAGTTCTTGGAAAGAAACTCTGTTCATTCAAATTCCGTTTGAAGTTAGGCACATTGTGAAAGAAAAGAAAGTTCTTTGTGGTTCTTGCTGTGAATGTTTTACTAGGAGAAACCAGACTTGTATGAATATTATCAATCAGCCTAGTATGTATTGGGTTGAGGAATGATTCATACGTTTCTGAACTATGTAAACCGGGTGAATATGGTTGAACACAGTTTTTTTTTTATCACAATCCCTCTGCTCTGCGAATTCTCTGATCGTTTGATGTGGATGTTTGTGAAGAACTTGATTTAATCATTCTTCATGAAACTCAATTGGTTGATTGGTACGTGACACAGCTTTCAGATTAAAATTCCTCTCTTTGAAGTGTGAAAACCAATGGTGGGCTCTACTTTGAGACGTGATCCTTTCTCACCCTGGGTCAAACAATATCAAAGTTTGGTGTATGGCCACAGGTGTACAACTGCAGTTTCAATAGCAAGTGGATTTTCATGAGATGAACTTACTGCCCTCATTCTCATTTTTTATTTTTTTTTTTTATTAAAATGGTCATTCTTTTAAACTGACTGCCAACCATGGCTAGAGCCCAGTCTACTCTACTATTTTATTTTACTCATAGCTGAAGAAAGAACGGAACTTCCATGAACCTCCCATCTGTGGAACAAAATGCCACGAGGCTGCTTCCCAACTGACTACAACTGGTGCTTCCAAATCAGGCTGTCTGAAGATACCGACTTCCTTATCAAAAATTCACCAAATATTGATGTTATTATTTTTCCCTTTCCCTTTACAAAACTCAATCATGTTCTGCAAAGCCAAAAACAAAAACAACATTTTTCCTCTAAAAAACAACCAAACCAAACCAAACCAAACTCCATGAATAAATATTTGAACATATAAAGAACTTGAAGCATAAAAACTTTTACCAAAATGACTGGATTCGGCATTAAATAACCCAAAAAGTGTTGATATGCCGTAAAGCAAAACAACAAAACCAAACCAACCGACTATCAAATGGTCGTCTTCAAGTCTAACAGAAACAAATACTTGTTGAGCCGTGCTCTTGGATACTCAACTTCTCTTAAGTAATCTTTTGCCCATTCCACCCACTATTCCACAGAACTAATCTCGCGAACGGCTTCGGCGACCATAACACCTCGATTAACTGCAAGAAGGAAATGGCAGCAAAAATTTTCAGTTTTTGTTTACTTGATGTAAATGCGTCAACGACACAGCAATTCAAGACGAAATTGAACATGTGCCAGACAACTGTATTCTCTTCGGTGTAAATAACTGCCCCCCCCCCCCCCCCACACCATTTCCCTGCATGGCAACTGAAGGTCGGTGGTTACATCGGCCGAAACGCTGAAGCATGATTGTTTTACTTTTTGCTAAATTTATTGAATTTAATTTTAAATTGGAAAAAATACAAAAAAAAATTCTTCGCTTAACATGCCTTTTCCACATCAGATGCGGGTTGCACATTAGCCAAAGTGGCACGGAGTGACTTTCTCAATAAAATCCTATCATTTACATTGGTTTTGCACCAATTTTTTTTAAAAAGTCACATAAAATCTTTTTCAGGTAAAATTTTATAATTAAAATTCATTAAAATTTGCTGGAATGATTTTTTAAATGAAAATTAAATATCAAGTAAATATGGAATTTTTACTTGATCACTGAAAACCATTAAATAATTTGAATAAAAAAAATCGATTCTGTTTTTATTTAAATTATTTACTTGATCACTGAAAACAATTAAGTAATTTGAATAAAAAAGTTGATTTTTTTTTATTTAAATTATTTTCTTGATCACTGAAAACCATTAAATAATTTGAATAAAAAAAAATCGATTCTTTTTTTATTTAAATTATTTACTTGATCACTGAAAACCATTAAATAATTTGAATTAAAAAAATCGATTCTTTTTTATTCAAATTATTTACTTGCTCACTGAAAACCATTAAATAATTTGAATAAAAAAAAATTGATTTTTTATTTTATTCAAATTATTTTTAGTGTGCAATTATTCATATCGGTTTGAACACGTCTAAATTAAACTTAAAACGTTGTTTATGACCATTTAGTACAAGAAAAAATGTCCACTGATGGCGGACCACGACCACAAATTCGGAATAGCGGCATCTAGGTAAGATAATTCAATATCGCCCCCAAATGACTGAATTAAGTATTAAAAGATAAATTGATAGGCAGTAGGCATCTAGGTAAGATAATTCAATATCGCCCCCAAATGACTGAATTAAGTATTAAAAGATAAATTGATAGGCAGTAAAAACAAAACAAACAAAATATCTATAATCAAATTGAAAATTTAGCTTGTAATAGATATCTAAAATGCATCGAATGACAAACAAAATGACAGACAAACATATCTAATATATAAAGTTATAAAGTAAAGCGGGTCTGTTTCACAAATTTTTGTGTTTTCTTCCTACAAAATCTTTTATTCTGATTCACTGGTTTTTTTATGTAGAACATTGATTCATATTTTTAACAACAACAACAGAAAATGTATTTCGATTTAATTTCTTTCAAAAAATAATTTATCCGCCTTGGAAGATTTTACAACGGACGCTTTTTTTTTATAATAACCGAGAAAATTTAGTTGAAAAAAGAGAAAGGAAATCATGATGTCCTATTGGTTTCTTTTCCTTCGTTGCCTTAGAGAGAGGGAGAGAGATAGAGGCAGTCTTCCTTATTTACTGCATTAATAATGTCATCATATTGTACTTGCCCTGTGCGCCAATCACTTAGTGCGCACTTAGTTAAGACAGAGTGTGTTCGTCTGAACCTTAACCAATCTGATTTTGTTCGAAAATGAACTCAGACATTGTAATTTACAATATTAAGTAGATTATTTAGTTTTTCAGTAATTTACATAATTTACAGAAATTAGGACCCTGAACGACGCCGGGTAGCCCTGCTAGTTAGTATATATTTGATAATCAGAATTTTCTTGGAAGGGGGGGGGGGATTTTAAAAGAGAGCTATTTATTATTTTCAGATATTAAACCAGTTCCTTAAGAAAATGAATAATACCATTATTCAATTTTATTGGCAAATGGCCCCTAAAAATACATTTTTTAAAAAACTTTTATTCACCTCAAACAAGGCAAATTGCTACTGAGAATTAGGGAACCCTAAGTGGGGAGTTGGGCAGCTCCATGTTTGTTCACTTTACATTTAAACTTCTGCATGTTACGTAATAAGATAAATATGATCATGTGATCTGACCAAGTATGAAAAAAAAAATCAATCATTACTCGATCATGCGGAAAAGTTAATTTTTAGCTGGATGATGAAGTCAGGGGAGCAGGGAGGAAATTCCAAAGGCTAGCAGTTCGAGGAAAGAAGTTATTAGATTAGAAAGCCTTACGGCATCTGGCGACTTCCACAGTGAAAGGATGGGATTTAGCTGATTGTCGGGTAAGTCGGGCGTATTTACGTCGAGGAGACACCGGAGCAGCAATTCTACTCTTAAATGAATTACAAAAAGAAAAAAAAATGCAATCAGTCATTTCGTGTTGAGCTTTCAGACGTTCCTATGATTTCATTCTCAAGAGTTTATTATCTCCAAAGATTTTAAGTGCTCTTTCCTTCTTTATTTTTCTAGACAAATCTTGTTAGAGGTTTTAGCATAAGGCTTTACAAGATTAGTTGTGCTATTTCTATCGGCCGTAGGTTTTCATTCTTAGAAATAAATGAAGGCTCAAACAGAAACATCCGACTAAAAATCCAGTTTTTAGGTAATTGTTAGATTGTCTGTGCACCAAACCACTCTCATGTGAAATCTTTTTTACTTATATGAATCTATTTATACAGACGTAATGCACTCAAATATATGTAAGCTTCTTATATATTTGTATGTAAACAAATATCAAAAGTACTCACTGACGTCTATTTATAGTATGTCTGTATTCCGCTTCCTTTCAGTCTTGACAGACAATGGATATTCACTCTAAGGGTGCCTGCATAGAGAATCTATAGTAAAGCAAGGGTTGCGCAATCTCTAACCGCAGCTCTTCTGTATCAGCATTGCTTGAATCCAGTGGCAAGGAAAAGTTCAGGACAACTAGAAACAATTCCATGATCCGCAGGGAAAGACTGGTGTTATTCCAGAGTTTTCCTTCTCCTGGGTTAGTGGCACAACCAAGGCTTCAGAGTCTACACTAATTGTTAATTCATAGCCGAAAGGAGGATATTTGGGTTTATATCTTCCCAAGGGGATTAGTAAAAGTGATGCAGTAGCTATGACAGACATTGAATGCAGAATATAAATAAAAACCTGGCCAGAGATAGGTTAACGTCTTGGATTTTTGGCCAAGATCAAAGTGTAGTATCTGTTCCGATAGATACTGCACTCCATAGACTGGTATTGTCTTGGCCTTCGGGGCTTGATTTACGCCGGTCTGTGGGTTTGTCCTGTGCAGTTCTAGGAAGTCCACCCTCCCAGGCTTTGCCTCCCCTCTTTGGGGAGGAATAAGTTTATTGCTTACTGCCTGAGGTGCCCCTACCGGGGAATGCCGATGGGGCTGCCCAGGCTATTTTTGCTAGGCCAGAGTGCTCGC
Source organism: Sepiola atlantica (assembly GCA_963556195.1). Classification (NCBI taxonomy): domain Eukaryota; kingdom Metazoa; phylum Mollusca; class Cephalopoda; order Sepiida; family Sepiolidae; genus Sepiola; species Sepiola atlantica. The sequence continues at coordinate 33,667,257 of OY744542.1, forward strand.
CTTCTCGGGCGCTGATTTATTAAATCCCACTTTCCCGACCTTGTGTTACATCTTACCTTGTGGGAGGAAGATAAATAAAATAGGTTAGTTTGGAAATCAATTTCCAAAAGCTGTCCAACACATGCCAGCATGTAAAACAGACATTAAATCGAGATGATGATGATGATGATGATGATGATGATGATGATGATGATGATGATGATGATGATGATGATGATGATGATGATCTGTTTAGCTCACATAAGGCAATTTTAAAATGTTACACCAATAATAAAAGAAAATGATAATGATTTAACAGAAAGAGGGATAAATGAAGACCTGTCCAGAGATAGGTTAGTTTGGAAGTCAATTTCTAAAAGCCGCCCACCACATGCCAACATATAAAACGTTAAACCGAATATGATGTAGTAGCAGATGAAAGGGTGACATAATCGTATAAAGATGACTAGAAAATCATTTCTATGTGAAAAAGGCTTTATTCATCCCATATAATAAAAGTATTATTATTTACTCACTAGAAGTTTTCATACACTGACAATAACCAATAGTGTTCCCTGGAGTCCGAGTGACAAGTCTCCTAAAATTACCAGCACTCTCCACCTCTTTCGATAACCATCGCAAACCATTTTGCACTATCGCAACAGCCGTTTAGCATTAATTTCTCACTAGCAATGACTGTTGGTTTTCTCTGGAATTTGAGTGACAGTAAGCCTCCCTAAAATTCCAGTACTCCCCGCACCCTTCAAGTGGAGGTGTTTTTTATGGGATTTCCGACAGTTTCAGTTCCTTTGGACTCGTATGATTTTCGTTCTGTATTTTTTGTTTCTATTTTTATTTCAACTTACCTGTGGCTAAGCATTCATTGTTAATGTAAGTTGGTTTCCGCATTCAATGACTTTCCATAATTTCGACAGCTTTTATTATTGCCGTTCATTGTATGGTCTCAATCATCCCTTTTGATTCCAATTTCTCCTAGTCTTTTTCACAGTTTTTTCAGAACCGTTCTTAGTGCTCAAACAATTATTGGTATTATCGTGATTTTCTTTGTGTTCCATATTCTTTTAGGTTCTCGAGCAAGTTCTATCTATTTGCTTCGTTTTTCTTTTTCTTTTTGATTTGCTGGGACAGAAAATCTACGATTTAGCATTTTTTCGTTCTTATTGACTATTAGCACATCGGGTCTTCTTGCATGCATTTGTCTCTCTGTACCTCCATGTCCCAGAAAATTTTTTGATTTTCGTTTTCCGATACTATCTCTGGTTTGCGCTTCAACCATTTGTCTGCATGTTTAAAGTGCAGGCATTTGCATGGTTCTCAGTTGACTGTCTTTCCCACGTAGTCGTGTCTGTTTTTGTTTTCTTTTGCCAATATAGTCTACATGTACTGATTTCCGGAGTTCTGTCGATTTTTATTTTGATGTAATTAGTCCCAATCGCGTTTTTCTGTGTGGCTGTGAGCAATGATTCTGTTTATCGTTTTAGGTGTCCTTTTTGTAGCCATGTCCAGGTGTTTTCATGTGTTTCTTCTATTAGATTTCTTCTATATAATTCAGTTTCTAAGAGTTTCCTTGTTTTTCTCAAGTCTTGTTTCCCAATCTTTTCTTTCGTTTCTGTAGATTTGATGGTGTCTGCTTCCAGAACTCTCCCAAATTTATAGGTATCATGTTCACCAAGCACCCTCATCTCCTCTTGGTTGTGCAGTTTCATGCTCTCCACTCTCTCCAGTTGTCCTCTTCTCATTGTTAGCAGCACACACTTTTCCGAATTCCATTTGAATGTCCTGGCTAAAGATTCTGGTCATGATAAGGAGTAAAAAGATTGTTGGATGTTCGTCGCTGTCACAATTGGATTGGAAACAGTGGATGGGATAGGCAGAGGATTACTTTAGAGGACTTGATTTTTCAAGAGGATGGCTCAACAAGTATTTGTTTACATTAGACTTGAAGACGACTATGCATTAGTTGGTTTGGAAGCAGACTCGTGGTATCTTGTTCCACAGATGAGATGTTCTAAGAAATAAACTTTGTTTGTGGAAGTGCCGTTTGGTGTTTGGTACACAGAGAAAGAAAGGAACGTTCTTTGGTGTGGTTATAGCTAGACGAGTTCTTGCTGGGAATGTTTTACAAGGGGAGGGGGCAACCAAGAATTGGCGCTCAGTCGAGCACCTACCATGAACATAACGATACAGTAGAGATATGTAGAATTTGGTATATTCGGACTACTGTTCTCATGTTGGGTGGTTTTATCACAACGTTTCGGCCGATGTAACCTCCGACCTTCTTCAGGTGTATCTTGTTTAACTCGGGAATCAGTAGAGATAGTTTTATTTCACTGAAGAATCTATTTGTCTCTATGTTAGTGAGATAGTATCTAACTTTTCTTTTTAATGCAACAAACCAACGCAAATGCTATTTCAGACTTAAACTTGACAGACCAACGAAAGTACTATTTTAAACAAGCAAGACAAACCAACGCAAATGCTATTTCAGACTTAAACTTGACAGACCAACGAAAGTACTATTTTAAACAAGCAAGACAAACCAACGCAAATGCTATTTCAGACTAAAACTTGACAGACCAACGAAAGTACTATTTTAAACAAGCAAGACAAACCAACGCAAATGCTATTTCAGACTTAAACTTGACAGACCAACGAAAGTACTATTTTAAACAAGCAAGACAAACCAACGCAAATGCTATTTCAGACTTAAACTTGACAGACCAACGAAAGTACTATTTTAAACAAGCAAGACAAACCAACGCAAATGCTATTTCAGACTAAAACTTGACAGACCAACGAAAGTACTATTTTAAACAAGCAAGACAAACCAACGCAAATGCTATTTCAGACTTAAACTTGACAGACCAACGAAAGTACTATTTTAAACAAGCAAGACAAACCAACGCAAATGCTATTTCAGACTTAAACTTGACAGACCAACGAAAGTACTATTTTAAACAAGCAAGACAAACCAACGCAAATGCTATTTCAGACTTAAACTTGACAGACCAACAAAAGTACTATTTTAAACAAGCAAGACAAACCAACGCAAATTCTATTTCAAACTAAAACTTGAATGACCAAAGAAAATGCTATGAGCATGAAAATGCATGACAGACCAACGAAAATGGTATTTCATGCTTAAGTATGACAGAGCAACAAAAATACTATTTCAAACTTAATTATGACAGACCAATGGAAATACGATTTCAAACTTGACAGTAACAGACCGACGGTCTGGACGACTGACAGATAAAGCCTCTTATAGAGATGCTTGGATGCATCTAGACTAAGTTATTTTAATTCAATCTGCATGTTTATCATAGAACCGTAATTTTAAATGGAAGCGTGACAGACCGACAGACAAAGCCTCTCACAGTGATGTTAGGATGCATCCGAAAACGAAGAAAACAGAATAGTTCTTTGTTTTTGTTTTTTGTTATTTTTAACGTTTTACTATTTCACTAATCCTGACAATTATTAAAAGACAGAATTAAAACGAAAAGTGAATGGAAACTAAATCTGAGAAATTCTAGCTGAGAATCAATATTTGCTTACCAAACTAAGGAAGAATCGATTGTGTTTACGAAAGCCAATCACTCCTGGCGTGTTTGTTTATTAAATATTGATTAACTGCAAATGTATTCTTATAATTAACCGCCTTTTCATTATTAAAGTTCAATATTCACAATCTTTATTTTTAAATTAAAAGTGCAGTTTCGAAGTAGGATCGGGTTTCCATCCTGCAGCCCTTTATTTGCTTCCTTCCCACGGCAGGTAGGTGTGGCACAAGGCCGGAGGGTGGGGGGGGGAGCCAGTGCCCCAGCGGAAGAGTCAGGCTGGCCTTTAAAAATAGTCCGGGCAGCCCCGTCGGCATTCCCCGGTAAGGGTGCCTCAGGCAATTGCCAATAAACCAACCCATTCTCAAAGAGGGAAGGCAAGGCCTGGGAGGGTGGACCTCCTAGGACTACCCAAGACATAATACCTTTCGCAGATTGAATCATTTTGGAATCTGCTCACTAGAAGAGAAAGATAAAGGTATTTATTTGACACTGTTTATGGAAGTGGCATGGTATAATGGTTACAGGCACAGACTATGAACTCTGCATGCAGGGTTCAATTTCTGTCAGGACTCCTTGATCACTTTCACTAATACTTTTGCTAAAGGTATGTATTCATGCAGTCTCCCTTCAGTTTTGGATTAAATAGTAGGATACACTAGACTCTCAAGACTTGGTTATGCAACTAGTCAAGGAAAAGGAAAACTCTGAAATGACACCAGTCTTTCTCTGCTTTTTTTACTAACGAGTTACCACTTATCAAGGCTAGGGAGACACTCGAGGATAAGGGTTAAATAGATTGTCATGTGGACGGTGAGCGCCGTCACAAAAGGATTGGAATCAACCAGAGGAATGGGCATAAGATTTCTTGAGAGGAATTGTTTATTTGTTTACATTAGATGTGAAGATGACCATGTTGTAGTCGGCTGGGAAGCAGCTTCATAGTATTTTGTTTCATAGATGAAATGCTCTAGGAAAGAAACTTTGTTCATGGAAGTTCTGTTTGGTCTTTGGTACAGAGAGAGAGAAAGAAAAGTTCTCTGCTGTGGTTGTAGCCAGGCGGGTTCTTGCTGTGAATGTTTTACAGGTGAGGGGGGGGGGGGGTATTGGAGCTCAGTCGAACACCTACCATGAACATAATGATACAATAGAGAGAGGCTAGCAACATCTCTTTCTTGTGTGAAAGGGGGTGCAGGAAAGAGAAGAGGTTATCTGCTTATTTTGGCATTGTGTTCAGTCGTTCTGGATTTCTCCTTGCCGGTTCAGAAGAGTGCAATTGTGATTGCGCAACACTTGCTTCATTTTAGACTCCCCTGCACAGCCACCCTCACAGGGGGTATCCATTGTCTCTCGAGAATGAAAAAATGCCATTATTTTAATTTCACATAAATAAATGCATCCAACGAGAGAGAGAGAGAGAAAGAGAGAGAGAGAGAGAGAAACTACTCTGTATGTCTTTTAGATGCGTCCATGCATTACTATAGGAGGCGCTGTCAGTCGGTCTATTCCTTCGTCGGTCTGTCACACTTCATTTTGAATTAGCAGTTTCGTTGTGCTCGATTGAATTAATGCATCGAATTTGAGATGCGTCCAAGCACCTCTAAAAGGGGCTCTGTCTATCAGTCTGTCACGCTTACATTCAAAATAGCATTTCCCACCATTTGTCACGCTTAAGTTCGAAATAGCATTTCCACCCGTCTTTCATGCTTAAATTTGAAATAGCATTTCCCACCATCTGTTAAACTTAAGTTTGAGATAGCATTTCCCATCGTCTGTCATGCTCAAGTTCGAAATAGCATTTCCCACCGTCTGTTAAACTTAAGTTCGAAAAATCATTTTCCATCATCTGTCACGCTTAAGTTCAAAATAGCATTTCTCACCATCTGTCATTCTCAAATTCGAAACAGAATTTCCCACTGTCTGTCACACTTAAGTTCGAAATAACATTTCCCACCTTTTTTATGCTTAAGTTTGAAATAGCATTTCCCACCATCTGTTAAAATTAAGTTTGAAATAGTATTTCCCACCGTCTGTCATGCTCAAGTTCGAAATAGCATTTCCCACCGTCTGTTAAACTTAAGTTCGAAAAATCATTTTCCACCATCTGTCACGCTTAAGTTCGAAATAACATTTCTCATCATCTGTCAGACTTAAGTTCGAAATGGCATTTCCCACCATCTGTCATGCTTAAATTCGAAATAGAATTTTCCACCATCTGGCATGCTTAAGTTCGAAAGAGCATTTCCCACCATCTGTCAGACTTAAGTTTGAGATGGCATTTCCCACTATATGTCACACTAAAGTTCTGAAGCATTTTCATCGCTAAATGCACAGATTGAATAAATGCATCTCAGAATATTCCTTCTTGTTTTGCACGTCTCTCTTTAAAGAAACGCAAAGAAAGCAGAATAACTTACTTTTTACCAAACTACTAATCCTGATAATTATTCAAAGAATTAAAACCAGAAGTGAATGGAAACCAAGTCTGAGACATTCTTGCCTAGAATCAATATTTGCTTACGAAAATATGAAAGAAAGAATGGATTGTTTCTTACAAAAACCAATCACTCCTGGTTTGTTTATGAAATATTGATTAACTGTAAATGCATTCTTTGTTAAAGTGTAAAAGTTAAAATCTTTTTTTTTTTTAATTAAAAATACAGTTTCAAAGTAGGATCGTTTCCATCCTACACCCTAAACTAATATCTCATATTCTCTTATGCTTATCTAAATGTTTTTTTTTATATCTCAGAACCTCCATGTGGTATGTAGCAAGCATATTGGATTTTCTCTTATTGGTTACCGAAGAAAGATGACATCAAAGATTCAACTTAAAATACATTTTATTATTCACTTCTGAATTCCCAGTAACTAATTAGAGGAAACTCCTTAAATCTTCCAGTAGGCTTAGATTTGGATCAAATTCAATACAAATCAGATGTATTTGAATTTTTAAATGGGAGATTGTGCCCATATTATGACCCCTAAAACTCCTTTAAAGTACTCCAAAGAAACTGAAATTAAGGTAATATTTATTAATATCTAATACTTCACAAAAATCAAAGGTAGCTGAACTTTCACGAAATACTTCTACTCTCTTTTGACCCCGTTTGCATAAAACTAAATTAAACTAAATATAGCCTACATTTGGACTCCTTACACCTTGCAGCGGTCTTAATTAGTTTAGAAATGTATCCAAATGTATATAAATATATAAACATATGAACATACCTAACTTCATAAAGATAGAATCTGTGAAATATTTAAAAATATTGAGAATTTAAAGCATAAGAAACTTTTGCCAAAATGACTGGATTCGCCATCAAATAACTCGGAAAGGGTTGATATGCCATAAAACAAAACCAAACCAACCAAACTATGTAGCATCCCAGAGGCCAATATTCAGAATCCCAGCTATAGTGGGCCTTAAAATACCTCTACTTCTTAAACGTAATTTTCTTCTTGGTCCCATTAATTAAAATTTCAATTTTTGAACGGAGATTAGCTGGGGAAAGCCAAATTTTAAGATGAGATAAAGACGGGAACTAAACGAAGATAGGTGCATTGGTTTGTGCAACTTTTCTGTGTGGACGTGTTGGATAATGACCCTATGGGAATGGACGTATCTGTTGGAAATTGTTAGTTTGACTTGCGCGAATTAACGCAGGTGCAGTCGAGTGTGGAATAGGGCTTGTTCTCACAGTTAGAGCTAGCAGACGTGACAAGATTACCGTGTGACGAAACCCCAGATCAAGGGTCAGTCTGCACCTGCGAGAGGCTCTGTGACGTCACTTGTTCTCATGAGAAGCGAGTTTTTGAGTCTGATTCGGAAGGCGAACCGAGCAGGACGTGCGATTCACGATGTAAAAATAAGGAAAATATTTCCTTTAAGGGAATACAAGCGAGAGAAATCCTTTCTATGAATGGTTAAGAAAACATTGTTAACTAACTACGATAAAGTAGTGATTTGCTCTCTCCCTCTCTCTCGACGTAGTGAATGACTCCCAGCTGAAATAACAACGCTTGTAATAAAATGAATTAAATTTAAAAGAAGAGTTTGTCTTCGGAGTGCGTCATGAGGCTTTTGTTGCAGACACGGACGGCGTGGTTCACGGCAGGAAGGAAAGAACTAGGAATTCATCCACTAGACGACACGACCGACTCTCTACACAAGAGGGAGAAAAATAAGGTATGCAACAGACGTAATACAATTGAACAACACGGTGGTGGACGGACGGCTAATAGTTTTATGTAGAAGAAACTCAACTCGCCGACCGCAGGGCTGGTAGGGAACGCAGGAATGAACGTCTTGTCTGTTTGACATACAGGATGGAACTAGAGTGTTCATGTCGATCACGTGATCTGACTTCAGCGATCACGCATGAATCTTGTTACATGCTGACGTGCACTTGGTGAAGAGGCGATGACTACATAATCCCAAGCCGAATCACAACTCACACAGATCGACAGAAAATAGATCATTCATGTAAACTGCCAAAAGGACTCTCAAATAAATGCGCTAAAAATGTGATTTTTCACTTGGCAACCCTTGACCTAAATAGAGGGTATGAGTGTAGTCACAGTCCTTGAAATGTGGGATACAAAATTAGAAATGACAATTCCGTAGAAAGTGGCTGCTACTCAGTAAGCTTTTGGCTAAGATTAAAGTGTAGTATTTGTTCCGATGGATACTGCACCCCATCGACTGGTATTGTCTTGGCCTTCGGGGCTTGATTAACGCCGGTCTATGGGTCTGTCTTGTGCAGTTCTAGGAAGTCCACCCTCCCAGGCTTCGCCTCCCCTCTTTGGGGAGGAGTAAGTTTATTGCTTACTGCCTGAGGCGCCCCTACGGGAAATGCCGACGGAGCTATCGAGGCAATTTTTAATGGCCAGAGTGCTAACCTCTCGGGCGCTGGCTTTTCAAACCCCACTTTCCCGATCCGACATTGGGTCATATCTTACTTGTGGGAGTAAGATAAAACTGGCCTTGTGCCTAACTACTGGAGAGGAATAAATAAATACTCAGTAAGCAAGATGTACGAAGTGAAGTGGTCGCAGAAAAGAAAATCATGAATTAATTAACGTAAGGGGAGGAATTTGTTTTTGTTAAATTTTATCAATTTTTAATTCGTGAATAAATTTTGAATCCATTTAAATTAGTAAATGCAAATTGTTATCTTCATTTTTTTTTTAACAAGTTTTGCTGAATTATATATGCAAGTCTAATATTTTATTATGGAATTAAAGATAGTTTCATGTAGTTTATTGCAAACAATCTATCAAATAAATAGTTATAGTATGTATCTACATGTGTGTATATATTATGTATATATTATGTATATATTATGTATATATTATGTATATATTATCTATATATGTTCCACTCTATAATAAAGCCCAATGTGTATTTATTTGTATAAAAAATATTTAATAATATTACAATAATGAAATTATAACACAAATACAATAAAAGTAGATAAAATACCAATATTTCCAAAAAAATATTATAAATCTTAATCATTAAGGAAATAATTTAACTATATAGCATTTAAAAACATTCTTTTAAATGGGTTTAAGAATAAAATTCTACGGAGGATTACCCCGAGAAAAACATAAAAGTTATCTCCCTTGGATTCGAATGATGTTCTTTTCAAATATTGCCTTTTTTTCGTATTTCTTAGTTTTTTTTGTTGTTTTTTTTTACCTGAGATAGGTATGTTTCGTACTTTTTTGAAAAGAAATATGGGAAGAGAAATTTGTTTTGTTTTCTTCTGGTAAAATCTAATATGATGTTAGCTTTGAAATCAATACATACGTAGTTTGGGAAAAAATCGATCTATAGGAATGTTTTCTAAAGTAAGTTTTTCTTTTTTTTTTAGGATATTTTTTTGTTGTTTTTTCTGACGAATCATAGTCCTAGAAGATTCAAAATTTGCTTATCTGGACAAATGGAGAAACGACCGTAAAAAATGAACTTCTTTACTGAAAAATAAAGATATCTTTGTTGGAATCTGCTTTTTTCTATTGTCTATTTATAAATGCTCTGGAATTATAAATTAAAATGTATTGAAACTGAAAGTTTGACTACAAAATATAAATACAAACACACACACACATATATATATATATATATCATGGACGGCAGCATCGGGGGGGGGGGGGGGGCAGGGGGCCCAAGCCCCCCCCCCACTTTTTGACTTGCCCCCCCCTTTATGGTCATCAATAATGAAGTTATATATGCATGTGTTTAACCAGACCCCTTCACTTTTTAGGAGAGCCCCCCTCTTTTATAACTGTGCCGCCGGTCCTGATATATATATATATATTAATTAAACCAGTTCAAATGTATTTACAAAATTAACTTAAAAGCAATATTTATTTCAAAAGTGCTCAATACAGGGTAGAGCTTTATAAATATTTAGTATATAAACATTTAATTTGGCTTACGCAAATACAATCATGTTTCAACAAGTTAATGCTTCCTCGGAGCTCAAAAATAACAATATACTCATTATTTTTGCGTTCCAAACAAGTGTTATTGTGCTGAAACACAGTTGTATTTGTGTAAGCCAATAATAAGTATATATATATATATATATATATATATATATATATATATATATATATATATCAATTATGACAATATATGTTTTAGCATATACTATGAATGCCTTTTAATTAGCAGTCTCTTTAAAGGATCCAGCTCGATGATTGTCAATAAGTAACAACAGAGCATATTTAAGTCAGGTTCATTTTATATTCCAATAACCATGTTTTTTTAAATTTATAAATATCCGCACAACTTTTAGGATGTTCTAGCTCTGAACCGAAAAATTCAAAATGGCGTACTAGTGAGTTTTTCCCCCACATATGAGTTTGCTCTTTTCTTTGTTTCTTTCTTTGTTTTCGCCAAAAAATGACCCACTGTATAGTGTAGTTTTTTTTTCAAAACATTTCAATTCAAGAACTTTTTAATCATTTGTAGATTTTTCTGATGATTTTGTAGTGTTGCAGAGACAATATTCACATAAAAATGTTTTGGCTCACAACAAAAGAAACGGACCGTAAAAACTACATTTCACAGAAATGTTATGTTTTTTTGGAAATGTGAAAAAATAAGAATAAAAATTTAAAAAACAAAAAAACATGGTTATTGGAATATAAAATGAACCTGACTTATATATATATATATATATATATATATATATATATATATATATATATATATATATATAGGTTCCATCTACTAAAAGTTTTACTTTGGTTTATATTTGATCCTATATATATATATATATATATATATATATATATATATAAATATATATAGGATCAAATATAAACCAAAGTAAAACTTTTAGTAGATGGAACCTATTGTGAAGAGGATTAGTTCAATATACGAGATAGAGCAATTGTAGAGATAGAAGAAAAAAGAGTGATAAATATGCGACGATTGTCCAAATTTATTTCAAATTTCAATTGTTCAATGCAAGGTGTATTCAGTAATAAACTAGTGTTTATTATTCTTTCCTTAAGCCAAGGCTTTTCAAAGATCGAGATCTTATCATCAGAGGAGAAATACAGATGGATAAGTTGGCTTTCAAAAAACCAAAGTTCAAATATTTGAAAAATATGAAAATTATTTGATGATAAGATCTCGATCTTTGAAAAGCCTTGGCTTAAGGAAAGAATAATAAACACTAGTTTATTACTGAATACACCTTGCATTGAACAATTGAAATTTGAAATAAATTTGGACAATCGTCGCATATTTATCACTCTTTTTTCTTCTATCTCTATTTATATATATATATATATATATATATATATATATATATATTTCGATTTATTATATTATAATGAGTTCTTAGACCGGTATAATTAGCTGAATAGCTCTTTTGCATAATTTTCCAAAATTATTATGTGTTTGTTCGACTTTTTGTTTAGGAACAAGCTAACACTTGATCTTTATATGACATACATAGATATCCGAGTGTTCAACTAAAGTTTTCCTTTACCTCTCAAACGTTGAGTTAGTAAAGAAGCGAACACCATTAATTTTCCTCTCCTCAATTGACTATGTTATAATATACAGTTAACTATGTTATAGTATATCTTTCTAATGGTCTCTTGATCTTATCGGATTACAGAATAAGAATTCATCTAGTCTGGTGGAGTATCCAGCTAAGTTCTGTTACTTGAGATAACATCATTAGGAGAAGGTGCACCATTCCTCGTATGAGCCAGTGTACTGCCATGTCGAGGGGATCTTATTTAGTCTTCAAATACTACATTATTTTGAATATTTGGTTCGGGTTTACTTGTAGGGTGAAGTAGTCTCATGTCAGGTTGTTCTGACAAACACTTGTGCAGAGAGATCTTAGACACTCGAGGATAATGTCTAGTAGAAATTCAAATTCTCTCTTGTATTCATTCAAATTCTCTCTAGTAGATATTCAAATTCCCTTCAGTAGACATTCAAATTCTCTCCAGCAGGCATTGAAATTTTCTCTAGTAGGCATTCAAATTCTCCCCAGTAAGCATTCAAATTCTTTCAAGTAGAGATTCAAATTCCCTTCAGTAGACATTCAAATTCTCTCCAGTAGACATTCAAATTATCTCCAGTAGGCAATCAAATTCTCTCCAGTAGGCAATCAAATTCTCTCCAGTATGTATTGAAATTTTCTCTAGTAGATATTCAAATTCTCTTCAATAGACATTCAAATTCTCTTCAATAGACATTCAAATTCTCTCCAGTAGGCATTCAAATTCTCTCCAGTAGGAATTCTAATTCCCTTCAGTAGACATTCAAATTCTCTCTAGTAGGCATTGAAATTCGCTCTGTAGACATTCAAATTTTCTCTAGTAGGCATTCAAATTCTCTCCAGTAGGCATTCAAATTCTCTCCAGTAGATATTAAAATTCTCTCTAGTAGGAATTCAAATTCGCTCTCGTAGGCATTCAAATTCTCTCCAATAGACATTCAAATTCTCTGGAATAGACATTAAAATTCTCTCTAGTAGGCATTCATACTCTCTTTGGTCTGCATTCAAATTCTCTCCAGTAGATATTAAAATTCTCTCCAGTAGGCATTTAAACTCTCCAGTAGGCATTCAAATTATTTCTAGTAGATATTCTAAATTCTCTCCAGTATGCATCATAATTCTCTCCAATAAACAGTCTAATTATCTCTAGTAAATATTCAAATTAATAAACATTTAAACTCTCTCCAGTAGGAATTCCAATTCTCTCCAATAGACATTCAAATTCTCTCTAGTAGGCATTTACACTATTTCTAGTAGATATTCAAATTCTCTCCAGTATGCATCATAATTCTCTCCAATAAACAGTCTAATTATCTCTAGTAAATATTCAAATTAATAGACATTTAAACTCTCTTCAGTAGGAATTCAAATTCTCTCTAGTAGGCATTCAAATTCTCTCCAGTAGGCATTCAAATTCTCTCTAGTAGGCATTCAAATTCTCTCCAGTAGGCATTCAAATTCTCTCCTATATATGTGTGTGTAAGTGTGTGTGCATTATTTTCTTTTTCTGCTCACCTCATCCTACCATTGATTTCCCTATTTTCTCATCTATATGCGAACAATGTTACATTATAAAAATCCTTTCTTTAAAGTTGAACAACCGTTTTCTTTTTAATAATCGTATCCTTGAATAAAATTGAATTTTTGGGGGTAGGAGAGGGGTATTCAACCCACAATATAAAATCGGCAGTGAGATTGTTATAAGTATGTTTGCTTACATACATAGATGCAAACGTATTTTTAATCCTTATTTCCGGTTTAGCATAATCCAAACTCAGAAATTTAATCACAAGTTAAAAATCAGTTTTGCGTTTTGGTTTATTTTCCGAGATTCAAATTAATGCAATGCAAGCAGGGCTACCTGTCATTTAATATGATTTTTTTTAAAATCACGCTTCTCAAAAGGAGAACCTCAAGGTCAAAATAAGTACAAATTTCTTTGTTTTGTATCTAATGCTAGCAGGCACATCCGGTGTTGCCTGGGAATAAATAAGACTCCCGTTTCCAAACACGAACCCTATATTATCATTTTTATTATTTTAAATATCTATAATTTTAAAGTTTCAATTTTCAAGTTATAAATAAAATAAAATTAAGTAAAACGTTTTCTTTGTGTTACATATTGAACGGGTAGATCATCTCGTGTTTATTTTAGTTAAGTCCGGGTTAACAATTGTGTCGAAAATAACAGAAAATGTCACAGTCAAAGGGTCAGCAAAGATCAACATGTTGAACCCAAGGTAAACCTAAGAACATGTGATCCAGTGGATATGATGTCACATGGGGTCTGAGAGAGAGTGAGAGAGAGAGAGAGAGAGTGTGAGAGAGAGAGAGAGAGAGTGAGAGAGAGAGAGAGAGAGAGGATGAGAGAGAGAGAGAGAGAGAGAGGATGAGAGAGAGAGAGAGAGAGAGAGGATGAGAGAGAGAGAGAGAGAGGATGAGAGAGAGAGAGAGAGAGAGAGGATGAGAGAGAGAGAGAGAGAGAGAGAGAGAGAGAGAGAGAGAGAGAGAGAGGATGAGAGAGATTTTACTTAGTTTGGATTGGAAGCTCGATGTAGCCAGACACGATAAGAAATGACTTAAGGATCCCGATAAACAAATGGCAGGCCAATTGCCCTAGAATCTGCAGTCCAGCATATGTGTCCCTCCTGCTGCTGGCCAGAATGGAGGCAACATCATCTGCCAATAAAAATGGTCCTTCTCGAAAGTTAAGACACGAATTTTGTCTTTTTCTTTTGGTTGCTGTGCTGATTTTCGATTTCAGAGACGATCAAAGATGGAGTATTGTCTAGCTACAACCACTGTCAATAATTCCCCCCCCTCTCTCTCTCTCTCTCTCTGCCTAAAACTAAATGAAGCTTCCATGATCAAAGTTTCTTTCCTATAACTACCCGTCGGTGGAACACAATACCGCGGGGCTGCTTCCCAGCTGACTACAACATGGTCGTTTTCAAGTCCAATGTAAACAAATTCTTGTTGAGCCGTCCTTTTAGATGATCAAATTTTTCCCAATTTCCATCAGCATTACCAATCATCACAGTGTTATCTCACCGTCAACCTGACACTCATTAACTCTTATCCTCGAGTGGCCTTTGAGCCTTGATAAGTGATGACTCTTTAGTAAAAAAAAGTTCCTCAGTCATCAGAGGATCTGTCGGAATCGTGAACGTCAGGTGTGAAGAATGCTAAAGGCATCGTTTGACTGAACGGTTTGTGATAAATAGATGGTTGGCTTCCTCATAGAATGGGGAAGAATGTAACATTTTCTGTTTATGGATTCTGGTGCGAACACTGACTCAGCAATATTATTGTACCCCCGCCCCCCGAATGCAAAATGAATACCACCATTGTATTCAGTGTAAAATTTTAGTTTCTAAGTTTGTTTGTTTTTATCTTGGCATAGGGCTTTATTTTCAATTGCATCCCCGGACGGACAGACAGACAGTCCACAAGTATAGTATAGATTCTATTTATAAAAAAAATACACAAAGGAGTATTTTTATTGGGAAATATTCTTGAAATTATATTTTGGCTTCGTTAAGACTTTTTTAAATTTATTATTTTCAATTATTTTTTTGACTTATTATTTTCGATCATTTTTTTTTACTTATTATTTTTAATTATGATTTTACTTATTATTTTCAATAATTTTTTATACTATTATTTTCGATCATTTTTTTAGACATATTATTTTTAATTATGATTTTACTTATTATTTTCAATAATTTTTTATACTATTATTTTCGATCATTTTTTTTTACTTATTATTTTTAATTATGATTTTACTTATTATTTTCAATAATTTTTTATACTATTATTTTCAATAATTTTTTATACTATTATTTTTAATTATGATTTTACTTATTATTTTCAATAATTTTTTATACTATTATTTTCGATCATTTTTTTTTACTTATTATTTTTAATTATGATTTTACTTATTATTTTCAATAATTTTTTATACTATTATTTTCGATCATTTTTTTAGACATATTATTTTTAATTATGATTTTACTTATTATTTTCAATAATTTTTTATACTATTATTTTCGATCATTTTTTTTTACTTATTATTTTTAATTATGATTTTACTTATTATTTTCAATAATTTTTTATACTATTATTTTCAATAATTTTTTATACTATTATTTTTAATTATGATTTTACTTATTATTTTCAATAATTTTTTATACTATTATTTTCGATCATTTTTTTTTACTTATTATTTTTAATTATGATTTTACTTATTATTTTCAATAATTTTTTATACTATTATTTTCGATCATTTTTTTTTACTTATTATTTTTAATTATGATTTTACTTATTATTTTCAATAATTTTTTATACTATTATTTTCAATAATTTTTTATACTATTATTTTTAATTATGATTTTACTTATTATTTTCAATAATTTTTTATACTATTATTTTTAATTATGATTTTACTTATTATTTTCAATAATTTTTTATACTATTATTTTTAATTATGATTTTACTTATTATTTTCAATAATTTTTTATACTATTATTTTCGAGTAGAAATGTCTTCCTTTAAATTATTTACACGAGCAATTATTTGCTCCAACCGGTCGCATATATTTACTAGTATATATTAAGAACAAACATATACTATATTGCTCCCTCAAAGGAGGAGGTAATGCTTGGGAGGATGGTATCATGACAACAGAACAAATACTACACTACCCCCATTAAAAAAGTAATCCCTAGGAGGCTGGTATCATGACCACAGAACAGATACTATACACCTCACCCCCTGAATTGAGCATTGAAAAATAGTAATAGTATAGTTTCAACTTTAGATATAGAAGTAATAGTATAGGGTCGGCTTCAGACAGACAGATACCAAATCTCCATTATTAATAGTAATGGTATAGTAAAATGAATTGAGCATTAAAAGATAGTAATAGTATAGGTAGGCTTCAAATATAGAAGTAATAGTATAGGGTCGGCTTCAGACAGACAGATACCAAATCTCCATTATTAATAGTAATAGTATAGTAAAATGAATTGAGCATTAAAAGATAGTAATAGTATAGGTAGGCTTCAAATATAGAAGTAATAGTATAGGGTCGGCTTCAGACAGACAGATACCAAATCTCCATTATTAATAGTAATAGTATAGTAAAATGAATTGAGCATTAAAAGATAGTAATAGTATAGGTCGAATTCAAATATAGAAGTAATTGTATAGGGTCGGCTTCAGACAGACAGATGCCAAATTTCCATTATTAATAGTAATGGTATAGTAAAATGAATTGAACATTAAAAGATAGTAATAGTATAGGTCGGCTTCAAATATAGAAGTAATTGTATAGGGTCGGCTTCAGACAGACAGATAACAAATTTCCATTATTAATAGTAATGGTATAGTAAAATGAATTGAGCATTGAAAGATAGTAATAGTATAGTTTCAACTTTAGATATAGAAGTAATAGTATAGGGTCGGCTTCAGACAGACATATACCAAATCTCCATTATTAATAGTAATAGTATAGTAAAATGAATTGAGCATTAAAAGATAGTAATAGTATAAGTAGGCTTCAGATATAGACAGAGAGATACCAAATTTCCATTAGTGATAGATATTTCGTTCTGTTTTCTTCCCCTTGGTTATTGGGAATTTTTATAAAGTTTTCGTGTATTCTTTGGCCTTCTTCAAGTACCTTTTGTCTGGGAATTTTGAATTGGACCCTTTTTTATTTACTTTAGTGCTCCCCAACAGGAGTGCACCCTAGGTATGACACAAAACTATTACCGATGATGAGGCTCAAATTTGGGAGTTTTGGGGAGTGTGGAGTCACCTAATAGTTACAATGACACCCTCTTACCTGGAGGAGTGATAGCACCAGTAAGGATCCCATCTATAGATTGAATAAAAGCTATCGTCTTCAGACAATTTGTTTACAAGATATTCTCCTACAAAAGAATGAAGCTACACAGCAATCGTATACAAAATAGAATCTATGAAATATTTGAAAATATTAAGAATTTAAAGCATAAAACCTTTTGCCAAAATGACTGGATTCGGCATCAAATAACTCAGAAAGGGTTGATATGCCGTAAAACAAAACCAAAATAACCAAACCATGTAGCATCCAAGAGGCCAACATTCAGCGATAGTGGGCCAATACAAAACATGTACGAATTTAGCATAGAAGGACATAACGATGGTTGACATTTCAGCTTCAGATATAGAAGTAATAGTATAGGTCGGCTTCAGATATAGAAGTAATAGTATAGGTCGGCTTCATATATAGAAGTAATAGTATAGGTCGGCTTCAGATATAGAAGTAATAGTATAGGTCGGCTTCAGATATAGAAGTAATAGTATAGGTCGGCTTCAGATATAGAAGTAATAGTATAGGTCGGCTTCAGATATAGAAGTAATAGTATAGGTCGGCTTCAGATATAGAAGTAATAGTATAGGTCGGCTTCAGATATAGAAGTAATAGTATAGGTCGGCTTCAGATATAGAAGTAATAGTATAGGTCGGCTTCAGATATAGAAGTAATAGTATAGGTCGGCTTCAGACAGACAGATACCAAATCTCCATTAGTGATACATACTTTGTTATGTTTTCTTCTCTTTGGTTATTGGCATTTTCATAAAAATTTCGTGTATTCTTTGGCCTTATTCAGGTGCCTTTTGTCTGGGAATTTTGGATTGGATCCCTTTTTATTTATTTTAGTGCTCCCCACCAAGAGTGCGTCCAAGGTATGACACAAAACTGCTACCGGTGGTGTGGCCACAATTTGGGAGCTTTGTACGATTTTAGCATAGAAGAACCTAACGATGGTTGACATGCCATAAAACCCACCAATCAACCAGTTTGCGCCACTCACATCGCTGATACATAGTAAATTCGAGTGAGGCTACTTTAATTTAATTAATTTTGTTTACCACTTGTCATGGAAGAGTCTATCAGGCATGTGTACGCAGAGTGATGATGTATGGAAGTGAAGCATGGCCAGTGATGGTTGAGGACATGCGTTGCATGGAGAGAAATGATATGAGAATGATACGATGGATGTGTAATGCAACTCTTTAAGACAGGCTCAGATCTGATGAGCTCAGAGGAAGATTAAATCTCGACAGTATTGGGAGATGTGTGCAGAACAGTAGACTTTGATGGTATGGCCACGTTGAAAGAATGGATGAGAGTTCTTGGGTTAGCAAATGTAGAACAGTTGAGGTAGCAAGGTCAGTTTACAGGGAAAGGTCAAGGAAAACACAGGAAGAAGTGATAAAGATTAACTTGAGAGAAAGAAGGATTAATAAAGTCCTGGTCAGAGATAGGTTAGCTTGGAGGTCAATTTCTAATAGCTATCTAAAACATGACAGCATGTAAAACAGATACTAAACCGAGTATGATGATGATGATGATGATCGTGATCAAGGCCAAAAGCCACTCGAGGATAAGGGTTAGTGAGATTGTCAGTTGGATGATGGAACAATACTATGAAAGGATTGAGAACGATGTTTGATTAATTCACAGGACGACTCAACAGATATTTGTTGACATTGGACTTGAAAACGATCCTGTTGTAGACTGCAGTCTCACAGTAACGTGTTCCACAGGTGAGAAGTTCTTGGAAAGAAACTTTGCTCATGGAAGTTCTTGGAAAGAAACTTTGCTCATGGAAGTTCTTGGAAAGAAACTTTGCTCATGGAAGTTCTTGGAAAGAAACTTTGTTCATGGAAGTTCTTGGAAAGAAACTTTGCTCATGGAAGTTCTTGGAAAGAAACTTTACTCATGGAAGTTCCGTTTGATTTTTTAAGTACACAGTGGAAGAAATTAGGGTTCTTGGCAGTGCTGGTAGGAAGACGAGTTATTGCGCAAAACTAGTTGAGGAATGATCTCTTCTCTTCCCTACAGCCTTTTCTCACAGAAGAGACGTTGCTAGTCGCTCTCTACTCTATCGGTATTTCTATGGTGGGTGATCGACTTTGGTTCCTCCATGTAAGGCATCCACAGCAAGAACTCGTTTTACTACCACAATGGAAAAAAGACTTTCCTTTCTTCCTCTATGTGCCTAGTTTTAGGCGAAATTTCCATGAACAGAGTTTGTTTGCATTAACCTCAAAAATAAAAAAAATTAAAAAAAGATTTATTGGGCGGGGGTCAATAAAATAAGCAATTTATTTAATGGTTGATAATTTAAATAATTTTACGTCAGAAAATAGAAATTTTCTAAAACCATATCATCACTGATCATAAACTATCTGATCACATCAGAATCGCAGAGTTGGCAAAACTCACTGGCATCCCATCAATATATTCTGT
The DNA here is from genome assembly GCA_963556195.1 of Sepiola atlantica. NCBI lineage: Eukaryota > Metazoa > Mollusca > Cephalopoda > Sepiida > Sepiolidae > Sepiola > Sepiola atlantica. The sequence goes on from OY744542.1 coordinate 33,687,163, forward strand.
CATCAAATGTAAAGTCTTCAGATTGTTTAGTCACGTTAAGCGTTCCAGTGTAGAGCTATGCAAAATATGCGTTGAAGGCATAATACAAGGAAGCCGGTCGAAAAGTAGACAAAAAGAAAAGATGGATAGACAGGGTTTGTGAATGGACGAACATGAAGGTGAACCAAGCGAACACCTTGGCCCAAGATCATAATGTTTGGAGGACACTCAGACATTTTAGTGCATATTCTGCAGCTAGCAGTAGTAGTAGTAGTAGTAGCAGTAGCAGATGATGATGACAATGACAATGACAATAATAATAATAATAATAATAATAATAATAATAATAATAATAATAATAATAATAATAATAATAATCGGGCGCAAAATACAACCGCACGAGAGAGGCGCAAGCATAGGCTGACGCCATGAAAATTATAGACAGAGGGTCGAGGAGGGAAAGCGCAAAACCAGACCTCCACTGGAAGAGCGCGGACAGCTCTGGGACCTTGGGAAGGCTTGTTGCCACTCGGGCCCCAGAGGGGACCAATGGCCCTTGTCAGCGGGAAGTCGTTGGTAGGTGGCTGTTGCGATTACCGCAAGGTCATCAGCGGTGATGAACGAAAAGAGGTGGAGCATACTGGAGGCCTGAGGAGACTTGTTGTCACTCAGACTCCAGGTAATACCACAGGTTGTCGGCAGTGGGTGACCACTGACGATGACCAGTGTGATAACTCCTAGTGAGTAAATAATAATAATAATAAAAAAATAAATAAATAATTTAAAAAAAAAAAAAAAAATAAGAAATAAAAAAATAAAAATAAAAGAAGAAGAAGAAGAATCTAAATAGTGTACCCTCACTGAGATTTGAACGTAAAAGAAAATAAATAGATCTAAGAAAAATGGCAAAAATAAATAAAAATTCAGAACAAGGAAAATGACTCCGTAAACTTTTTAAGAGACCTAATCGACCTCAGTGGATGTATTTTTTTTTTTAGCTGAAACATAACTGCCAGATGTAAAAGGATATTATCTCGATGGTGACGACGACGACGCGTAGACACCTGTCATCTTTCTCATTCCTATTCAGTATTAGTCACGAAACAGACGACAACAGGTGCTTTGAGCTCTGTACAAGATTTTGTCACCATTTTTTTTTTTTACTATTATTATTTGCTATTATTGCAAATCGGAGAAATCTTGGTTTTTGCAAAAGAATTGCTTGCATGCAGTCGGTGTCATTTCTAGGAAATCCATCGATTCCACATTTTGATACAATGGCAAATAAAACTTGAGTCTGGTCTGTAAGCAACATGTATATACGAAAGCGGAAATATTATATCTGAAAACAAATTCTATACATATGTATAATAAATAAAAGGATAAAATAAATCCGATGGTATAAATTAAAAATTGGAAAAACGGAAGACCTAAAACTCAACGTTTAGCCCAGCTGTTGCGTAGGTTTTATCAAGAGCGAAAAAACTAAAAGTGGCAAAGAACAAAAAGATCTGTAATTCTGGGGAATATATATATATTCCCCCCAAATTATATATATAGCGTTAGTGTACAATAAAATTTAAATCTATCTAAAATATGAAATCGGATAGAGACCAGATTAAAAGATGTAAGAATTTTTTTAAATAAATGAAACATTTTTTTTTAAATCAAATAATTTCGGCATAGCATGTCTTTCTCGGTGTTGTACAGACATTTAAAAAAATTTTAAATAAATGAAACATTTTTTTTTAAATCAAATAATTTCGGCATAGCATGTCTTTCTCGGTGTTGTACAGACATTTAAAAATTTTTTAAATAAATGAAACATTTTTTTTTTAAATCAAATAATTTCGGCATAGCATGTCTTTCTCGGTGTTGTACAGACATTTAAAAAAATTTTTTTTTTTTACCTCATTGTCGAAATCTATCGGTGGCGAAGTCGTCGAAGATTCTTCATATTTTAACTCCCCGATGTTATAAATGTAGCCCGACTTGTTTCAATAAATACACGCGTGCCAGCGTGATCACTACACCTACTCAGACTTTTAAAACTATCCCCATTATCATCGGGAGGACTCGGGAATTTTCGACAGCTTCGACAATGAGGAAAAACTTTTTTTTTTAAATGTCTGTACAACACTTAGAAAAGCATGTTATGCCGAAATTATTTGATTTAAAAAAAATAAAATAAATGTTTTATTTATTTAAAAATATTTTGCATCGTTTAATCTGGTCTTTATCCGATTTCATATTTTAACTCGCCGATGCTTATAAATTTAGCCCGACTTATTTCATTAAATATATATATATATATATATGTGTGTGTGTGTGTATGTACATATTTGCATATCTTCCCTCTCTAGATAGATTTAAATTGTATTATACACTAACACTACATATATTCCATGAAAAATGCCAGTATACTGAAATCATATGCCCTTAATAGGGTTAAGATGAAAATTCATATACACTAAATGTACAAAAGCAAGGAAATTCCCAAATTTTTACACTTTTATTGTCATTAAGGGTATGCGAGCACAACAGGGCTATGTATTTTACTGGTAGGAATTTTTCTTCAGCGCACCTCACACACTTCATCCACTCATGCATAGAGATTTATACTGTAGTGATGTGATAATTAAATGGTTTGGTTGATATGTAGTCATACCCTTAATGACAATAAAAGTGTAAAAATTTGGGAATTTCCTTGCTTTTTTACATTTAGTGTATATGAATTTTCATCTTAACCCTATTAAATTTCAGTATACTGGGATTTTTCATGGAATGTCACTTCTTTTGTAAAGGCTATGCCTCAATACAATGGTAATTTTTAAGGTTTTTTGGAATTTTCTGGAAAACTAAGGTATATGGTAAACTGAAATTAAAATGCCATCAACTATACCCTAGAACCTCTATCTCTGCCAAAAATTAGCTGAATCCATCAAATAGTTGATGAGATACAGGGTGGCACATACGTACGTACGTACACACAGATAACATGATTTCATGATTGAACTTTCTGGATCTCTGGGTTGCCTTGACTAATGATGCTGAAATTCTACACACTTATAGAACCTATCAAAAAAAAAATTGTGCAAAGTTTTAACTAATTTGGTTTATTGGTTTTTGAGTTATGATTGATCAAAGAAATGAGATCTCCAGCATAGGCCATTCGTGAAGTCTATTAAAGGATAGAGCGCTCTCGCGCCTCCCTTGATTTCTTAAATTACAGATCTTCTCGTTCTCTGCGACTTTTAGCTTTTTTCACCCTTGATAAAGCCCACGCAATAGCTGGGCGAAACGTTGAGTTCTAGGTCTTCGGCTTTTCCTTTCTAATCCATACATATGTGTGTAAAGGTAGACTATTCGATATTACTGAGTACCAAATTTCCAATATGTCTATAGATTTAAGCATATGATCATTGCATTTTGATTCACCGACTCTGCGTATGGCCAGGCGTGGAGCACAGTCAACTCCCTCGACAAAATCTGGAAAGAAGTGTAGTATCTGTTCCAATGGATACTGCATCCCATAGACTAGTATTGTCTTGGCCTTCGGGGCTTGATTTACGCCGGTCTATGGGGCTGTCATGTGCAGTTCTAGGAGGTCCACGCTCCCAGGCTTTGCCTTCCCTCTTTGGAGAGGAGTAAGTTTATTGCTTACTGTCTGAGGCGCCCCTACAGGGGAATGCCGACGGGGCTGCCCAGGCAATTTTTAATGGTCAGAGTGCTCACCTCTCGGGCGCTGGCTTTTCAAACTCCACTTTCCCGACCCGACCTTGGGTCACATCTTACTTGTGGGAGTAAGATAAAAACTGGCCTTGTGCCTAACCTCCTGGAGAGGAGGTAAATAAATACTATCAAGAATGAGACACAACTCAAAGTTTTTAAGGCATCTGTCGAATCCATCTTACAATATGTATCAGATAGGTTGTTTTAATAGCCACAGATTTTGTTTCTCTAGTTCCCCGAACAGTAGCTCACTCTAATAATTATCATATTCAGTTTAACGTCCGTTTTACATGCTGCCATGTGTTAGACGGCTTTAAGAAATTGATTTCCAAATAGAGAAAATAAGCACGAAAAAATCCAACAAATATTTCAGATAGAATAGAAGGTTTATGAAACAAAAAGATACAAAGTGAACAGAGTAATTCAGCAATCGCTAGATTGAGCTAGCAAGTCCCATTAGATCTCGTTAGTTCATCTTCTCTTTCTATTTCATTCTACTTATTTAAGTAGTATATAACACAAGAAATAGTTACAATATTGCCCCGAGGCTTCCTTCTCGGACACGTAGCTGAAATTCAAAAAGAAGGTAGCAAGAACAATTCAACCTTAAATTATATATTTCATTTATTTCATCTCTGCATCCATTTTCTTAATTCAGATTTGCTTCTGGCTATCATCAGATGGCAGATGGGGACACACGGGCTCTAAATGCCCCTATCTATCCGAACTTTAGATGAGGTTTCTGCTTTACCAAGTTCCAGAACTTTTAACTGTTTTAATTTTGAATCCATCTATGTCACATGATTAAATTCAACGAATGAGAGGCATCTATTTTTGTACATGAGAACAGATGATCCAGGGTTCAAACCTTGTCAATATTACCGAAGTTTTTTCTTCAATTCAATTTAATTCAATAACTTTGACAAAAACAATCAAACAAGCATGCTTCAGTTGTCATGTAAGGAAAAGGGGTGGGTAGAAATCTACACAAAAGAGGATACAATGGCCAAACAACTGTCCAATTTCGCCTTGAATTGTTGCGACATTGGCACATTTACTTCATCTTATGGAAATTCATTTCAAGGTCCAGGGATCCTGATTAAGAAAGAAGCGCTCTTTGAGTTCAATCGAAATTGGCGCTGAAATAGTAACCTTTTAGCGATGAGGATGAGATCCAACTATTGTTATCGGAGTATCAGGGCTAACAGAAAAAATAATAATAAGAGAAAACAACAAGAATTAAGGATAGAAAGATACAAGGTGAACAAAGTAATTTAGCAATCACTAGGTTGATCTAGCAAGTCTCATAATATCTTGTTAGTTCTCGTTCTCTTTATAGTAAAAACAGGCGATTCCATTTTCCTTATTTAGCTAACATATGACACATTTTTAGATGCATCCAATGATTATGCGATCAGTCTGTCACGCTAAAATTTGAAATCGCATTTTCGTCAGTCTATCATGCTAAAGTGTGAAATAGCATTTTCGTCAATGCTAATTTTTAAAATAGCATTATCGTCAATGCTAATTTTTAAAATAGCATTATCGTCAATATGTCATGCTTAAGTTTGAAATAGCATTTTCGTAAATCTTTCATGCTAAAGTGTGAAATAGCATTTTTGTCAATCTGCCATGCTAATTTTTGAAATAGCATTTTTATCAATCTGTCACGCTAAAGTTTGAAATAGTAATTTCGTCAATCTGTCATACTTAAGTCTGAAATAGTATTTTCGTCAATGCTAATTTTCTAAATAGCATTATCGTCAATATGTCATGCTTAAGTTTGAAATAGCATTTTTGTCCATCTGTCATACTTAAGTCTGAAATAGCATTTTCGTTAATGCTAATTTTTGAAATAGCATTTTCGTCAATATGTCATGCTTAAGTTTGAAATAGCATTTTTGTCCCTCTGTCATACTTAAGTTTGTAAATAGCATTTTTGTCAATATGTCATACTTAAGTTTGTAAATAGCATTTTTGTCCATCTGTCATACTTAAGTCTGAAATAGCATTTTCGTTAATGCTAATTTTTGAAATAGCATTTTCGTAAATCTGTCATGCTAAAGTGTGAAATAGCATTTTTGTCAATCTGGCATGCTAATTTTTGAAATAGCATTTTTGTCAATCTGTCATGCTAATTTTTGAAATAGCATTTTTGTCAATCTGCCATGCTAATTTTTGAAATAGCATTTTTATCAATCTGCCACGCTAAAGTTTAAAATAGTAATTTCGTCAGTCTGTCCAGCTTAAATTTGAAATAGCATTTTTGTCCATCTGTCATACTTAAGTCTGAAATAGCATTTTTGTCAATGCTAATTTTTGAAATAGCATTTTCATCAATATGTCATGCTTAAGTTTGAAATAGCATTTTTGTCCCTCTGTCATACTTAAGTTTGTAAATAGCATTTTCGTCAATATGTCATGCTTAAGTTTGTAAATAGCATTTTTGTCCCTCTGTCATACTTAAGTTTGAAATAGCATTTTTGTCAATCTGTCATGCTAATGTTTAAAAAAACATTTTCATCATTAAATGTGCAGATTGCATGGACAAAGCTTTAAGATATGTGGGTTTTTTTCTTTCTACTTATCACAAAACAGTCATCTGAGTAAATAATCCCTACAAACAATATATTGTTTTTTTGCACACACACCCCTACACACTCTGGCCACCAGCTACACACACACACACACACACACACACACACACACACACACACACACATATATATATAGTGCCTCATTAAATGTCCTCACTACCCAGTGAGTGTTGTAAACAAGTTTTTTCTATGTTTTTTTTCCAGCAATGTGTATGACCGAAACCAAATTTCATGCAAGACTCAATTATTGCGAATATTATGTTCTTTCCTGAAACAGTGCCAAGAATTAAGTTACCATTTCGAAAGAGACAAAGCTCATCCCTCTCATTAAATATAAAACATGAAATTAAATTACTGGCGGGTATCACTTTTCTGTTTTATGATTTTAATATTTAACTAGCAAGACCTGATGGAAATTCCATGGTTGCTTTACTACTTCTCTTTCTTCTTACCGTAAAACTACTTGTCAGCTAAATATTCTTTTTTATTTATTCTTATAAATAAAAAGGGGTAATTCAGTATATATCTAAACGAATCTCTAATTGAGGTGTAAAGAACAGGTGAAAAATGCAATGTTTGCAAAATCTAAGATTACTGTTATCTAATCCGAAGATATCATGTTAGATGATAATACAATTCACTTACCTCTTTTTCGCCCATAGATCACACGACACATCCAATCCCATTATGTTTCAGATTTACGTTTAAAATATTAAATAGAAGCTATTCATCATCATCATCATCATCATCATCATCATTATCATCATCAACCGGTTTATTTGTTGAATCAGGCCACAATTAATCCTCTGCTGAGGGTGGGGCCTGATTGTCTAGTCTCGAAATCTAAGTCTTCCTCTCCACTCCTGTCTTTGGCAAGGTTTGATGGAATCCATACCCATGGCCTTCCTATCACGTTTGACTACGTCCTCCCAAGTCAACTTGGGTCTGCCAGTGGTGATGTTCTCTGCTGGCACATTCAACTTTCGGACTTTAGCAATCCAGCCATCGCTACGCTCAATGTAACCCAACCAACACAGTCTGTTCTTCCGCATGATGTCCGTAAGGCTTTTCAAGTCGACCTGTGAGAGCAGGGGTTCAAAAGAAACGTACTGTTCAGGCCTCACCAAACAGATCCATCCAGTATATATATATACTAGCTGTCCTTGGTAAAATTAATTCCATGAACAGAACAGTTTTCCAGTGCTTTATGTCTCCATATAAAGATTAAAATCAAGATATAATGATACTAAACCTTATGTCTGGAATCCTTATTCTAATTTTGATCAAAGTCTATTACATGATTTTGATTCTAGAAAATGTTTAGAATTTAAGGGGGCTTTAGAAAAAATTGAAATTCAGGAAATCTGGCTTAATTGGTTTCCATGACTATGGATCAAATTTAATGCAAATCTGAAATATTTGAATTTTTCAAATTAGAGGTTGTGTCCATATTATGCTCCATAAAACTCTTTAAAGTCCTTCAAAGAAATTCAAATTTAGGGAATATATTAATTGCTGTCTTATAGGTATTGTTACAATTTTACAAAAATCAAAGGTATCTTAATTTTCACTTCGTTTTTACCCTCTCTGCATAAAACTAAATATAGCCCAGATTTGGACCTCTTATGCCTCCCAGCTGTGTTTCAAAATTCATAATAATCGGTTAATTAGTTTATCCTGTATATATATATATATATATACAGGACCGGCGGCACAGTTATAAAAGTGTGTGTGGGGGGGGGGGGACTCTCCTAAAAAGTGGGGGGGGGAGCCGGTTAAACACATGCATATATAACTTCATTATTGATGACCGTAAAGTGGGGGGGGGGGGTCAAGTCAAAAAGTGCCCCCCCCTCGATGCTGCCGTCCATGATATATATATATATATATATATATATATATATATATATATATATATATATATATATATATATATATATATTATCAAGTGGGTAAGAATAAAAAATATTCATCACAAAATTTTATATATAGAGATAAATAGATAGTTTTATAGATTGAGTTCGAAGTGAATCTCATATAACAAGTAATTGAAAGTACTGCATGCAAATGAAATCGTTGAACTTGATAATATATACGTAATATAGGGTGTGATTTTGTTTTCTAGAGAATGAAATTAGAAATTTAATTAGAGTTATTCTCCCTTATCTGATTAAGTTGCTTCATCTGAAAATTGAATCAGATTAGTAAATCAGGAATGCGATTGAAGAGGATTTATCCCCCTTGATTTTAGGAGAGTTCTACTATTATATTCTCGTCAAATCGACATCTTTGTTTTTGAAAATCATTGAATGAATGGTAATCTCAAGCAATACAAAAAGATGGTTTATTTCTTATTTCTGCACTCATAGGTATTTTAAAGTTTACTGTTGAGATGGCTATTTTTTTACAGGGGAAATTAAGCATCATTTATTAAAATATAATATTTGTATAGAAGCTTTGGGTATATGTTACGAGACTCAGCAGAGGCGCGAACGGGGTCCAAAAAAAGAACGAGAAAGGGTTTAAAAACATAAATTTGCAACAAGTGAAGTTGACCTACGACGAGAATAGATATTTTTCTACTTACCTATGTAATTTGTTTTTATTTTTACGTATTATAAATGGGTTTTCATTAGATGTAAAAAAAAAAAATTCTTGTTTTTTTTCCCCACCGTTTTCACAAAAACAATATGGCGCTCCTAGTGCATTTGTTAGTAATCCCCCCCCCCAAATCGGCCATGTTTTTTTTTCGAAGATACGGTGTCAAAACTATTAATTTCTAATAAATAGCACTTCAAACGGGTTTAAAATACAAACAAATAGCACATGCAAGTTTGAAACTAACTTTTACAGCTTACAGTTACTTTTATTTGTTGTAATTTGTTTTTTTTGCGTTTTTACTCTGCTGAGTCTCGTAAAAGATTCCCGAAGCTTTTTATAAACTGCAACTATATGCGTACTTTGAAGAGTGAATCCATCTTTTATAAAATAAAATAAAATATATACATTGAACTCTTGAATCCAATTATTAAATCCTGCCATAAAAAAGAAAAAAAAGTATAAAAAATGGAAATAAGTTTTCTGGATTTTCTTGGATATTTTTGTTTTATTTGTTTGTGATCATTCTGCAATTCTATTGTTAACTTGACCTGTAACGAATTTATAAAGATTTTTATGTGCTCATGAGAGAATTATTTTTTAAATTTCTGAAACATATGTGCACAATAATATTTGTTGATTTTGAATTTCGGGAGCATGATTACAAAATATTGATTATGTCATAAATGTTGTATTTTACAGAGTTATATATATATATATATATATATATATATATATATGTAAATTATAACTAAAAGGTAAACTTTTAGAGAGTTGGACCTATTGTGAAATAAGGAAAGCTCAATATACTGGATAGAGCAAAAATATGGTACGTCAATGAAAATTAGTAAGACCTGCAAATGGAAGCAAATCGGTATTTTCAGTTGTTCAAAACAAGGAGTAGTTTAGTTAATAAAAACATGTTTATATATATATATATATATATATATATATATATATATATATATATATATATATATATATAGGTATGTTTATATGTACAGGATACACTCCTAAACTAATTAATAGATCATTATAAATTTGGGAACATAGCTGCTAGGTATAAGGGGTATGAATGTGGACTATGTTTAGTTTTATGCAAAGAAGGCAAAAAGAAGGTGCGAGCCTTACATGAAAATTTAGATCCGATTTTTGTGAAATTTTAACAATGGCTATTAGACATCAATTAATAAATAGTTCCCAAATTTCAATTATTTTGAAAGACTTTAAAGGATCTTTAGTAGGCCTAATATGGGAACAAAATATTTGAAAATTCAAATATATCAGATTTGCATTGAATTCGATCCATAGTCATTAAATAGCAATTAAGCAAGATTCTCTGAATTTCAATTTCTTCTTAATCCATGTAATTGATTTTGATCAAAATTAGAATAAGAATTCTAGACATAGCGTTAAGCAGGACCGGCGACACAGTTATAAAAAGTGGGGGGGGGGCGGTTAAACACATGCATATATAACTTCATTATTGATGACCGTAAAGTGGGGGGGGCAAGTCCAAAAGTGGGGTGGCTGTAGCCCCTACCCCCCCCCCCCCCCTGCCCCCACCCCCGGTGCCGCCGTCCATGTTAAGTATCATTGTATCTTGATTTTAATATTCGTAAGGGGGCATAAAAGTGATGCAAAACTATTCTGTCCTGGGAATTAATTTTATCAGTCCTGGGACGGGTATTTCTCTAGTATATATATATATATATATATATATATATATATATATATATATATATATATATATATATATATATATATATCTTCCTTGCTTTTTAAGTTTGACTTTTATTTTTATTTTTATTTTTATTTTTTTCCTCTTCTCTTCTTAAGTGATCTCAACTATTACAACGCCACATTGTGTTTTGTCGGCAGTTGAAACCAGTATTCCAGACATTTAATTTCCCTGATGATCTGCCAAGCAAGTAACTGCTTGGTAGTGAAACACGTGTAGGAAAAAACATTTAATTTGAATAAATAGTATTTGTAAGAAAAAATATCTTTAATGGTGATCATTGGTGTCTTGAAAGGAATGCTTTGGTAAGCCTTCATAAAATCACATATATATATATATATATATATGTTCCGTCGAATTGTATTGTTGAACACTGTTGTGGCAGCCTACTAAATATGTCCACTTGTATAAACATAAATAGACTTTAATTCTTTCTTTCCCCATAGCTGTTATGTTAGCCGTATCGATAGAGATGTTAAAACTTGAAAGTTAAAAGGTGACTTGGGTTTGGGGTTTGAATTGTGCGAGTGGCAGAATAGTCATCCTCCACACTGATGATTCCCAGAAAAGGATGAAACACATGTATATGTGGATAAGAATAAGACATATTCATCACAAAATTTTATATATAGAGATAAATAGATAGTTATATACATTGAGTTCGAAGTGAATCTCATGTAACAAGTAATTGAAAGTACTTCAAGATGTTACGGATGCAAATGAAATCGTTGAAGTTGATAATCAAAGTATTTGTGGTAGCAGCAATCACTTCTGTCATTTGGAATGTTTCCAGTTCTTGGTTTGTTGGTACTTCCTTGCAGACAAGAATATTTTTGGAGGAGGAAGAGGAGGAGGAAATGTTTTGAAGATTTCCTGGCTTTAAATCTGGCAACTTCCTCTCACAATGAAACCATTTCTATTTCTTGGGAAGAAGAAATAGAAATGGTTGCCTTACAACACATTGAGTTTTGTCGTTTCTTTTTTATGCAAGATTTGACAGAAAACTTGCTAAAAAAGGAAACTTCTACGACACTTGGAAAAGTAAATAAAGTGAAATCGCATTAATCTAAAAGTGTTGAGCACTATTTCTAGTTTGTATTACTTATATAAATAGATATCCTCCACTATATAATAAAGGCCAATGTGTATTTATTTATATATAAATATATGTATATATAATTCCGACCCGTAATGCAAAAGTTAGCGAGTAAAACACGTGCATATTTCTAGCCTCTAGACGAAACCATTTCAAATGTTGAGAGGAAGCGAGAAAGCAAATAGTAAGTCAGGCAATCCTCTCTACCTGAAATGAATTCGGAAAGAAATCATCCAGACTTGGTGTTTTTCTCTTTAGGTCATCAGAAATGATAATGATAATTTATATATGGAAGATTAAATTACTGACGTAATTCTATGATTTTATATGAATATTTTAGTAATATTTATGGATAAATAACGAATGCGGACACTGACGAAGCATAATTTTTGTTCCGTTGATGAAAGGTGTTATTTAGTATGACATAAAAATCAACTTCTCAAAACTGGTTATTCTGATATGAATTACGAAACCGAACCAAACTCAACGCGGAAGACTTTGAACATATAAAGTGGTCAATATCTTTTCAGGTAGAGCTTTATGACAATAATAAACAAGCCGCGCGTGCGTGGTCCCCCTCTGTATGTGACTCGATGTGGTGAGTGTAAAATGCAATAAATTTGGGCAATTTGGGGCATTTTTGACCCCCCCCTTTGATCTCCTGAGGGCGCGAACCAGAATTTTTCTGAGGTCAAGGATGCTCATTTTATATCCATAACAATTGCCTCTACATCTTGGCCAAGTTTCAAAAAAATTGAATGGATGGATCAAACGTTATGGAGAAAAGGGTCATTTTTTGCCATTTTAGGGGGCTTTTGACCCCCTGGGGGCGCGAACCAGATTTTTTCCAAGGTCAGCGATACTTATATTCTATTAGGAACAAGTGTCTTCACATTTTGGCCAAGTTTCAGAAAAATTGAATGGATGGATGAAAAGTTATGGGGCAAAAAATGTTATTTTTTGCCATTTCGGGACCCTTTGACCCCCTGGGTGGCTAACCAGATTTTTTTGCAGAAATCGGAGAATGTCACTTTCTAACCTGACCAAAGTTACAACTTCATGCAAAATTTCAGAGAAATTCAATGGATGGTTGCGGAGAAAAATCCGGACGGACGGACGGACGGACGGACGGACGGACGGAAATGCCTCAAAACATAGGTTTCCCGATTTTATAAATCGGGTGACCAATAATAATTTTAGTTTAACTGAACATTTTCTGCAGTTCCATGGTTTATCCATTCCTCAGCGGAAGGATGCTATCTACAAATTATAAAATAAATATCAGCAGTAGACATGAGAAGTTAAGGAGGGGAAAAGAGGGAAAATCAAGAAATAGAATTTTTTTATAGTTTCTAATTAAAATCCTATGCCAATGTTACTATGAAGAAATCTTTTGATAAATTAGAGGTTCTTCTACAGTTTACGGACCGTGCTGAAATAATAGCGTTATAATTTAGAAACCTATTCTTAACATGCGGAAGTTAGGGTTAGGGTTGATTAACTATTCTGTACTTTCATCTAACAATTTAATAAACAAAAGATAGGATAAAAATTTACTTTTACTTGAAAATTCTATCTAAAAAATGGCCCGGTTTGTAAACTGCAGAAGTATTAAAAGATAAAATATCAGCTGTGAACATTAGTTTCATTTGAGTTGTTTGCTCGAAGTCGGTTTTGCACTCTGTCAAGGTAGGACAGGGTGCTGTGAATGGCACCTCCCCAGATGTGGCAGCAGTACTTCACCTTAGAACGTATTTGACGTTTATACAGGTAGAAAATTGTGTCAGGAGTGAGATACTTTATGGAGCGGTAGAATGATCCAACCATCTTTTTTCCAGCGACCTTAGCAACATATTTGATGTAAGTCTTCCATTTGAGGTCTGGTATAAAAGTCGGTCCTAGGAGCTTATCAAAGCAGGGAGATTTCTCAAGGAGAGAGCTATTCATTTCAATTGGGACAAAGTGGTGATCAGAGCGTTGGTGGTGAAAGGAGAGAAGCTTGGTTTTAGATGTATTAAAAGTAACCAGCCACCTGTTTCTGACTGAATTGTCTTCATTACCTTCCTTCTGTATGAAAGGTTCCCCTTTCTTGACTGAGAGAATAGACCAGACTTCAGGATGTTATCTCAGCCCTGTGAGGCGAACAACTTAAATGTGAGGTTGCTAACCTAATTTAGAAACTCTCTTAAGATCAGTTATATGAACTCTTATCATCTTATACAACCGGAAATCGCACTGACCGGAAGTCATGTTGTATTCATCTTCCTCTTCCTCTTCCTGTATGAAATGTTCCAGCTTACCGATGAAATGATTTTTTGAAGTTAAGTGTATAAGGTTACTCGTGTGTGATTGACAACGTTTGACCCCCAGATTTACTTATGCCCATGATAGAGGGGGGGGGGCAGGTAGTAGATTGGTTGATTTATTTATGTAAGATAAAGGAATTTGAAATATAGTCAGTTATTGCTAAGAACAAAAAAAGCGAAGAGTGACCATGTAGAGTCCGGATAGATATGAGCATTTAAGCCCGTTGTGTTTCATCTGATGTTCTAGCCACAAGCAATCCAGAGTTAAGAGAAATTTATCCATCCATCTATAATATAAAGGGCAGTTGTCTGTGTATGTATGTATGTATGTATGTATGTATGTATGTATGTATGTATGTATGTATGTCCGGCTAAAACTGAAAAAGGACAAAATAAACTCACAAAGTTGGTATTTTCTTGATTGGCGTTGTCCGGTTGAATAATATCTAAAATTTAGTAAAAAGTTATTAATTCTTTGATCCTAAACTGCCGCAGATTTCGTCAGGAGGGTTTGTTTTCCAGCCACTGATAAAGGGAAGTAACTTAGATATTTTTCAAGGAGTTAATTTCCTTATGTTGACTATTCCCTGAGGAATCTATATAAGAGAGAGATGACTGTGTGTATGTGTTGTGTGTGTATGTCCAGAGAGAGGAATGAGCTGTGGTAGAGGAGAAAGAGGGGTGTGGGGATAGGGAGGAGAAACCAGGAGAGGAGGAATGAGAGAAAGATAGAGAAGAGATAGAAGTTTTAATAGAAATATGTCACACTTTATCCCCAGGCAACGCCGGGTAGCCTTGCTTGTTATAGATAAGATTAATAAAGTAAATGTAAAATTGAATTGTCTCCGCATCCTTCTTCCTGTATGAAAAGTCTCAGCATCCTGATTAAGAGAAGTATCTGGACCACATCGTTCGCTCTGATCTGGGAAGCGACCGACATCCATACCATATTTCTCCCCACCGCCATTAGCAGGGCCAGTGCACAAGCTTTGCTTGGGAAGAAAATTGAAGAACCCAAGGAACTCCTGCTCCCATCTTTGAACATCCATATAAGTATTTTTAATAGATTTTTTTTTACTATCAATAAGTATCGTCTCTGTCTACTTATTCCAGTACAAAAGGTTCCAGCTTTCTGATCGAGAGAAGTGTTCAAACTACAGTGTCATGCTCCTCCTCATTCCATAGCTTCTATTAAAGGGCCATGTGGCACAAATGCGAAAATGTATCTTTGAATCCTTAGAAGGTTTATGGATTCCACGTGGCGTATATTTTTGTTCAACGAAACGTTCTCGGTTCTTTTACCATTATTTTCTTTTGTCTTAACAACACTTTAAGGTTTTTCTTGTATTGTTATTTATTTGTTTAAGTTGTTCAAACCAGAAATGAAACAAGCTGTCATCATTATTTTCGCTGAGATGTCCATCTTTTTCCTGGAGATTTGTCATTATTTCGCATGTTGGGAGTGTCTTTAAATTGTCTTCATTTGTTGCAAGAATCACACCCACCCATCCACACACACACATGCCACCCCCCATATATATATATATATATATATATATATTCATTTTCAAAGAGACAAGTTTCAAACGTTTGATGTATCCACTTAAACATTTCCATTCTTTCCGAGATCTGTTTCTTCTTTCTTTTTTCTTTTCTGTTTTTTTTTATGCGACCAAGCATCTTGATGAGATGCTTTGTCCGTCAGTTGTCTGTCACACTTCAATAGCATTTTCTTTGGTCTGTCACTTTTCATTTTTCTTTAGCATTTTTTTCGCTAAACACAGATTAAATGGCCGCATCTTATTTTAGATACGTCGAAGCATTCTTCTTCGATGCTCTGGTTGTTGGTCTGTTTGTTTGTTTCTCATTTGTTAAGTTTGAAATATCCGTATTGTTGGTCTGTCATGCTGAAGTTTAAAATGTCATTTTCGTTGATCTGTCAGGCTTAAATATGAAATAAAATTGTCGTTGGTATGCCATGCTTATGCTTGAAATATTATTTTCCTTGTTCTGTCATCGTTAAGCTTGAAATATTACTTTCATTAGTCTGTCATGCTTAAGTTTTAAATAGCATTTCCGTTGGTCTGTCACGCATGAGTTTGAAGTAATTTTTTTGTTAGTTTGTCATGCTTAAGTTTGAAATATCATTTTTGTTGGTCTGTCGTGCTTAAATATGAAATATTATTTTCCTTTTTTGGCCATCGTTAAGTTTGAAATATTACTTTCATTGGTCTGTCATGCTTAAGTTTGAAATAGCATTACCGTTAGTCTGTCATACATCAGTTCGAAATATAATTTTCGTTGGTCTGTCATGCTTACATTTGAAATATCATTTTTGTTGGTCTGTAACACTTAAGTTTGAAATAAAATTTTCGCTTGTCTGTCATGCTTAAGGTTTAAATATTACTTTCATTGATCTGTCATATTTAAGTTTGAAATAGTATTACCGTTGGTCTGTCACATATGAGTTCGAAATATAATTTTCGTTGGTTAGTCATGCTTAAGTTTGAAATATCATTTTCATTGGTCTGTCACATCTAAGTTCGAAATAGCGTTTACATTTGTCTGTCACATCTAAGTTCGAAATAGCGTTTGTATTGGTCTGTCACATCTATTTCGAAATAGCGTTTACATTTGCCTGTCACATCTAAGTTCGAAATAGCGTTTTCATTGGTCTGTCACATCTAAGTTCGAAATAGCGTTTTCATTGGTCTGTCACATCTAAGTTCGAAATAACGTTTTCATTGGTCTGTCACATCTAAGTTCGAAATAGCGTTTGCATTCGTCTGTCACATCGAGTTCGAAGTAGCGTTTTTGTTGGTATTTCACATCGAGTTCTGAATAGCATTTTTATCACTAAACGAATGGACGCATCCTCACAATATCAGTTCTTGCTTTTTCGGTATTTTTTTTCTTTCATTGGAAGAATTTTAAAGAATCCTATAATTTTCTACATTTTTATTTATTCATTTCTGTAGAAGTATACATATGAAAGAGTTTCTCTTCTTTTGATGTATTTTCTTACGTTGACTATGGCGAAAAAGACCACGCATTTCTCTGGTCACAAATTTGAAAGCGATTATCATTTTCAAGACTTGCAGCTGTAGTTAAAAAAAATGTCTGCCTTAGAATTGATATCAGCCAGCAAAAATATGAGAAAAGTGCTCAACTAAAACTCCAAATCATATTCTTACATTACGATTGGCAGAGCTGGGTCACATGTTCAGGGGAGGGGGCGGGGTCTTGTTGAATTATTGAATTATAGATATAAATTTAAGGAGAGTTAGTTGGAGTCGGACAGCATTGAAGTACGTAGCCACCTCAGGGTCTCTGTCCTAATGATCAACATAGGTACAGAAATTCTAGTGGAAGGCTGAAGGAGTGATCCCTGTCAATAATCACTCGACTATAGAAATTGTGAAAAGAATGAAATACATTCTAAGACAGAATATTCTTTTTTGTTATTGTTGTCTTTGAGAACCAATTGCAATTCCAAGACCAAAACCCAATATGGTTGATGATGTTGAAGTCCAGAGAAATAATTAAAACCACTCGACCATCATGGAAGAATATATAAAATTAAAATAATATTCGTCCCAGGGCAGGTAAAATTAATTTCCCGAACAGAACAGTTTTGCACCATTTTTATGTCCCCTTACGAAGATTAAAATCAAGATATTATTATAGAAAATCTTATGTATAAAGTACTTATTTCCATTTTGATCAAAATCAATTACAGGATTTTGATTCTAGAAAATGTCTAAAATTTAAGGCTTAAGCTAAAGGGAGTCGTAAGAAAAAATTAAAATTCAGGGAATCTTGTTTGATTGGTGTCTAATGCCTATGGATCAAATTTAATGTAAATCTGAAATATTTAAATTTTCAAATGGGAGGTTGTGCCCATATTATGTCCCCTAAAACTCCTTTAAAATACTCCAAAGAAACTGAAATTTGGGATAATATTTATTAATTGATGTCTAATATCTATTGTTAAAATTTCCCAAAAATTGGAGGTATCTGAAATTTCACAAAAGACTTCCCCTCTCTTTTTGCTTTCTTTGCATGAAACTAAATTAGACTAAATATAGCCCACATTACCTACCCTTACGCCTAGCAGCTGTGTTCCATTATCATTTAATCAATCAATTTTATTGTGAAAAAATCGCAAAGTGCAGAAAGCCATTTAAAAAAAAGATAAGATATTGAATCTATATACTGTCTGAATGTTTGTCCAAGGCGACATTAAACCTGGATATGGTAGGCATGATCACAGCCTCCTCTGTCAAGTTGTTCCAGGGAGCAGAAAGACAAACAGAGAATGCTACCTTTCTTTTGTTGAAATGATAGCGACGATGGTACATCTTCTGCGGACGACCATGAAGACCACGACTAGGTGTTGGGGTGAAAAACACCTCTTAAGGTACATTTACATTCCTGTTCATGATTATTGAATGTAAAACTTAAATAGCAAACTGAATTCCCTCATCAAAACTAATGAGGATATTTAATATATATATATATATATATATATATATATATATATATATATATATATATATATATATATATATATATATAATATTTATAAATAAATATTAATTATTCATTACCTACAGACATCGATGTTTCATGCTTACGCAATCTTCAGTGCAGGAAGCTAATTCCTGACGGTCAACGGGCGCGAACTCCGATCACAAATCGCCACTGATTCGCAGTCAGGAGACTTACCAATTTGCCACCAGAAATTAGCTTGGAATTTAGGAGGAATTTAACTTTGTAAATACCAAGTCGGCAAGTATTCACAGCAAGCGGCAAAGAGTGATCAACAACAACAACAAATCGTGTTGGACCTCGCAATGAAGCTAGTAGTACTGCTTGTTATTCAATTCATTCAGAGTGCCCAGCCTTAGTAAAAGGGGCTATATAATAATATTTATAAATAAATATTAATTATTTATTACCTACAGACATCGATGTTTCATGCTTAATCTAGGTGCTTGGTGTTTAATCGATATCGGAATAGTAAAATTATAAAATACATATATAAATAATAAACATTCTAGAGAGTGAAAGAACAAATCCTCGAGACTATCAAGTCCACGGGGATCATTTTACGTTAAACTTTGTATGATGATGTATAGAAATGAAATCTGGCAGTGAGGGTTGCATGGAGAGAAATGATATGAGAATGATAGGATGGATGTGTAATGTGAGTCTTAAAGATAGGCTTAGGTCTGATGACCTCAGAGGAAGATTAAATCTGAACAGTATAGGGATATGTGTGCAGAAGAGGACTGTTCGTTTGTTTGATCACATTGAAAGAATGGATAAGAGTTCTTGGGTTAGTAGATGTTGAACAGTTCAAATGGTAGGGTCAGTTGACAAAGGAAGGTCTAGGAAAACATGGGAAGGGGTGATAAGATGGGTTTGAAAGAAAAAGGGATACATAAAAGCCTGGCCTATGATTGGTTGGTTTAGAAGTCAATTTTCAAAATCGTATAACACATGCCTGCATGTAAAACAGACGTTAAACCGAATATGATGATGATAATGATTTCAGGGGAAATTGACACCTGCACCGCACCCTACCAACATAAAAAAATTCGGAAACAAAAATGGTTATAATCTGAAAATTAACAAAAACATCGGCAGAATCAGCTGGTCATATTTCTCTTACAGTCAAAGTTACCATTTTCTCTTCTCTCTGTCGCTGTCTTTTTCTTTTCAATAACATACTTAATAAAGAAACATTGACAAATGCAATTGGGCTTTAAAATTCTTTTGGGGGGTTTTATTCTTTCTCCAGCTTATACATGTACATATATCAACCCTCCCACCCCCTCTTCCATGAGGGAAGTAAGAAGCTATCTAAAAACCCAAGTGATCGCTCTGTGGGTTCGGTTGAAAGAGAAAGATGCCTTCTGCTCATTCGCCATCTAAAATTAACGACTTCCTGTCTGTGACGTTACTACCGGGACACGTAGCCTTACTCGAATTCTGATTGGAAAATTCGACTCTACCTAATGTTTAACCTTATGTGTGAATTTACCATACTAATCCTATTTTTTTACACACCCGCCTCTTATCTTGTGACAGAAAGAGAATCTTAAGAGACAATTTTCTTAGAATGAACTCTCACTTTTATTAGATATTTAAAAATATAAATATAACATAATTACCTACTAGAACTTCGAATGCAGTAAAATGAAACTAAATATATATATATATATATATATATATATATATATATATATATATAATATTTGTTATTGTTTATTATCTATGTACATATACGTTTCGTCCTTTTTCAATCGGGAGTCATCAGCATAGAGATATGGCTATTCACTACCGCTCATTCGATTCGAAACCCCGGACTACAAGTATTTTTCAACTCCAATCCGAGGTCGCTAACCGCTAGGCCAATTGTAAACAGCGAATAAACTATGGTAATTTTAACACTTTTAACGGCGGCTTTGACGTCGAGGCATTCTACTTCTATTAAGGGAAGGAATGATGCATTATAAGCAAGTGAAGTCATGCTGTGTTAATACTACCAATTACAGTGCTCTACTTTTTCAAGGAGCAACAAATAATAAATATTTGTTATTGTTTATTATCTATGTACGTATAGATATGACTATTCACTACCGGTCATGCGATTCGAAACCCCGGACTACAAGTATTTTTCAACTCCAATCCGACGTCGTATATATATATATATATGTATGTATGTAAATTATATAGTGAGATTTATCTTCGAGTTAATTAAAGTATTTTATAGTAAGCAATAATTATCATTTAGCCAGTTTTACATATTAATACTAGGATAAAGATTTCCGATCGAAGGTTATGCGTATTTGTATTAGCTCTATATTGGATTTTTCAAGATGGCTGCATGCCTCGTGTATAGGAACCGTAAGGGAAATCTACTGTAGGTTGATTTTTTATTTTTTAGACGTTTGTTTTTCATGTTACACCACAATATATAATTTTTTAAACTGAGAACTTTTTGTCCTTTCTGAAGAGTCCAAGGAAGACAGATCCAATATTCACATACTAATGATGGTTGGTCCCCTATAAACGAAACATATTCTTAAAAAATTGCACCAAAGATTGACTGTTTTGAAAATGATTAGTGAGATAAATAAAATCTTGACCTTTGGTATCTCACAAAATCTTGTTTACTTATATATGCTCTGTTGTTGCAAGTTGACAATCATCGAGCTTTCAATTGGAGGAGGTTGGTATACATAAAGTGTAGAAGGTACATGCTAAATCATATATTTTCGCACTCCTATATATAGAGAGAGCACTTTAAGTTAAGTTGACAACAAGCCGTCATTCAGCGTAATGCATAACTCTAGGTCTCGCCAACTGAGTTCTCTCGACTGCTTGCTGGAGAGCCGCCGTGTTTGTTATTTAGATGTTAATTTACTTCCCATTTCTAACAATGAGTGGTGGAACATTGGTACGCGCCTCGAATACTGAGTCAAACATGACCTTCGTATCGGTGTTAGAACCGTGTGACCGGTGAGGATGGTCTCCTCCCATACTGACGATTGGAAGTTTGGCATGAAACACATGTGTATATGAGTTTATTTTAGAAAATAATATTTATTTATAAATAATTATGAATGTTTGCCTAAATGAAAATATGCTGCCTAAATACACACACACACACACACAATATATATATATATATATATATATATATATATATATATACTTCTTTGTAAAATGGTAGGAAAAATCCCAGCAGAGTGCTCGATTAATTAAGAATTAAAGTTAAAAATTAAGAGCATAATATTTATTTATTCTGGTAGTTGTACTAATTTTTCTGTACCAGAATAAATAAATATATATATATATATATATATATTGTGTGCGTGTATTTAGGCAGCATATTTTCATTTAGGTAAACATTATTAGATAACATGGAGTGTTTTTGCTTGATAAGACTTTTTTTATATTTTCAATTTTTCGAATAGTCTATTTTATGTTTCGGTCAAATTGGTGTATGTAAGTTCCGTAGGTTTCTTGTTCCATTTTCTTTCCTTTTTCGCGAGTACTTTCGGTGTGATTCCTCAAATCATCATTTTAAAGTTGTAAATAACTAGCCGTTGTAATAAAAAAAACGCAACAGAAAAGACATATTTTTAAGAACCCAAGACTAACACCACCTGAAGATGATTTGACGAATCACATCGAAAGTACTCACGAAAAAGGAAAGAAAATGAACAAGAAACCCACAGAACTTACATACACCAATTCGATGGAAACATAAAATGGACTATTCTGAAAATTGAAAATATAAAAAAAGTCTTATCAAGCAAAAACACTCCGTGTCATTAATAATTTTTGCCTATATATATATATATATATATATATATATATATATATATATATATATATATATATATATATATTTTTATTTTTAAATACAGATTTTAATCAGACATGGACCAGTGGTTTCTGACAAGAAGAAACGGGTTGAATTCCCGATTCCGTCGTCTTCAGCATAGTCTGAAATAGTAAATGATGGAATTTCTTCAAAAAACACATCTAACTGTTATGAAACGCTATGTACACAGAATTTTGAAATGGAGAGCCGACGATAAACGCTTAGGTCAGAAAAAGCCGTTAAAAGATTCTATATTTAGAAGTAAAGCAAGAAAGAAAAGAGAGAAAGAAAGAAAGAAAGAAAGAAAGAAAGAAAGAAAGAAAGGAGGGGAAAAATAAAAAAATTAAATTTATAATAATAAAATATTACTTTTATATTTATATATATTATCTTCACATATATATATGTAGAAAATAATTAATGCTGAAGACGACGGAATCGGGAATTCAACCCGTTTCTTGTCAGAAACCACTGGTCCATGTCTGATTAAAATCTGTATTTAAAAATAAAAATATTACGCTCTTAATTTAATTTAATTGAGCACTCTACTGGTATTTTCCTTTTATTCTTTATTGAGTATATCTTTATTGAGTATACCTTTATACTTTATATATATATATATATATATATATATATATATATATATATATATATATATATATATATATATATATATATATATGAAGTAAGGAAGTTGACATCTTTGAAGCACGGATTAGAATGTATTAAATATTTTTGAGAATCAAACATCGTGCAATATTTTTATAAATGAAAAATTCATTTATTTAAATTTAAATTTTTTTATCGCGAATTTTCGTTGTAAAATACAACCTTATCAAGCGAGACTCTCCTATAGTTTTTTTCGCGATAAAAAAAATTTAAATAAATGAATTTTTCATTTATAAAAATATTGCACGATGTTTGATTCTCAAAAATATTTTATATATATATATATATATATATATATATATATATATATATATATATGTATGAGCATAACCTACCCAATATAGCCTGAGATTCATTAATATCATTTAGTTTCATAACAAAACTGAATTCGTGAAATAATTCGTTTGATAAGTAATGCTCCATTTCGTTGAAACAAAAGTATTTAAAATGGTGACGAGTCTTTTTTTCCAACCAAACGATTTTAACCAGCAACCATCGCTGTCAGTTTTTTTCGTACTTGAGTCTCATCATTGAAAGCCATCATATGTGATAAGTAAAGCTGAAGTCTGTGGAGATTTCAAGAAACCAAATTCTTGCTAACAGACAAATATTTGGTTTCCTTCCTGATATTCAAAAGAAAGAAAAAGAAAAATAGTAATCAAGAATAGCAAATGTAAATATTGACTTGCGGATGTTTTCGAAGTTTTTATTTCTTCATTTTTTTCAACTAGAATTTAAAAAAAAAGTATTTTCTATATGAAAATGCTACTCCCCACAAAACATGTTTGTAAAACAAAGAATCGGTTTATATGTTCATTTAATATATCTATATATATAATTATTTATAAATACTTATTATTTTCAAAATAAACCTATACACACATGTGTTTCATGCCAAAACTTCAATCGTCAATATATATATATATATATAATATCGATGTTTCATGCTTACGGAATCTTCAGTGCAGGAAGCTAATTCCCGACGGTCGACGGGTGCAAACTCCGATTACAAATCGCCACTATATATATATATATATATATATATATATATATATATATATATATATATATATATATATATATATAGTAAGTTATGAAAAGTTATTTTCATAACTTATTGCATTAGATAGCATTTTATCTGCTAAATCGATGTTTGATACTATCTGCTCACTGAATCACAGAATTTTACATTCAGTGTTATTAACATACTGAAACCGGAATTCCAATCTATTTCATCGATTATATATTATATCCAGCTATATATATATCCTTCAGTAAAAGAAAGTTTATGCTACACACTGCTATTTTTCTATGGATAGTCATTTATTCTCATTAACCAATCATATCGCCGCGTTTATTACAAATAGATAAAATTATTTAACGTAAGCTTAAAGTAGGCTTTTTTATTCCCCAAAAGTTATTTCATTTTTTAAAACGACATCTTTTATTTATTATTCTTTGCTGTAAGTAATTTTGTTAGACTTTAGAAAGTAGAAAGGCGTATAAAGCAATAACAGACAGACATCTTAAAAAATTAGGGGAGTTAAGTCTAAATTATGTTACACTGATTTACTTCCATTTGTAGAGAGAGGGAAAGCGAGAGAGGGATAGAAGGAGAGAGAGAGAGAACCGACTCAGCCTTGACCGGGAGTATACGGCATTGAGAAAGAGAGATAGAGAGAAAGAGAGAGAGAGAGAGAGAGAGAGAGAGAGAGAGAGAGAGACTGCGATTTGGTTTAAACATATTTGCATAATTTTAAACGTTATCAAAAACACCAACTTTTACAATAATCTGTTCATTATCGATTTTGACATCGCCATAAAAATACACTTATATACATAAACTAACGCATTGTACTGACAAATGTCATATAAATTAATTATTAATTTTATACTTAATAAAATACAAGAATTGAGAACAAGAAAAATCGGTATTATTGGTGCCCTGTAGCCTATACTAAATCGTTACCTCCCCGAAATGAGATTCTACGCTTTTTAGGCGATTACATGTAAACAGACTGAAAAAGTTGGTGATAAAAATAAATAAAACATAAATAAAAAAAATTTAGACTTTAGAGTGGGGGATCAGTTTTGCATATAAACTTAACCTAATCTGATCACCCACTTTTTTTTTACTTGTATTCACCCCAAACAAGATAAATTACCACTGAGACGTAAGGGGCTACTGTGAATTAGGGGCCAGATTAATAGGTGCATGCTAAGCGGAGAGTTGTGCAGCATGATGTCTGTTCACATTACATTTAAATTTCTGTATGTTGGTACAGTCGTTGAAACAGGGAGCAGGGAGGGAATTCCAAAGGCAAGCTGTTCGAGGAAAGAAGCTATTGGAGTAGAACGCTTTCCGACATTTTGGGACCTCCACAGTGAATGGGTGAATTTTTTTTTTAATGGAAATCACTCAAGACAAGGCATGATGCCACTTGATGTAAGGAACTAAAAAATACTACTTCAAAGTCAAAAAGAATTGCCAACGATAAGTGTCAGATGGATAGATTTCGACCCAGAAGACAGCAATTCTTCCCCCTTTGTCAGAAACATCGCTCATGGAATGTGAGGACTAAGGGATAAAATAAGAGAAGCAAGAGTTACAAGGTTAGCGAAAGTGAACCCAAGGTCCACTTTCTACTCTCTTAAAATTTTGCTTATTGTCGGGTTTGTAGGGGGTATTTATGTTAAGGGGGTACAAATTCTAGACTATATAGCGTTTTTAAAGATAACTAATCATTTTTATTTTTTTTATCTTGGCTATTTCCGTAATTTCTTGGAGATCAATTTTATATGTACGTGGGTGTGGGTGGGGGTGGGTGAGTAATAAATTTCTTTTTGTTTCTTCTGCTAAAAAAAATACAAATAAATAATTACTTTTTTGTGTTTTCCTTATGAACCCATATTATGAATGAATAGTGGCCTTGCCTTTAAGACATAATTTAATTAATATATATTTAATTTTTATGATCGAAGAATTAAACTTCGAGAACTCTGTATAATTGCACACAATAACTTGCCATTAATCTGTTAGGGTTAGGGTTAATATAAGCAAGAATTTCATGAAGTCAAACTTTGCCAAATGAGAAAATTGGAAAAACTGAAATCCAACGATATAAGACTCCCGGTTCACCTTTCAGCAATGATAGCCATTGTCAACAAAAGTAAGCACCAGATGACTACCTCTGAGGAATCAGTGCGAAACTAAGATCTCAACTTCACTGCAATGATCAAGCAGATTCCATACCAAAATATAATAGCTTCAATAAATAAAGGCTCAAGGAGATGAGCTAAGATGGAAGGTGAGACAAGCACGTGAGAAATCAAAGACTCCAAAACCTAACGTATGAAAGATTTGATATCAAGTTACTACAAACTTATGATGCTATCATAATACTACCAGAAGACAAAGGTAATTCAACAGTGTTAATGGATAGAGCGGAATATTCCAAGAAATTGTCAGATCTAATCGGATCCAGTGGCTAGAGTAAAGTAAAGAAGAATCTGACCCGGAAGACAGAGAGGAATGTGTCAGAGATTCTCAGTAAGAACAGGGATCTCATACCACCAGCAAAACACCGACAGCATTACAGACAGATACCACACCTATACAACCTTCTCACCATTTCATTAAGGCCCATTGTCAGTGGTTAATTCTATTGAGCCGATTTCTGGTTGATCTAATCAGTCTACTCACAGGGATTACATATACGGCATAATCACGTTGATACACAGGTTCTCATTAGATCACCGAATTTAAGCAATATTAAACATGGTCAGTACCAGATGGGTGACCATTTGGGAATACCAGGCACCGTATGTAGGAGGACGTTGAAACCTCCCTGCAAGAACTGCAAAAAACCAACATTGTCATTAGATCACCAAAGTTAAGCAACGTTGAGCCTGGTCAGTACCAAATGGGTGGCCATTTTGGAATACCAGACACTGTATGCAAAGTTTGTTTATAAATTAGTAATTTATAATATATTAGGAAACTAAATATTTTATTAATAAGTTTACTTTACATAAATAGCGTGGACGAAATGTTTAGGCAATTATTTGTTCAACTTTAAAGAAAATAATTCAGAATGTGACGTACTACGATTACGGCATAGTCATGTAGACATACCGGTTCTCTTTAGATCACCGAAGTTAAGAAACGTTGAGCCTGGTCAGTACCAGATGGGTGACCATTTGGGAATACTAAGCGCTGTATGTTGGGGGATGTCGACACGTCCCTGCAAGAACTGCAAAAACCTAACGTCGTCATCTCCCCTGACCGGGTTACAACTAGGGACCGCTTGTGAACCTGATATTCCCTAGAAACTTTCTCCTTCAGAGGAAGCTGGTTCAACACGCCTAGGGTGCATGAATGCCGCTTTGCTTCTACTCCCAGGTGGGTCTCCATCGCATGTCAAGAACTCTGTGAAAAAAAATCAATAATGCTCCCATTCATTCCAATCCGATGGTGAGTCTAGACATAGTATCTCTGTTCACAAGGGTACCCACTGATAAGACTCTCACTGTGGTACAGGGAAATTTGGTTTCAGATCCTTCACAGACCACGCATCTGTATCCCAATAGATAATTATCTGATGGAGATGTTCACTTTCTGCATGAAAACAAACTACTTTCTTGCTCATCTGATTCTTAGAATCTGTTGCAAAAAAAAAGTATTATGGCTTTACATAAAAGAGAAAGTTTCCAATGTCTTGATTTATCTTCCTCCCACAAGGTAAGATGTGACACCAGGTTGGGAAAGTTGGAAAGAACCAGCACTCGAGAATTTGAGAACTCTGGTTTTTTAAAATTTGCCTGGGCAGCCCCGTCGGCATTCCCCGGTAGGGGCGCCTCAGGCAGTAAGCAATAAACTTACTCCTCCCCAAAGAGGGGAGGCAAAGCCTGGGAGGGTGCACCTCCTAGAACTGCATAGGACCAGACAACCAATAGACCAGCGTAAATCCAGGCCCGAAGGCCCGGACAATACCGGTTTAATTTCTTTAGATTTAAACAAATCAGAAAAATGTCTCAATGCAATACGATGTCTGATTAATATATTTGGTTTTATGAAGTGTGAGCAGAAGGTGCAGACTCCCGTTTGCAGGAGCCAAAGAGCAGTGAATCCTTTTTCTTTTATCAAGCTGGAGTATGGAATGGATCAGCCGCATATTTTACTAAAAGAGTGACAAGACCACTCTTTTTGTTACTTCACTGCTATCAGCAATGATACAATTAAATGAAAGAATAAAGAGAATAAAAGGGGGTTACTGGTTGACATTTTACTCTTATCGTTGGGTGTACTGTTATTAGGTGGGATGTGGGTTTTGACCCGGTTCGTCTGTAGATAAATTTGAGGTAAAAATAACAAAAAACAAAAGAACAGTTTTTGAAAGAAGTAACAAAATGAAAACAGTCATTGTCCATAACGTCAGTAGGTCCAAAAGCACGATCGGCAAAAGAATGGTATTGTCCGAGAAAGACTGTGATTGGGAATCGGGTCGCAGGCATTACATCAGAGCTGACATCGAATGATGTAAATAGAAGCTTATTATTTAACAGGGCGCATTTTGGGTGACTGGAACCGAAGAGAGTCTGAAAGACAGGGAGACTCGTGGAGAAGAGAGAGAGAGTCAGTCTGTCAAAATCGGTGCAGGTACGAGACTCGTTTGTTTATTTGTAAATTAATTTTCTAACGAATAAAAGCATTTTTTATAGCAACAACAAAAATTATCTTGCTTTTTATACCAAGGCGAGCAACTCTTGCTCCAACGAAAAAAAAAAGTGAATTGGATTATTTCCCTTGCATCAGACATTTCGGTTTGCACCGGGGTTATCTGCAGACATATTTGAGGTAAAAAAAAAATATTGGTTATTCACAGCTGGCCATCTGAAGGCTGTTCCCGAATCCAACACCCGGGGACCCGATGGATGGGAGATGGTTGCTCCACAGCATGAAAGTGATCTGGTGTTCCTCAGCTGGAAGAAATAGCTACCCATGTTACAGTACAGTAAAATTTGTCTCAAAAATGGTAACCAGTCTTTTTTCTTTCGTTCGAATCAACAATTACAATCATCATCTTTGTCGGTTTTTCTTATTTGAATAAAAGCCGCATCAGGGAAAAGCCATCATACGCGATAAGTAAATCTGAAATCTTTGGAGATTTCAAGTAACAGAATTCTTGCTCAAAGGCAAATATTGGCTTGCCTTCCTGATATTCCCCCAAAATGGTGATCATGAAAACCATATTTAAATATTGACTTGCGGATCTTTAAGTCTCTTGGTCTTTCTTCTGTTGATTCAACTGAAATATCAGAGAAATAAATTCTTGTGTATATTTGTATGTGAAAATGCCGCTCAACACAAACATATGTTCTAAAGAAAAGAATCAGTTCATAGTTAATCTAATACACACAAATATATATATATATATATATGGTAAACAGCTGAAGATCCCCGTGTTAATATTAGATGCTTACGTTAAGGTCTCCTGCTTTTGTTTCACTGTTAGATACTAAATCCCCCTTTTTATTTTATTTACTTACTATTATATATTATTTATTTATGAATTTTCCAACAAATGTTAAGTCTACACTATTTTGGATTTAGTTAGTTTCTCTGGGAATTTAAACTGCATTTTCCTTTTTTTTTTGTCTTTTTGTTTAAAATAACTCAAAGCTTCTTTAGACTATATATATATATATATATATATATATATACCTTCTTTGTAATATAGCAGGAAAAATCCCAGCAGAGTGCTCGATTAATTAAGAATTAAAGTTAAAAATTAAAAATTAAGAGCGTAATATTTATTTATTTTGGTACAGAAAAATTAGTACAACATTCGTACCGTCGGTTTCAAGCACGGAAGGATTACAGATGACAACAGAAGCTGAAGAGAGACGGATGGCTAAGTCCTTCCGTGCTTGAAACCGACGGTACGAATGTTGTACTAATTTTTCTGTACCAAAATATATATATATATATATATATATATATATATATATATATATATATATATATATATATATATATATATATATTCATGCAAACATTAATAAAAATAACAAAATTCGTTTGTTTAACTATACCTTTCTTTATTTTTTAAATTTTTCTAATTTTATTTTGTATTAAAATCAAAATAATTGATAAAAGTTTCGTATGTGTCACGAACGTTTTCGATTCCTCTTCGAATCATCTTCAGGTGTCGAAAGCAAATGAACAAAAAAAGGTGGAGAAAGGAGATAATTTTTAAAATACAGCGGAGTTCATTTGCTTTCGACACCTGAAGATGATTTGAAGAGGGATCGTAAAACGTTTGTGACACACACGGAACTTTTATCATTTTTTTTTTTATTTTAATACAAAAAAATCATTAAAAAATTGAACAAAAATAAAAGAAAGGTATAGTTAAACAGTCAATTGATGGAGTGTAGATCTGAGAGTTTTTTGTTTTGTTTTTGTTTTTGTCCATCTCAAGCGCTCAGCAGTTTGTTGTTTTTGTTTGTTATATTGTTCTTGTTATTTAGAAAGGGGAACAAATCCCTCACGACGATCGCGAGTGACGCAGAAACAATTCTTGGATCCACACTCTGCCAATTGACACCAGACATGAAAACTAGCTTGTAGGCGACAAAATTGTTTTGCAAATAAACAAGAGAAAATTATGTCGTCTGTGATCAGACTTGCATTGATAAGCAAATAGACAAAATAGAAAACTCTGTCGTTTAGTTGTAGCCTTTAAAAATATTTCCGGGTGGTTTTATAAGCTGCTTTCTGTCTATTAAAAAGTTGAGTTGTATGGAATGTTCTTTTTATTTTATTTTATTTCAAGGAGTAAACAGTTTATGAGTAGTATCTAAATAGAACTATATATACATATATATATATATATATATATATATATATATATATATATATATATATATATATATATATATATATATATATATAATTTAATAATCAACTATTTGATATTCATATACAAGCGCTTGTTTCGTCTTTTAAAGACTCATCAGTGTGGCTATTCAACTGATCCATCGACCGCATGGATCGAACCTTAGACCATGGGACTGATAGCATAACATCTAAATATGCGTCTAACCGACCAGCTGCATGGATGAGAAGTGTAAATACTACATTTATCAGTACTATTCAATTGTCTCTAAAGAGGATTCAACCAAGGGAAGGAACCTTTGCATTACTACTTTAAATGAAACAATCAAGTATTCCCAACCAGAGTGACCGCCCCTTTATGTTGGCCGATAATTATAACTT
>OY744542.1:33726062-33728562 GCA_963556195.1 Sepiola atlantica
AATTTTATTTCATATTTACTCCCTCATCCATGGATTAAGGAAAGGAAAAAAGTTTTATTTATATTACCCTTGTTTGAATGATTGGTGATTTAATAAATATTGCATTCTATCCAATATTTGTTCTCATCACTTATATATATATATATATATATATGCTCCATTTTTAATATAGTCAGCTCTGATAGAGGTAACACCTAAGAAAACAGGTCACAGATAGTAGACAATCGAGAGTGTTCAACGAACCTTTTCTGGAACTTTGCAGATAGCTAGGTGACAGTCTATTTTTAACTCCCCGAACATGTATGTTATATATATATATATATATATATATATATATATATATATATATATATATATATAAAATGGCATATTTACAAAAAAGCATTGAAAACATGTAATCTTTTTAGAATACTATATCTATATATTTTAGTATAAATGTTTATTCAATTCATACAAACATTTTTGGCTACATATGTGCATACATGTTTCAGCTGTGACATTATTCCAAGTCCAGTTTCGTCAGGCCATAGCAAATATACTGAGAAGACGTTTGTTGTGGCCTGATGAAGCTGGACTTTGAATAAAGTCGCAACTGAAACATGTATGCACATATGTAGCCAAAAAATGTTTGTATAAATAAATTTTTTTACTAAAATAAAGCTCTACTTGTTATTGAGCCCTATCTTATAAACATTGTAGCTTCATTAGATTAATATTTGTCAACACACAACAATACAAACACTGTATATATATATATATATATATATATATATATATATATATATATATATATATAAATATAATTATTCACGAACACGTGTTTTGTCGTCTTACGATTCATCAGTGTAACTGAAACTAGCAAAATTCTAAATTAGTATATATATATACTAATTTCGGATGTTGCTATATATATATATATATATATATATATATATATATATATTAGATTGGCCAAAAAGTTCGTTCGTTTTTTTTTTAGTGGATATTAATGCAATTTATTTTCCACGCTCGATTTGGAAATCTTGAGAATGTCTGCGATTTGTTTGGTTGTCAAACGGCAATCCTGTTCAACTACGACATTCACTTGGTCACTGTCAATCACCTTTTGCCGGCCAAAGTGAGGAACATCTCTCACTGAAAAATTTCCTTTTCAGAACGAGCAAACCATTTCTAGCACACTCGTTCTGTAACAGCATTCTCCCCATACACATGGCATATCTTTATGCAGGTTTCTGTAGCTTTTTTTTCCTTTTCTGTACTAAAAATGTCGATAGTGCTCTGTTTGATCTTCCATTTCAAGGCCTGAAATACAAGCAAAAATGTAAGAACTACTCTGCTCAGAGGCTTATTACACACTGACATCAACATACTCGCTACACAAAATAAAGGATTTGAAGAATAGGAATATAAAACGATTTTTAATAAGCCGAAAAGATGACATGCAAAAAGCGAAGGAACATTTTGGTCAATCCAATATATATATATATATATATATATATATATATATATATATATATATATATATATATATATGCAAGCAAAGGGAATGTCTATTGTGACTAGATGTGATCAGTCTCTAAGATTCATCCTCCATTGTACATATGACATAACGCTATTTTATTTTCTGTACTCTCTCTTTTCACCCCGTTTTTTTTTTTAAATCCCTCGTTTTTTTTTAAATCCCTCGATACAGCCTTTGTTAAGAGAGGGCGAAGCCGGTCGTCTGGCATTTTTTTTCTTCTCTTTATTAACTTTTAATCATGAACGATAGAATTCGTCTTCCCTTTATGCTTGCAATAATAAAATTTTGTACTCCCCAAAAAATCATGAAATATATATATATATATATATATATATATATATATATATATATATATATATATATATATATATATATATATATATATATATATATATACTAATTTAGAATCTTGCTAGGTTCAGCCACATAAAAAATAAAAGTAAATTCAGATAAACATCAGGACAGCCTATGCGAGTTTACCAGCGTTTCAATGTTAATACATCTTTTCGAGGCTGCAAGATCAAGTGAATATTAAATTTTAAATGTTTCTCAAAAGTATTCAGACAGAATGAAATTGGCCAACAAAGAAAATAAAAATATGATTTTTTTTCAATTAACTTTTTACAAGGTCGTAGCTATCCGGTGGTTGAGGTAATACCTTTCTAAACGTGTCATTATTCCCTGACTAATTGACAGCAACCCCTACCTGCAACCCCTACACATTGGAAAGCCCTCAGTGTCTATTCATACACATAAAATACATACTCGCTCCACTATACTCTTAAAAACTTTTCTACACCATCCTATCCTTGCACGCCCAGACATAACACATACAAGGCAAGCGTAACCTAGATTCAAGCACCCATTTTTTCGACGACCAAACATGGATAGACAACAAACCGCTCACACATCATTTTAATTAACTGTTTACATGCACAGATTATAGGGGGAAAATTGGCAATAGTGCACACACACCCA
>OY744542.1:33731062-33733562 GCA_963556195.1 Sepiola atlantica
AGTAAAAACCACTATCAATGAGGACCGGAAGTCCTCGGAACGTTTAATGTGCATTCGTCCATCTGTAATCAGAGCAAGTAATCAGACAAGCAGAATAAGTTCCATGGGATTATTCATTCACTTGGAAATCATGGTTAACTTGTTTCTGCTATTGTGACTTCATACTTCTGCCAAGAACACGGCTACCCTCCTAAGAATTATTCATTCACTTGGAAATCATTTTTAACTTGTTCCTTTTTTTTATCAAACGTATTTCCTAAAAAAGGATCACATTTTCAGAGTTCTGACGTGATGGAAAAACAAAATGGCGATTTCGTCTTTTCCGGTTGATTCTTACTACAAACAGCTGATAAAGATGGATGTCTTAAAGTCTTTAAAAATGAAATTAGAATTTTATTTCGAAATGAAAAATACTATTTTAGACTAATTAATAAGTTTCGTCCAAAATGTGTGATATTTCTATGCAGTGTAACTGATACTAGTCTTTTTATTCGATGTAGACCGGAAAGAATGAACTTATTTAAAAAATGAATACTTAATCAGACAAAACAATTTTCAAAAGAAATGTTCATGTTTTAAAAATCAAAATATTCATGACAACACCATTTCATTATTAAGTATTAATTTAATGTTTGCTGTCTAGCCTACGCAAATTACACGAAATAATACATTTGAACTAAGATTTCTAATAAAGCAATGAGTTAGTTATATTCCGTGATCGTTAATTAATAAATAGTGAAAATGTCATTAAAATTGGTTGATTTCCAGAATTTTGATGAATTTTCAAATGAAGGGAGGGGTCAAAATGGCCATAGTCTGATTGTTCAACAGATCTAGTTTGTTACTTTATGGCTGTACGTAATTTTTCAGGGCCGTGGCCTCCTTTATTACGATGGCCGTGGTTTATTTCCCTCACATTTAACATGGTTGTCACAGTGGCCAAATGGATAAAGATGTTGGATTGTAGTCAATAGTGATTTTTATTCGACCGGCAGTACAGATATATATAGCCATACTGATGATTGTTAATGAACATGAAACATGTGTTTGTAGATAATATATATTTATTTATAATATATATATATATATATACAGGGTGGGCCAAAATAAGGGTCCTATCTTTAAATTTGAATAACTTGAATTTGAATAACTTCCACAAAATAAAAGTTAAACTCACCAAACTTTATGTGTGTGTAGACTGACCCTTCCGAGATTTTTTGAAATAAACAAAACAAATTTTAGCCGAAAAACACTTCTTAAAACTTACAAAAACTAAAGTATTGTTTTTTACACTGTTTTGAGTTTTTTAAGCAAAAATAATGTTTTCTAAATGAGGGTACGTTCCTTAGGGCTAATACGGCGCATGCTTGCTTCGGAAGGGGTCCTTTACTTATTCTAAAAAATAAAAATAAAAAAATCAATAAATAAAAAAGTTATGAATTTTTAAAAATAGGACCCTTATTTTTGCCCACCCTGTATATATATATATATACGAGAATATAGATGTAAAATAAAAGGATTTTTAGAGTGCCTTTAATTTACTGATCAACCATTATGGTATTTTCCAAATCTCCCACCAAATATGAGATGTGGCACAAATGTGAACTTACCTGCAATTACCTCGACAGGTTCCCCCCCCCCCCCCAATAATTTATTTATATATTTTATTGCCAGTTCATTTATGTCCCTGTGTAGTTCTGACAGAAATATCTAACTACCTTAGACAATCGTGCTGATTGGACAATGCAAATATTGGCGGAAGTAAATTTAGGTAACGTCCCGAGGGCAGAAACATTGCAAAGTATTTACATGGAGGCAGCGATGAACACATTCACATTCAAACTGGAGGCTGGTATATAAAATTGGAGGTCAGTGAGAAGCTGATGTGCTCCAAACAAGAGTTGAAGCATTTGCCTGAGAGCAACTTCATTTTTAAATAGCAGATTGTCCTCATTCATTTGGTTCATACATTAAATATCGATACAAATCAAAGTGCATTAATTTGTCTGTTTCGAAAAATATTCCATAAACAGAGTATTAAAAAATGGTGAATGTTAATTCAGTTGCAACTATGATTGGAACTATTATCTACCCAAGATCTTAAAATCATAGTCCCAATCATATATATATATATATATATAGTGAATGCTTTTATTCAAACATGTACAAGGTCTGCTACACTGGCATGTCGATGTTATCGATCTACAGCTATCAAGAGCTGAGGTCTCATCAGGCAGAAAGTTTTTTATGATCCAACCCGGTTCAGCTCTTGATAGCTGTAGATCGCGACATGCCAGTGTAGCAGACCATGTACATGTTTGAATAAAAGCATTCACAATACAGCTCTATATTTTTATTGAGCACTCTTTTATAAGCCCGGTTTGATTCCCTTTGGATTTCTATCCTGTGGATTTTTACTCTACCTGGATTACTATATATATATATATATATATATATATATATTATAATATAAAATGAAGTAATAAAATAAGGTGTCAAT
>OY744542.1:33738562-33743562 GCA_963556195.1 Sepiola atlantica
TATAAATATGTATATATGACATCTATTTTAAAAATCATGAATGATAAATTTTAATAAACAAGCAACACCCGACTCCCAGCATTGCCCAGGAAATTTGAGGAACCCAAAAAACTCCTGCTCCCACCAATGAACACCATATTGCACTACATTTTTGTAAATGGTCATGTAGACGTCAGTGTTAACGTTATGTTTTCGTTGTGAGTAGGTGCATTATCGTGGTGAAGAAGAGGATTTCAAAACAAAAGCACGGTTCGAAAAGATGCAAATGGTTGCAGAAAGCTACGACTACAGTTATATACTCGTAGGATATCATGTTAGATGATAGCAATCCGCTTATCCCGCTTTCGCTCATAGCTCACACAGGACGTCAAGTTCCGGTATTTTTTCAGATTGACGTTGTGTGTATGTTAGTAAAATCCTCAAAATTTTAATATAAACAAACATCTGCTAAGCAAAACTGTTCTCATTTGTTTTAAAGTCAAAATCTCTTGTATAATGAATGTTAATTGTAATTTGTAATTAAATACTTATTATTCTGCATTGGAATTCTTTTATTGATTAATGTATTATGTTCGTGTAACTTC
The DNA here is from genome assembly GCA_963556195.1 of Sepiola atlantica. Taxonomy (NCBI): domain Eukaryota; kingdom Metazoa; phylum Mollusca; class Cephalopoda; order Sepiida; family Sepiolidae; genus Sepiola; species Sepiola atlantica. The sequence goes on from OY744542.1 coordinate 33,739,147, forward strand.
ACAAAAGTTGAAGAACAAACAGCTGGTTTTCGGATGAGTAACAAATAAGGAGCGAACATCAAGAATCACACTAAATGTGAGCCAAGAAGATATTTCTGAAAATGTGTACTTGTGTATAATACGCACTCTCCTTTTTGCCTTTAATTCTCTTTAAATATGTTCATATCATAGACAAAAAATATGGCATATAAAACCGGGAACTTTCTGATACCATCACATCATATACATGATTAAATGCGAAATTGATTAGCTTTTCTCTTTCTCTCTCTCTCTTTCTTTATTTTTCCTCTCTCCTTCTTTTCCTCTCCTTCTCTTTCTTTCTCTCTCTCTCTTTTCTTTCCCTTCTCTTTCCCTCTCCCACTCTTTCTCTTTTCTCTCTATTTCGCTGTCTCTCTGTCTATTTCTCTCTCGCTACCTTTTTCCATTTTTTCCTCTCTTTTCTTCTATCTTTCTCTCTTTCTCTTTCATTCTCCTTCTCTCTCACTCCTTACTTCTCCTTCTCATCCCTTCTTTCTCTCATTCTCTCTCCCTCACCTTCCCTTCTCTCTCTCTCTCTCTTTCTTTCTCTCTTTCTCTCCATCTCTCGAGAAAAATAAACTCACTCCATTTTTTGAAAAATCAAATTCTATTTCAGCAAAGTCTAATATTTCTACTCATCATACGTTTCTTGGCCTTTTAAGATCAAAGTGTAGTATCTGTTCCGATGGATACTGCACCCCATAGACTGCTATTGTCTTAGTCTTGATTTACGCCGGTCTATGGGTCTGTCCTGCGCAGTTCTAGGAGGTCCACCCTCCCAGGCTTCGTCTCCCCTCTTTGGGGAGGAGTAAGTTTTTTTGCTTACTGTCTGAGGCGCCCCTACCGGGGAATGCCGACGGGGCTGCCCAGGCAATTTTTAAACCCCACTTTCCCGACCCGACCTTGGGTCACATCTTACTTGTGGGAGTAAGATAAAAACTGGCCTTGTGCCTAACTCCTGGAGAGGAGTAAATCAATACTCATCATACGTTTCTGTTTCCAATCATTTCAGACTTTGAATGCCAAACACTTTATATAAGCTATATTTTTTAATTACTCTTTTTTTTTTTGTAAATTTACAGTAAAAAAGAACAAAAACAAGTACACACCTGGTAAATTAATTAAACCTCTAAATATAGAACTCTATCTAAATCTCGGGGGGGGGGAGCGGCGAGGTCGTAAAAAGACTTGTAACAACAGACTGGTGAAATAAATTGCTCCTTTAGAGATCAAGAGAATTGTTATATCGTTTTTATTTTGGGTCGGCGAGGGGGGGGGAGAAGCTTTTGTTGTTGGGGGGGGGGTCTCTAGAATTCTTCTTCTGTTTTTGTTTCGTGGTTCTTTCATTTTACTTTCTATTTTTTCTTTTTTCCTTTGTATTCAGTCTGATTGCTGAATGTCTTCCGCCGAGTTCATAAAAGCCAACTCGTTTTCGTTTTTCACTTTTGAGAAACAAGAAAAGCTGCTGCTGTTTTTACGTGTCGACTCTCGATTGGACAAAAGCTCAGATCAGCAGTTTCTTTGAACCAATCACAACACAAGAAATATTCTTTCTCGAATATCCGCGCGTACTATACCCCTTACCCCCCCCCCCCCCACACAAAAAAAACCAGCGTTTTCTTCCTCTTTCTTGTCCTTCTTTCAGAGACAACAGATCCATCCGAGATCTTTTGGGGCCTAAAGGCCCTCGGCAAGTTGCACATTCATGGCGAGAGACATACGCGAACTACTAAACATAGCGACAGTTTCTTTTCAAGAACTGCAGGCTTGTGGAACTCTCTTCCTGGTGACTGTTTTCCTCCTACCTATAGCCTTGTTTTTTATTCAAGATTAAGGCCAATAAGCATCTCCAGTTTTTGCGATAATCATATTTGTTCTTGTTAGCTCCTTACATCAAGTGGCTTCATGACTTGTCTGGAGCGATTTCCATAAAAAAATACACACTGCTAACCGAACTCTCTTGCACACAAGTTCATACATATACTCTCTCACTAACAAAACCAGCACACTAATATACACACACGTCTACAATGTCTATCCCATTTCCACACACGTGAACGCAGAAGGCGACAACCGAAATGAACAGGTGTACTCAATTTCTCCTTACAGTTAAACACCTACTTTCACCTAGAACATTCTCGGACACTTTGAACTCTCTTTCTTCACGAACTCTTTATCTTTCGTTATCTTAACAAGTTGTCAATAAAAATGAATTATTTTGTATGGATAGACTTTGTCATTCTTTCATTTGATAATGTCCTATCCGCTTCAACCCGGCAAAGTTCGAATCCGAAGCAATTCCTTGTTTTTTTTTCACGAAAATAGGTTTTGGTGCTTATTTATATTGAGATACAAGTGAAATATGGCAGTAAAAAATAAAATAACAGGGAAGTTTATGGATATACTTACTTCTCTGTTGAAAATATTAGTGTACACCAGAAGTTACGGAAAATTATCGAGTAGAATTTTAGTAATAAATAAAATTCATTTCTTTCTTACATTTCCGATTATAGATTGGATCGACGCCATTTTGAGCTATTTTGCGTCTTTTATTTATAAGAGTTACGTAAAGTCAGTCTGTCAATTCGAAGTTTTTCTAGAATGGATGTGTGCAATGGCTTAAAATGGCGTCGATCGAACGTATAATCGGAAATATAAGAAAGAAATGATTTTATTTATTACAAACGTTTTACTCGATAATTTTCCGTAGTTTTTGGTATACACTAATATTTTCAACTGAAAAGTAAGTATATCCATAATTTTTCCTGTTATTTTATTTTGAACTGCCATATTTCGCCTGTATCTCGATATAAATGAGCACCTTGGTTTCCTAACATCAATTCTTCAGACAAGCATTGATTTATGAGAGTGGGTACTTTTAATCACAGACGGCCATAATCTCTATTATGAATAAAATCGTGTGACCACTTCTCACGTGTCTGTTTCTCGTCTCTACGTTACTTACGTATCATTATTTTATTTATTTAATATTAATTGAATATTTATTGAAATTAAAAGGCAATAGTGTAAAATAAAACGTAATTTTTAAAATCCTATTTTTTTTAATGATTTAATTTCAAAATTAAATCCACCAGAATGCATTTTGGTTTCTTCGTGAACAAATCAACCATTTTAATCCTTTTGTTAATATCTGAAAAAAAAAAGAATTATTTTGTGACTTTTTAAATTTTAAGTGATTTGGAAGCATTTAAACTGTCGAATAAAAAGTCATTTACAATGGTTTAAAAATTCTTAGCAAATTCCCCACATATTAAAAGATTGAAAGTTTTGAAAGCTATTAATATTCAATTATTTTATAAATAAAGATTAAAACAACATTACCTCAATCAGATTATATTATATATATAACAATTTATATATATATATATATATATATATATATATATATATATATATATATATATATATATATATATGCAGCAACATTTTTGTAAGTAACGGATAAATTTTATTAGACAGACGAACAGCACAGGTAAATAATTTTTTTTTTTGTGTGTCTTAAATAACTAATATAAGTTAGCAAAACATTTATATGGAACAAAACGTAGATTTAGTATAAGGAACGTTTATGTTTTTGTCTTTTAAGGGAAGTGGGGTCTGATCAACTCTGCTGGGAAGCCACGAAATTAAATACTATCTTGTTTTTAAATTCCCGAAACAGTTTTTCATGGTAAACAACTGATGATCCCTTAAAATAGTGTTAGAAACTAACTAATATAATAACTGTAAAAAATAAATTGACTTACATGAGTGATTTTCCACTGGAAAACTTGAGACTATAAGTTATTTTTTTATTTTTTTTTATATAATTTTTTTTTTTTTTTATATAGTTTTAATGGTTGAGAAACTTCCGAGACTATATATATATATATATTATATTATAACAATTTGGTTCAATTAATAATTTAATGACCACATTATACTGTAAAAATTAAATTTAACTTTCAAAACTTTACTATAAAAAAATGTTGCTTGTATAGATGAGGCCACATATGAAAAACGCAGTTACACAGGTGAAAATCGCAGTTCCAAATAAATAAGTCGGAATACTCTTTGATATACTTACGTATCAAACAAAAATAGGTATATAGTATATACAATAAACACCAAAAATTACGGAAAATTATCGAGTAGAATTTTAATTAAAAATAAAAATCAGTCGTATCGTATTTTAAGGGTCCGCCATTGATTCGAGCGAAAAATAGAGGGAGATAACTCAGTCTGTCATATTAACAAATAATACATCAATGGTAGTCAGCAAACTACGATAAAACTGATTTTTACTTTTTATAAAAATTCTTCTAGATAATTTTTCCTAATTTTTGGTGAAGATACTTATTTTTGCCTGATACGTAAATATAAACAACAGGTTTTAAT
>OY744542.1:33746062-33791062 GCA_963556195.1 Sepiola atlantica
AGACAACACTTACGCGTTATCCCCCCCCCCCTGCAATAGGAAAATAGAATTCCAATCAACGGCTTTTCAGATGATTATGAGGAAGCTCTAGCAAGGCCAATATATATCTATATATATGAAATAGTAACTCTGTGTGTATATGTGTCCACCTGATCTTCGTGTCTTATGTTCACCCAAACCGCTGGACAGAATTGCTTGAAAATTAGTATGTGGACTACTGACTTCTCAGGCTATATAAAAAAAATATCACTTCAACACTGGGGGTCCTCGGGGGGCACAACCCCCACTGAAAACTGTTTTCCTTTAGATTCGAATAAAATTTAAACCATAGGTAAATGATCAAAAACGATGACTATCCCCCAAATTTCAGCAAATGTTGATATTAAGATGGCCCCCGGGGTGCACAACCCCTCCACTGAAAACTGTTTTCCCTTTGATTCAAATGCGATATATATATATATATATATATATATATATATATATATATACATATATATATATATATATATATATATATATAAACAAGGAGAACACCTCTCTGTCTGTGCATGTCTGTCCCTAAAAACGAAAACATACTAGAAAGTGTATTTTCAATATAATTGTCTTTACATGTGAACATAATGGAAGTATTTTTACGTCTCTGGCTGCCACCTAAAGAAGTTAATGACAATTTTCAAACATGTTACACAATGAAATTAATCTATTTATTAGCGTTAGTTTAAGAGTATTAACATATATCTGAATAGCTCGGTGAGTAAGATATCTAGCTGACAGCATCAAGGTTGCTGTTAAAGTAAACTCTTCCTACCATCATGTTGCATATGATGTTATCCCACGATGCTATCCCACACTCTACCCTAGGCAACACCGGGCAGCTCTGCTAGTATACATGTTTTTTTTGTTTTTTTTATGTATTCATCAACGTTTCGTCTTTATATATATATATATATATATATATATATATATATATATATATATATAGCACTAGATAAAGTGAAAGAATAAAATATGGTGCAAATCAAATTTTATTAGCATTCAATGTTCAAGCAAAGTACTTTAAAGTCCTTAACTCATGAGTTTTCAAAGAAAATCTTCTCCTCAGAGGACCATTACCGCAATGACATTACTGCAGGTAATAAAATTAAACTTTGAAAATATATTTAAAAATTTTACATAAAAATACATAAAAGTATATAAAACATCAAATATATCGGCCCAAAACATACTATTTTGTGAAACTTATACAGTTCATCCAAGTCATAAAGTTCAAAACAGCTTCAAGAAAGATATCAAAGAGGTTGATTAAAAAACAATCCATGTGGTGAATGGTATTCCAAACACGGAAAAGTTATCCAGGCAGGAAATTTGTTTGCAATCGATGCAGTATATGACAGTGAAAAGTGTATCTAAGATGTATGCAAATTAATAAAACGATAGAAAAAAAACAAATAATATGAAAAGTTCAGAAAAAAACTCATATATATATATATATATATATATATTTATTTTATTCCATTAGTTGCGACAAAACAAGTTTTGTTTCATTGGTGCAAATAGCGACCAACTCATCGAGCGGGCGAAGGAATTCAATTTTCATTGAGCACTCTCATAAACCCGGTTTCAACTTCCTTCGGATTCATACCCCCTGGATATTTGTAACAAGTTAATTATATATATATATATATATATATATATATATATATATATATATATACAAACATCTGAAAACCTGGCTAAGTGCACTTATGATTTTTCGTTGACTGATTACACCTATATACATATAAATATACATCTCTCTCTCTCACTCTCTCTCTCTATATATATATACAAATAAATACACATTTCTCTTTATTATAGAATCGAAGATTCTTTGGGTTGTCTGTTTTACTGCATATAAAGCCTTTCTTTGTTGTTGTCGTTTTTAGCATTTTTGTTTTGTGGTGTTTTTGTTTAGATTTAAAAAAAAAAAATTATATTTAGTCTGATTGCTGAGTGTCTTTTGTTTCGTTCATAAAAGTCGACTCTTTTCATTTCTAACATTTGAAACAAGAAAAGCTTTACCAAGAACTTAGAACCAGAAGCAATTTCTTGCTTTTCCACATAATAGGTTTTCTGTCGTCACTTACATTTGTTCCGTATCGCTGTACGTTATTATATGCTATTTTTTTTTAATCTCAGGCAAAAAACCTCCCCCTCCTCAAGATATTCCTAAATAAATCTCTTTACACAAACAATACACAAACCTAAAGCTTTTCTATAAGCCAGCATTCTTCATTCATTTCTGTCGACTATCTATATCTCCCTTTTATATATTCCTGAACGAACTGTGTGCTTATTTCTACATAGCCATGAAAGGTGCTCGACTGAGTTCCAATCTTTGGTTCCTCCCTGTAAAACATTCACAACGAAAACTCGTCTAGTCTTAAAACACTGTAAAGAATTTTCCTTTCTTCTTCTTTGTACCTAAAACTAAACGGAACTATAATGAATAAACTTTCTTTCCAAGAACTTCCCATCTGTGGAATACGATACCATGGGGCTGCTTCCTAGCTGAGTACAACATGGTCGTTTTTAAGTCCGATGTTAACAAATTATTGTCGAGCTGCCCACTTAAATAATTAAATTCTGACCATTTGTTTTCAATCCTCTCAAAGGTGTTGTTCATCGCCAACTTACAATCTAATTAACCCTTATCCTCGAGTGGCCTCGGACCTTGATAAACGGGGATTCATTAGTATAGAAAAAAGCAAAAAGCAGAAAAAAGAACACGGCTATGGCATGGACCGATTACAACAAAATCTCCCAAGCATGAATAATTAAACGTCACTTTACCACAACAGAGAAAAACGTCTTTCTACCAAAACGAGGAAAAACTTTCTTTTCTTCATCCACATTCTTCATTCATTTCTGTCGACTATCTATATCTCCCTTTTATATATTCCTGAACGAACTGTGTGCTTATTTCTACATGGCCATACAAGGTGCTCGACTGAGCTCCAATCTCTGATTCCTACCTGTAAGACATTCACAGCATAAACTCGTCACTTTACCACAACATAGAAAAACTTCCTTTTCTTCCTCCATAATCAGAGCTTCTTCGTAAAGGCTTAACGTCTGTGGAACACATTGCCGCAAGACTGCTTCCCCACAGATTACAACTGGGTCGTCTTCAAAGCCAATGTCAACAGATTCCTATCTAGAACAGTACCCACAAATATTCGGACCAACTCCTATCATTATCTCTAACAAAAGGGTCGCCAAAAAAGGAAAACAAGGCCCTTCCCTAAATAACAAATTATATATGCATATTTAAGTGACCTACACCGTTGGGTGTAGGTTGCCAGAAGTTAAAACAGTGAAGAAAAGAATTAGAAAAAGTAATAAAGCTCGACTGCTGAAAGTCTTCTTACAGCAGTATATCTTCAAGTGAAGATAATCTTGCTCAGTGTCTAGCCGACAAGGGCAGGAGAGAGGACGTCTTTCTTTGTGGGTGCCTGGAAGCTTTCTGCATGCTCTGCAAATCCCTAAAGGTCTGGATGTAATCCTAAAAAAGGGTCCGATCGAAATTAATACGGCCAGGGGTCTGATTGGTCATCGTGTGACCAAACAACCTTGTTAAGGTTGATCTCCGCAAGAGGAAAGAAATGTCAATGCTTATGCCTGCTACTGATGATTTGGATTATTCGGTGTAGTGTTCCTATTTTGGATGTTATTCTCACAACGTTTCAGCCGATAAAACCTTTGACCTTCTTCAGGTGCAGCTTGTCGAACTCGGGAGTCTGTAGTAAATCTTGAATGGAATCAAGGAGAGTAGAAAGTTGACCTTGAGTTTACTTTCAGCAGCCTCGTAACTCTCGCTTCCATTATTTTGTCTTTTACTCCTCGCTTTCTATGAGCGATGTTTCTGACAAAGGGGGAAGAATTGCTGTTTGGGGGTGTCGGAATCTATCTGTCTAACACTTATTGTTAGTTAGGGTTTACCTTAAAAGTAGTAGTTTTTTTTTTAGTTCTTTACATCAAGTGGCTTCATGCCTTGTCTGGAGCGATTTTCATTAAAAAAAAAGAAGAAAAATCCATGGAAGTAGACTGTTTTCGTTCCGTCACATATCGGTATAGCAGTTTATTATCATCATATTAGCATCATCTCCGTGGAAATTCTATGGTTGTATACCTGCTGTTTTATTTTTCTTCTTACCATGAAAATACTTGTCACATGATCAAATTACTGTTTTTTTTTATTAAAAATGTGCGTATACCAAAAAGTGTTTGTGTTACATAGCCCCCTGCTTGGGCCGCGGCAGTTCTCATTCTGTATACTCGTCCCGGAACGGGCAGTGGCAGTTCTCATTTAATCACTCATCATTTTTAACACCATACATCATATAGATTGCATACCTTTAAATTTCTCTGGCACCTTCAATCTTTCCTCGTCGTGTAGAGGGGTGTGTCGTCTAGTGGTTGAATTCTTTCTTCTTTCTTTCTGCCGTGAACCACGCCGCTGCAACACAAAAGCTCCATGACCGACTCAGAAGACAAACAATCTTTTAAACTTAATTTCTGTTTTATTTCCGGCGTTAGTTATCCGTCAGCTGGGAGATATCCACTAACGTCAACAGAGAGAGCGAGCAAATTACTGCTTTTGTAATTACTTATAAATTAAGTCCTTAACCATTCGTGGAGGGGGGGGGGAAAGAGATCTTTCGCCTGTATTTTCTTAGGGAATCAATTCCTCTAATCTTGTTGTGGACTACATCTTAAATCACGTCTGATAGGTTCGCCTCCAAAACCCAGACTGGCAAAACTCTGCTTCCCCCGCAAAAGCCCGTGACGTCACAGAGCCTCTATGCACAGGTGCATTCGTCATAGCCTGACTCTTTTGACCCCCTGACCTAAAAGGTCTCATCAAAATGGTGGCCTGTCATGTCTGTGAGCTCCAACCGTGAGAACAGCCCTATTCTGCACCCGACTGCACGGGTCCACCCGTACTAAATCGCGCAAGTCAAACCAACGATTTATGACAAATACGTCCACCCACAGGGCCATTATCCAACACTTGTAAATAAAACTATATATTTTTTAGGCATTTAGTAAAACTTTTTGTAAATAATTTTTTTTTAAAAATCTGCAAAGGCAAAGTTACAAGTGTGCGTATACACCATATTTTTTGGTTCTTAATTCAACCGGAAGTTTGTAAAAAGCGGTGTTAAGGCAAAATGTGTCCCTTTTTTTGTTGCCCATTCTAGGGTGCCTCAAATCAATTTGATTCATATAGATATTTCTATTTGATTTTAATTCTATATCCTGGGAGCCAAGTGGCTCCCACATAAGAATATCCGTGTGCTTCCGTTTTTCTTTCTTTTCTCACGATGAGGACTTTACTGCACTGACTTCCGTCTTCGTTCGCTTTTCCCGCCTTTAATCTCACTTAGGACATTAATGCTTTCAAATTGGCTCCGTCACATTCTAAGCTGATCGTATTGAAAATATAAAAAACACCTGCGTTCATCATGAATGCCCTCTGATTCCGCCCGTGTCCATTTTGAAGAACTGCTCATTTAAGTCTTATTGATCTCCTGGCTCTTTTACTCCAAGAGATTCCGTTTAGAATTCAATGCTGCTCTTTGTGTAAGCTCTTATCGACTTTTCTATTACAAAAGAATTATTGACGCTATCTCGTGTCTTCGTTTATAAAATCTTCAGTTTCACGATTGCTTCCATTCATCTTGGATTTCTCCCTGACATTAAGCATAAATAATGCCATGTATGGGGACAGGGACGTGTGGTTGGAGATTGCGAAATACTTGCTTCACTATAATTCAGTATGATATAACCATATATATATATATATATATATATATATATATATATATATATATACGAGGCCTGTCTAAAAAGTATCCGACCTTAGGCCAGAAAAAATATTTCAAATACGTGACGGGGTTGGGACCCTAATCCTCTTCAAAGCAGGCCCCTTGTGCTTGTACACACTTAGCCCACCGATCCATCCACTGCTGGAAGTCTTCTTTAGGAATAGTGTTCATCTCCGCCGTCGCGTTAGATTCAGCAGGTGTTTGGAGAAGATGCGATGGGTGTAACACAAATTAAGGAGTGGTTCAACCGATTCAAAAATGGCCGCACATCAGTGGAGAGTGACCAGCGTTCTGACAGGCCCCAAACTGTTCAGAGTGCAGCTGTTGTTGAGAGGGTGCGCAAAAAAGAGATAATGCAGAATGCAACGGCAGATATGAACACCATTCTAAAAGAAGACTTCCAGAGGTGTTTCCGGCAGTGGATGGATCGGCAAGCTAAATGTGTGCAAGCACAAGGGGCCTACTTTAAAGGGGATTAGAGTCCCAACCCTGTCACATATTTGAAATATTTTTTCTGACCTAAGGTTGGATACCTTTTAGACAGGTTTCGTATATATATATATATATATATATATATATATATATATATATATATATATATATATATATATATATATATATATACACTAAAGAATACCCGTCCTAGGAGGGGTATAATTAATTCCCTGGACAGAGCAATTTTACACCACTTTTATATCTCCTTAAGAACATTAAAATTAAGATATAATAATAATAATAATAATAATAATAATAATAATAATAATAATAATAATAAACCTTATGTCTAGAATCCTTATTCTAATTTTGATTAAGATACATTACATGATTTTGATTCTTAGGAAATCTCTAAAATTTAAGTCTTAAGAAGAAATTGAAATTCAGTGAATCTAATGATTCTGGAAAAAACTTAATGCACATTTGATGTATTTTAATTATCAAATGTGAGCTTGTTCTCATATTATGCCCTTGAAAATCCCTTTTAAAATACCTCAAAGAAACTGAAATTTGGCGAATATTGATTAATTAATGTCTAATATCTATTGTTAAAATTTCGCAAAAAAAACAAAGGTATCTGAATTTTCACCCATCCTTACACCTAGCAGCTGTGTTCCAAAATGTATAATGATCGGTTAATTAGTTTAGGAGTGAATCCTGTACATAGAAATATATAAACATATACACATACTTAACTTTATAGAAATTGAGATATATAGTGCCATGCAGAAGGAGGGTGAGGCGTTGGCTCTGAGTATCCATTAGAGTGGACAACCCATCACAGACGAAGTAATTGTAAAAAATTTTAAACAACTATTTATTTTTTATTAAAAAAGTGTTGCTATTAATCGCGTATAGTGTACAATGTGATTTAAACTTTGTCTAAAATGAAAACTATATTTTATTAAAAAAGTTTTGCTATTAATCGCGTATAGTGTACAATGTGATTTAAACTTTGTCTAAAATGAAAACTATTTTTTATTAAAAAAGTTTTGCTATTAATCGCGTATAGTGTACAATGTGATTTAAACTTTGTCTAAAATGAAAATTATTTTTTATCAAAAATGTTTTGCTATTAATCGCGTATAGTGTACAATGTGATTTAAACTTTGTCTAAAATGAAAACTATTTTTTATTAAAAAAGTTTTGCTATTAATCGCATATAGTGTACAATGTGATTTAAACTTTGTCTAAAATGAAAATTATTTTTTATCAAAAATTTTTTGCTATTAATCGCGTATAGTGTACAATGTGATTTAAACTTTGTCTAAAATGAAAACTATTTTTTATTAAAAAATAGAAAAAACGTAACTTTCGTTTGTTTAATTTTAAAATAAAATAAATAAAATCCGCCATAAGCATGTGACATTCGTTCATCGCTACGACATCCTTTTCTTTAGATAAGCATCATGATCTACTCGTGGTAGTGTCACAGATCTTCTTGACTCTCTCATGCCATCTCGCTGTATCCTCATGTGTTCTTTATCAGGTAGGTCTTGATAGGTGCATTCTGAGTTCTCTGTCAGTCGCTTGTCATAAGTTCTGTGCAGTCTCCCCCCTGAACTATATCCCTGTTTTGACATGCACAAATAATATCATTTCATCCTTAGCCCTCCAGCAGCAGTAACCAACAAATCTGGTTCATCTCTCTCTGATGAAGGCTGAGATCTGAGAAAAATGTCCGTAGAGTTGCTGTCTTGTGGGGTGCTGTCTACAGCATTCTGGCGTACACACTGTCAAGTTTCTACTCCAATCTTTTTGTAATCATTTAGAAGAGTCAGTTGAAAGGGGAGATAATTCAAACTGTTTTTTTTTTATATATAACCATAACCCATAAGGAAACTCCAGAGAATTAATAAGAAAATAAATAAAAAAAGATACTTATGCAGTGTATGGACCGGGATGAAATAATAACGTTATAATTTAGAAAGCCATTCTTAACATAGGAGGGTGGGGTGATTAATTATTCTGTACTTTCATCTAACAATCTAATAAACAGAATAGTTAATCAACCTCCCACCTCCCCATGTTAAGAATGGCTTTCTAAATTATAACGTTATTATTTCAGTTTGGTCTGTAAACTGCATAAGTGCCCTTTTTTTACATTTATTTTCTTACTAATTCTCTGGATTTTCTTTATGGGTTATAGTTACAACAAAAAAAACAGTTTGAATTATCTCCCATTTCAACGAACTCTTCTAAATTAGAAATGAAAATATAATCTGCCCCACTAATACAGAAGCACCATAATCTGTATTAGAATAATTACAGTAAAGTTTCCATCATATGTACATAGTTTTCTTCATCAGCATATTAAAATTTATCAATTACAATCTCGGATAATGTTATACGAAGCATATAGATATATTATAAATCATTAAAGAACATTGCCAAGTCAAGAGAAAAACATTCATCATTACTTTATTTATTTAAATATCACCGGATCTACCCGCACTACCGTTGATATATTGGGCACTCGTAATCTAATTTACCATTTGCTGCCAAGATATAATATAATTGCTGTTAATTCGTTAAATGAGCGTGACCATCGCTGACAAGTTCTATCCAATTTTTTGGCTATTGTTATGTTCTTGAAGAGGCATAATAAATAAACAAAACGAACACATAAAAGAAGAATAAGTTCATATTACAGTAATACAATGTCGTCTGCTAAGATGAGATGCCAGCAATACCCCTGCTAATATTATAGTTGTATCCAGCTTGCACAACACTGCGTCGACTCTAACCGACAGTATAGAAACCCAGAGACAAATAAATACGAGATATACAGATTAGTAGAGAGGCGAGTTTTTCTTTTAAATAACTTAGGGATCCATCACCCCAAGTAGACTAACTGCACCTGAACTGCGCATGTCACTGTGCATATATATACGTACATACACATGCAGACGAAGGAGACAAAATAAAAAACAACCTAGATATATCATTATATGAGCAGGTTACAAAATGAAAGGTGGTATGTCCTCAAAATGTTATAATAAATAAATAAATAAAACACATATGTTGAAAATAAGAATACGGTTATATCAAAATAATACAATGTCGTCGCCAGTGTGGCTTCTGCTACTCCTTTTGGCTAAGATCAAAGTGTAGTATCTGTTCCGATGGATACTGCACCCCATAAACTGGTATTGTCTTGGCCTTCGGGGCTTGATTTACGCCGGTCTATGGGTCGGTCCTGTACAGTTCTAGGAGGTCCACCCTCCCAGGACCCTCCCAGGCTTTGCCTCCCCTCTTTGGGGGGGGGGAGTAAGTTTATTGCTTACTGCCTAAAACGCCCCTACCGGGGAATGCCGATGGAGCTGCCCAGGCAATTTTTAATGCCCAGAGTGCTCACCTTCTCGAGCGCTGGCTTTTCAAACCCCACTTTCCCGACCCGACCTTGGGTCACATCTTACTTGTAGGAGTAAGATAAAACTGGCCTTGTGTCTAACTTCCTGGAGAGGAGGTAAATAAATACTCGACTTACTGAGTAGATTACAGTGAAAATATTATATACTTATCGGAAGAGTCCATTATGTATCTAAATATTGATGGTACCACAACAAAATGATATATAAATTTTGACGTAAGATTTTAATTTCAATGCAGATATTAAATTTGAAAATGAATGATTGGTCTTTTTATCGATTTGAATTACTTATATTTAAGGTATAAAATAATATTATTTAAAAAAAAAATATCAAACCATTTAATAAAATTAAATCTATTAATGAAATAAACTAATAAAAATCAATTCATAACAATTGACAACTTTGTACATTAACTTTCTTATTTCTTTTAATTAATAAATGTTTTCACAAATAAAACATCTTTTTTAAAACTTTTAAATCTAAGTCTAACCTTCTCGCATACTTTCTATTGAAAAGAAAGTAAATGTAAGCATTTTAGTTATGTTTTCCGAAATAAATGTCAACCCAGTTTGTGTTATTTAAGCACAGACATTTTCTATATGCTTCATTAAAGGCATTTGGCTATTGTTATGTTCTTGAAGAGGCATAATAAATAAACAAAACAAACACATAAAAGAAGAATAAGTTCATATTACAGTAATACAATGTCGTCTGCTACTTGACTTGGTATTTACATAATATTAATCAATAAGAAAAAGAAGACAAAACTCTCTCTCTCTTTCTTTCTGTCTGTCTGTTTTTTTCCTTCTCTCTCTCTCTCTCCTTCTCTCTCTCTCCTTCTTTCTCTCTCTATCTCTCTCTCTCTCTCTCTCTCTCTCTGTATTTACATACTTCCCACATAAGTATGATGTGACACAAGGCCGGAAGGTGGGGAGAGAAAGTCAGCATCCCTAAAGAAAGGGGCACTCTGACCTCTTAAAAATTGCCGGCATTTTTCGGTCAAGGCGCCTCAAACAGTTAGCAATAAACTAACTCCTCCTCGAAGAAGAAAAGGTAATGCCTGGGTGGGTGAACCTCCTAGGACTACCCAGAACGAATACCTCAGTCCGACAGATAAAAAAAACACTGAGTTGGCCCAGTCTCTGTTGGACTGATTGTCGAGAACGGATCCTCGACTGGTATGTACCGTGTGTGTATGCAAGTAGCGTTTGCTGCTTGACTCCCTGAGTGGATTACAGTCAAAGCATTATATACTTATCGGAAGAGTCCATTGTGTATATAAATAGGGATGATACCGCAACAAAAGGACACATGCACTGTATATCTTCATTGGGGATTATCACATGTCTATATTCTTCTTTGCAAGCTTAATCAATATATATATACTGCTAGGGAAAATCTTAAGGTTGATGAAAATAATGAATAAATGTTCGTTTTGTGTTCTTCGACCTCAGCTTGAAAAAATAAAAAAAGATAAATGACTTTTTCATGGTGATTAACGTAATTCCTTTGGATGATCCAGCGTGATTCTTCCTCGAGTCATCAGAACTTGAATTTTAAGCAAAAACTAATGATGGAAATTTTTTATATTTTCAAAAAAAATTCCAATTTTTTGCTATTTGGGGACATTTTATGCGGGACAAACCTAATTGAAAATATTTGGGAGTGGATGGCAACGCAAGTCTAAGAAATGGACATCAATTGAAAACAGTGAATAACTTTGCGAAGCCATCTTCACAATTTGGAATAACATTCCAACTAGCAATCTGCAGACATTTATGTCCAATGACGGCCATGCAACTCAGACTAAGAGGCCCTGTAACCCTAACCCTAACCCTAACCTGTAACCCTAACCTGTAACCCTAACCCTAACCCAGTTTAGAACTTATTTTAGGTACGTTCTTTAAACTTTCAAGCGACTAAGTATTTAGCCCAATGTCATAATGTTCCTATTTTTTCTAGAAAAAAACAAAAAGAAAACAACAAAAACCATTTCCCTTACATATGACTAGCGACTGCCTTTGAATTGAATATTCCCTAGAAACTTCTTATTTAGGAGGGAGCTAGCTGAACTTGCCCAGGGTGAATGCTGCAACAACAGTTATTTCCCCTAGTAAATGCTAAATCATTTTTTTTCCTTGTTTTCAAATATGTGGCTGAGTCTAACAACCCAAAATGCAGTGATTTTTTTTTATTTCGACTAGTTTATACCCGCTCCTTAATCAGTGTTGGTACAGTACCTGGGTATGTCAATTTCCATCGTTACCTAGCTTCTACCGCTTTATAGCTAGTATGAAAAAAAATATTTGTGAAATTCTGTGGAAAAAAATATGCGACTTGGTATTTGTATGAGAGAGTAACTACGATGAATGCATTTACGTATTGTTTTTATTGGCAAAAAACATTGGACATTATGTTTTTAAGCAAAAATAATTCTCTTTGAACTAATGCCGAATACTCTTCATGTCTACTTTTTTTGTCAGATCAACAAAAAAAGTTCACTTAGTTAAAAAAAAACAACATATTCATGTAATGTTTTTTATATTATTATTGTATGTTAATTTCTTTAAATTTATAAAACACGTATTCCGTTAAAAAAAAATCCTTTAAACTTACGTGAGATTCGAACTCTGATATTAACATTGTAAAAACAACTGACTGAGTAATGTGTCCTCTGCCTTTTTTGTCAACCAATCACATGTTTCTATTTGAACGGACAAATTCTAAAAACATCATAAATTTTAATAGTATATAGATTGGCCTTATTCTCACTAGCAGTATATGTGCATTACTACATCATGCATGAAGAGTTGGAATTTAAGAAGTGCCTTTTAAAATCTTATTAATCTTTTCACTGCTTTATTCGAGAGAGGCTTCCATTATTAGATTTCAATGCTGCACTTACTCTTCAAATTGCCCGGCCTTTTTTTTCTTTTTTTTTTTTGATTTATTTATAAAAAAAAAAAATTAGAAAAATTGCTTGGCCTTTTGGTTAAGATCAAAGTGTAGTATCTGTTCCGATGGATACTGCACTTCATAGATCGGTATTGTCTTGGCCTTCGGGGCTTGATTTCCGCCGGTCTATGGGTCTGTCCTGTGCAGTTCTAGGAGGTCCACCCTCCCAGGCTTTACCTCCCCTCTTTGGGGAGGAGTAAGTTAATTGCTTACTGTCTGAGGCGCCCCTACCGGGGAATGCCGACGGGGCTGCCCAGGCAATTTTTAATGGCCACAGTGCTCACCTTCTCGAGCACTGGCTTTTCAACTCCCACTTTCCGACCTTGTGTCACATATTCCTATTGTGGGTAGGGGTTAAATAACGCCTTTTAAAATCTTATTAATCTTTTCACTGCTTTATTCGAGAGAGGCTTCCATTATTAGATTTCAATGCTGCACTTACTCTTCAAATTGCCCGGCCTTTTTTTTCTTTTTTTTTTTTGATTTATTTATAAAAAAAAAAAAATTAGAAAAATTGCTTGGCCTTTTGGTTAAGATCAAAGTGTAGTATCTGTTCCGATGGATACTGCACTTCATAGATCGGTATTGTCTTGGCCTTCGGGGCTTGATTTCCGCCGGTCTATGGGTCTGATCTGTCCTGTGCAGTTCTAGGAGGTCCACCCTCCCAGGCTTTACCTCCCCTCTTTGGAGAGGAGTAAGTTTATTGCTTACTGCCTGAGGTGCCCCTACCGGGGAATGCCGATGGGGCTGCCCAGGCAATTTTTAATGGCCATAGTGCTCACCTTCTCGAGCGCTGGCTTTTCAAATCCCACTTTCCGACCTTGTGTCACATATTCCTATTGTGGGTAGGGGTTAAATAACGCCTTTTGGCTAAGATCAAAGTGTAGTATCTGTTCCGATGGATACTGCACTTCATAGATCGGTATTGTCTTGGCCTTCGGGGCTTGATTTCCGCCGGTCTATGGGTCTGATCTGTCCTGTGCAGTTCTAGGAGGTCCACCCTCCCAGGCTTTACCTCCCCTCTTTGGCGAGGAGTAAGTTTATTGCTTACTGCCTGAGGCGCCCCTACCGGGGAATGCCGATGGGGCTGCCCATGCAATTTTTAATGGCCAGAGTGCTCACTTCTCGGGCGCTGGCTTTTCAAGCCCCACTTTCCCGACCCAACCTTGGGTCACATCTTACCTTGTGGGAGTAAGATAAAACTGGCCTTGTGCCTAACTTCTGGAGAGGAGTAAATAAATACTCTTCAAATTGCTGTTCATATAATTCCTCCATTTTAAACGTCCCAGATTTGTGTTCTCCTTCACAACAGATCTTTGCTGATTTTAGTATAAAACATTTTCCCCTTTTTTCATGGCAAATTCAAAAACACTGACATCCGCACAGTTGACTTTGAGTAATGCACATTAACACTTTTTGCTCTAGAACGCATTGCAAGTATTGTTTTTTTTTTTTTATAAAAGACAAGCGAAAGATCCCATGAAAACGGAGATAACTATAATCTTTAAAATAACCACTTCATTCATGTCATAAGTACCTGACACATCGCCCTTGTTGTTTTTTAAACTTTTATTCACCTCAAACAACCTCTTTGATTGCATGGCCCAAAGACTCAAGTATAAGTCCTAGTGCTGAGAAATATTATGAGAAAAGGAGATAGTTTAAATATGATTGGATGCCCCAAAGACTCAAGTATAAGTCCTAGTACTGAGAAATATTATGAGAAAAGGAGATAGTTAAAATATGATTGGATGCCCCAAAGACTCAAGTATAAGTCCTAGTACTGAGAAATATTATGAGAAAAGGAGATAGTTTAAATATGATTGGATGCCCCAAAGACTCAAGTATAAGTCCTAGTACTGAGAAATATTATGAGAAAGGGAGATAGTTTAAATATGATTGGATGCCCCAAAGACTCAAGTATAAGTCCTAGTACTGAGAAATATTATGAGAAAAGGAGATAGTTTAAATATGATTGGATGCCCCAAAGACTCAAGTATAAGTCCTAGTACTGAGAAATATTATGAGAAAGGGAGATAGTTTAAATATGATTGGATGCTACTCCAATTTGGATGTTTGGTACTACAGCCACTCCCCTCTGCAAGCCACAGGTTATGTGTAATAGACCGACGGACCCATCAATACATGGACAGACAGAGCATTGTATAGAGATTCGTGGACGAATCTAAAAAAATTTTAAATAAAAAGATTTAGTGAAATTAAAAGTGAAGATATTTGTTGGATTATTTCCGATGCAAACTTTTCTAAAATTTACTGCTTTTCCTCATCAAACCGTAAATTATAAGTTTAGTCTTTTCCAAGTGATTATTGTGAAGGTGTTGTCCAAAATCTTTTCTTCTCTATCATTACAAATCATTAACGATTATTTATTTTTGTTTTATTTATTTTATTTTTTTTGTACTCAACTTGAAGGATTGGCTTTTGTTTTAAACAGCAATTTCCCGCCAGTGCAATTTGTAAACATCTTTAATTTGTACAATGTGAAATATTAATTTTAGTTGTACTACTTTTCCGGCACACCACATCTTTGTAGAATTGTGACTGTTATTATTGTTATCCATCGTCTTTCATCAAACGGCGTAGAAAGAGATTTGCTGTGATATCAGATATCGATCTATTTCTGCTTGCTTAAGATTCTAAACTCTGCAATCAATTCTCTTATTGCAATATTTATGAGGTTCCATACAACTGTCCATTTTCTTTTTCTTTTGGGAGGGATGGGGGGTGAAAGAGGTGAAGAAATCGTTGAATGGAAGAAAATATTAATCTCGTGCTTTGGTAAAATTTAAAGAACAAAAATATCGAAGTTTAAACAAATTAATAAGAAACATTGAACAAAGTTTATTAAAGAACTACACTGAAATTAAATTTATTATAAAAATATTGAAAATAGATTTAATAAAAGACATTGAAATTACGTTTATCATAGAATAGCATTGAAATTTAGTTTATTACTAAAAACCAATGAAATGAAGTTTATTAAAGAAAGGCATAGGAATGAAGTTTACTATAAAAGAGTATTGGAATGAAGTTTACTATAGGAAGGCATTAGAATTAAGTTTACTATTGGAAGACATTGGAATGAAGTTTACTTTGCGAAGACACAGGAATGAAGTTTACTATAGGAAGGTACTGGAATGAAGTTTACTATGGGAAGGAATTGGAATGAAGTTTACTATGAAAAGGCATTTGAATGAAGTTTACTGTGGGAAAGCATTGAAATCAAGTTTAATATGTGAAGGCATTGAAATGAAGTTTACTATAGTAAGACATTGGAATGAAGATCTTTGATATATCAAGAGCTATCACTCTAGAAGCGAAGCTCCCATCGATAGATTTACTGCTCCTGTGTGATATCACAGCTAGCACATCCACTGTAGATTTTGCAGGACGAAATCCATATTGCTAGTCGCTAAGAAGACTGATCGGTCTGTACTGAAGTGCACACAAATGATTTCTAGTATTTTAAAATACTGGGCAGAACAGCAAAATCTTCCAAGGTGGAGAAAAGTATTTCTAAAATTAAACCAGTAAAGCATGAGTTATCTCCCCCTGCGATCACGACTACTTGATGAATGTAACACAACCATTAATAACGATTTTTGTTGGATTTTGGAGAACAAATAATGAATGCAATTAAGATATTTGTTTAAAAGTGCATCTTATGCCAATTCATGATAGCATTTTTTTTTCAAGCATACTAGGGGTTACAGGCACACACAGATTCTTCCTCGGGTCATCAGAACTTGAATTTTGAGCAAAAACTAATGATGGAAATTTTTTATATTTTCAAAAAAAAATTCCAATTTTTTGCTATTTGGGGAGATTTTATGCAGGACAAACCAGAGATTTCCGAAACAATCTGTCTCCGTCAGTTTTCTGTGCTCATTGGTCTTTTGGCTTGGAGAAATGTGTAGTATCTGTTCTGATACTACACTTCATCTTTTCTGTCCTTGATCAGTGAAGAAGAAATCCTTCTAGACTGAGGCAATTTAATTTTTTCCCACATTAAAAATCGACGTTGTGTCTAAATCTGCCCTCGTGGGGAGGCAAGTAAATAGGGACCGTGCAAAATTAATATTGGGAACGAAAAACATATTATTAATATTAATATTAATTATTAATATTAATATTTGATGGAAAAAATGTACTACAAAAAAATTGCCATTTTGATACATTTCAGCAATTTAGAGGATAAAATTTGGCGCAGTCGATTTTCTGCATTCATGGTCGCATATAACTTCATTAAAAATTTTGTGAAAAACTCCTCATCATCATCATCGGCCGTTCTGCCTTTGTAAGGCGTCGGCAACTATGGTTCTCCACATTGTCCTATTATCCATTGAACGAAAGAGTCCCATTGCATTCCGGTTTGTCCAGTTACACATATTGTCCATAAACTTATATCGTGGTCTTCCCACTGGCTTACAGCCAGGCACTCTACCAGTAAGAGCCAAATGTTCGAGTCCTTTGTGTCTATATATATATGGCCGATAAAAGTCATTTGTCTTTTCATTAAAGTCTACATTAATTGCCCAGGTTTGTATCCAGATCGCCCCCACACCTCCTCATTGGTTACATGCTGCTTCCGCTTGATATTCAGCATCCGACGAATAAACCATGTCTCCACGGAAAAAAGTTTAGATTCTAATCTAGTACATATAGTCCAAGTCTCGCATCCATAAAGTAGAATAGATCAAATGTACGCTCAAAGTATCCTCAATCTGGTCTCCAGCGAAATGGTACGAGACTGAAGAACAGAAGACAGCTTCATGAACGCACTCCATGACTGGGCAAGTCTAGATTTTACGTCTGCCCTACACCTTCCATCTGATGCTATCACTGACCCAAGGTAGTTAAATGATTGTACTTGCGAGATTGCAGTGTTTCCGACCTTGATTTCGTAGGTGGGTATTTGAGGTTTTTCAGAAATCGTCATGCAAAAGGTCTTTTTAGCATTCAGTTGCAATCCGTATCTTTCACTTTCTTTAACCACTACATCAATAAGTTTTTGCAAGTCTTCACTCGATGTTGCCATTATTACGGTATCATCAACGTATCGGATGTTGTTTAGCTGACGTCCTCCAATCGAAACACACTCTAAACCATCCAGATGCCTCAGGATATGTGACTCTCTTATAAATAGAGCTTATAACATTACCATAACAAAATAATTATAGCTTTGGAGTGACGTCATAGATTTATGATTTACGTCATGTTTCAAGACATGAATTCAAACATAAGCGATAATAATAAAAAAAAATAATTGAATAGGTAAACATTATCAATAGTGTTTGAAATGATTTTAATAGTCAAAAACAATTTGTTTTTAAAACTATGTATTGTATGTATTTCTTTCACAATTCCTTCAAAATATGCGACCGGAGTGGGGGGGGGGGCATGTTTTTGCTAGTGAGTAATATTTTTGCTAGTTTTTATAAAAATAAATTTCCACTTGAATAATAATTTTCAGGGTGTTGTTTCGTATTCCCGTGGGATAATATTTGTTGATATTTTTATGTTCGTCTTTTTTATTAAACTAGGATGCAAACATGTACCGTAAGAGAAATAACAAATGGACTTAAAGGTCAAGTTTATCCTTAAATGCTTTATTTTTTATATTGATTTGAAAAAAGTAAAATACGTTTCATAGGGGTAATATAAAGTAGTATAAATGATTTTTGGAAGAAAAAATTATTAAACAAAAATAAATGATGTTGCAAATGTGCAACAAATGGCATCAAATTTTACAAGTATAACAAAACACTACAATATATGCATCTAAATAATCATAATACACTAGAGAATACTAAAATAAATTTTATTTTCCATTATAATGACCAGATTTAAAAGTTTAAGCTCTTTAATTAGGCAGATGATACACTGATGATACTCGCCAGTGACATCGAAGATACTTATTACCTATTTAGTGAGTGTGCTGATGCAACATCATACTAATACCTACTCACACTTGCCAACAGACTCGTTGCAGATGTGAAACAAGTTGCAGTTTGACACATTTTCGTTGAATATTATATTAAATAGGCATTTTGTTGAAATGTGTCATATCTGAAACAAAAAGCATTTAAGGGTTAACTTTTCTCTCTTCCTTTTTAAAGAAAAACTTTTTTTTAAATTTCATCGTTTATTAATATGAAGAAATATAATAATGACACATTAAGCAGAAAGGTCATCATCATCATCATCATCATCATCATCATCATCATCATCATCATCATCATCATCATCATCATCATCGGTTTAACGTCCGTTTTACATGCTGCATGTCTTAGACAGTTTTTAGAGATTGATTTTCAAACTAACCTATCTCTGGACAGGTCTTTATTTATCCCTCTTTCTCTCAAATCCATTCTTATAACTTCCATCCATGTTTTCCTTGACTTTCCTCTGCTACCTCAACTGTTCTACATCTACTAACTTAAGAATTATCATCCATTCTTTGATCATCATCATCATCATCATCATCATCAGTTTAACATCCGTTTTACATGTTGGCATGTGTTGGACAGCTTTTAGAAATTGACTTTGAAAGTAACCTAGCTCGCCCAGGTCTTTATTTATCCCTCTTTCTCTTAAGTCCATTCTTATCACCCCTCCATGTTTTTCTTGGCCTTCTCCAGTGAACTGAACCTGCTACTTCAACTGTTATACATTTAATACAATGGTAACGCTGTGCTGGTTAGTAATGGCAAAAGTTCCCTGAACTTACTCCTAACTCTTGCAATCACACTAGTACCTGCTCCACTCTGTGCTCCAATGGTATCACCAAAGTAACAAAACTTCCCAACAACCTCAATAGCTTTGCCATCCAGATATACTTTCTCCACATCTGACTTCTCATCCATTTCCATCGTCTTACACTTCTTGCGTATAAACTGGTTATCCTCTCTCAAACTACCAGTAATTCCACTGCACTTCTTATGTATCCAATGCTTGCAAGTTCTACAAAAATGTTAGTTGCACCCAATTACCTTTCCACAAACTAAGCAGAAGAACATTCTAGGAGCTTTCCAACACTACAACCACACCATCATCATTTTGGTAACATTCACTCTCAGACGTTTACTTTCCATAGCATTCCTCCAAGTGTTTAACTTAACAAGTAAACCTTCCATTGCTTCACAGGCTAATATCAAATTATCAGCGTACAGCATCTCTTCCGGACAACCTATATGAAACTTCATGGACAATGCTTCTAAGACACAAATGAAAAGCAACAGACTCAGTACAGAACCTTGATGTTCTCCTATTTTAACATTAAAGCTGTCACTAAATGTGCTGTTAATTCTAATACGACTTGTATGATTGATTAACCCATTCAAATGTGTTACCGGATATGTCTACTATATAAACTATTAAGAGATTTAGAGTCACACAGATACACCCTTTAGACAGTCCTCATTTGTAATGATGTCTGTAGTGTGTCAGGAAAGAACCAATCACAGGATATCGAGCAAAAATAGCTTGGCTGACAAGCCCTCATATGTTTGAAGAAATTTTCTTCTTTGTTCTTGATTTCATAGAAGCAAGACGGACCTTGCAGACTGCTACAACAGACATTTAGCACGCATGACAAAGGCAGCAATAGAAATATGGCTACCCCAAAAACATTTTCTCTTCACTCATATATCTTCACAGAATTATATGAAAGAACTTTAAAACTGATATTTGGTTTGGTTCGGTTGTTTTGTTTTACGGCATATCAACCCTTTTCAGGTTATTTAATGCCGAATGCAGTCATTTTGGTGAAAGTTTTTATGCTTCAAGTTCTTTATATGTTCAAATATTTATTGATGGTGTTTGGTTTGGTTGTTAAAGTATATTTGTTTTCTTCTCTTTTTTGTTTCTTTCCCCTTTTAATATCTGTTTCTATTTAACCCATAGTTGGGACCCTAACAGGTACTACCACTCCGGGTCAGGGTGGACCTGGGAGCAATGGTAATTAAGAGGAGGCTCCACATTCCCCAAAGTCCGTAAGCCGGATCTCACCATCGGATGTAGTTTAAGGTCATATCCAGGACCGGGAGTAGGGTAGGAAAAATAAAATAAAAAAGGGGAGGGAGAAAGGGAGAGGGGCTGTTGTTTTTGTTTTTGGTTTTGTAGAACATAATTAAGTTTTACAAAAAAAAAAAAAAAAAAAAAAAAACGTCAATGTAGGTGAATTTCGTCTCAGGGAGCTACAGGGCAGCCTGATCTGGTATCACCAGCTGATATTTGGACGATAATATCTACTTTACAGTTAAGTTCCACAAATACCAGTTATTTGTAAATAAACACGTCTTTCTCTCTCTTTCTTTTTTTCTCTCTCTCTTTCTTTTTTCTCTTTCTCTCTTTCTTTTATCTCTCTCTATTTCTTTTTTTCTCTCTCTCTCTATCTTTCTTTTTTTTTCTCTCTCTTTCTTTTTTCTCTCTCTCTTTCTTTTTCTCTCTCTCTCTCTTTCTTTTATCTCCAGCATATCATATATAAAAGTTGTTAAATTTATAAAGTTATTTGTGTTCTTTTGCTTCTGCGGTTATCACGTTAATCAATCAATCAATCCATTTTATTGGCAAAAACATAGCAAAGTGCAGCAAACCATGTGAAACAACAGTTAGAAGATCTTGCATCTATATACCGTCTGAATGTTTATCCAAGGCGACTTTAAACCTGGCACGACCTCCTTCTACAGGTTTCCAGGGAACAGAAACACACACAGATCTCTAACTAATTGGGCAAAAGCCATCACTACTTACTACCTATCCCTGAAAATGAGAAGAAATGGCTAAATAGACTGTTCGTTTATTTTCTTTAATATCATGAGAACATATTGTAGGGAAATATACGCATGACAATGAGATTATAATGCATAATATGGTACACCTCCCCCTCCAAATATACATAGGAATATCCATACTACAGGGTCATATTTTACACAAGGATGCCATTTATTCCCGTTGTTTAGCTTTAGAAAAATGGGCTTGTATAATACTCACATCGCATTATACAAAAGAAAATACAATATATCTATACTAATAAAAGTAACATATGAGGTTTATGTAGTTTGCTTGAAGCATTGTTTACGTGTATATAGAAATGTGATACTTAGAAGGCAATACAATGCAGAGGTGTGACGGATAGACACAAGTTGGAGCAAAGAAGACATATAATGGTGGAACAAGTTAAATAGTTTCACCTTTAATGTATAAATCAAATTGAACACAGATGTGTTGATTTGAACAGAGATCTGAAGAAGGGAAGAGTTCCCGAAATATAATATTATCGTACGGACCATTTTGATGCAGGTATTACATAACATCGTAACATTGTGTATTGATTTACTCCTCTCCAGGAGTTAGGCACAAGGCCAGTTTTTATCTTACTCCCACTAGTAAGATGTGACCCAAGGTCAGGTCGGGAAAGGTGGGTTTAAAAATTGCCTGGGCAGCCCCGTCGGCATTCCCCTGTAGGGGCGCCTCAGGCAGTAAGCAATAAACTTATTCCTCCCCAAAGAGGGGAGGCAAAGCCTGGGAGGGTGGACCTCCTAGAACTGCACAGGACAGACCCATAGACCGGCGTAAATCAAGCCCCGAAAGCCAAGACAATACCAGTTTATGGGGTGTAGTATCCATCGGAACAGGTACTACACTTTGATCTTAGCCAAAAGGCCAAGAAGTCGCTTCATTGTAACATTGTGTAGATAGACACATATATGTGTGTATGTAAAAAATTAAAAATATAAAAATAAATAAATATATATATATATATATATATATATATATATATATATATATATATGTATATATATATATATATATATATATATATATATATATATATATATATGTATGTGTGTATGTATACATTGTATTAAAGGTGAAACTATTTAACCCGTTCCACCATTATATGTCTCATTTTGCTCCAACTTGTGTCTATCCGTCACACCTCTGCATTGTATTACCTTCTAACTATCACATTTCTATATAAAAGTAACATATGTTTGTCTGTGTCTTGTAATTATTTTGGATACTAGTGTCGCAGAGCCTCTTCTTCCTTCCTTTCTATCTGGATTGATGGATGACATCTTCATTTCGTGACGTCATCCACAGTGCACAGTTATCCCCTCATAACGTCATAAATGATCACTTCCTCTTCTTTCTAAAGAAGACACGGCTAAATATACTTTTCATTTATTTTCTTTAATATCATGAAAAAATATGTTAGTGAAAATATACGTATGACAATGAGATTATAATACACAATATATTATTTACCGCCTTACCAGGATGTTAGACACAAGGTCAGGTGTGGTTTGGAGAATCCAGGAAACTACAAAAAATGCCTGAAAAGTCCCATTTGGCATTTCCAAGCGATTAGCAATAAACTAACCCCTTCTCAAAGAGAGGGTAAAGCCTAGGAAGGGTGGATCTCCTAGGACTGAATAGAACCAAAAATAAATCAAATTGAACACAGATGTGTTGATTTGAACAGAGATCTGAAGAAGGGAAGAGTTCCCGAAATATAATATTATCGTACGGACCATTTTGATGCAGGTATTACATAACATTGTAACATTGTGTATTGATTTACTCCTCTCCAGGAGTTAGGCACAAGGCCAGTTTTTATCCTACTCCCACAAGTAAGATGTGACCCAAGGTCGGGTCGGGAAAGTGGGGTTTGAAAAGCCAGCGCCCGAGAGGTAAGCGCTCTGGCCATTTAAAAATTGCCTGGGCAGTCCCGTCGGCATTCCCGGTAGGGGCGCCTCAGACAGTAAGCAATAAACTTATTCCTCCCCAAAGAGGGGAGGCAAAGCCTGGGAGGGTGGACCTCCTAGAACTGCACAGGACAGACCCATTGACCGGCGTAAGTCAAGCCCTGAAGGATAAGACAATACCAGTATGGGGTGCAGTATCCATCGGAACAGATACTACACTTTGATCTTGGCCAAAAGGCCAAGATATGTCTACTAGGATAGTACACTCTGGCCTACAAAAAATACCTGAAAAACCCGTTTGGCATTTCCAGGCGATTAGCAATAAACTAACCCCTTCTCAGAGAGAAGATAAAGCCTGGGAGGGTGGATATCCTAGAACTGAATAGCACCATACCTCAGCCTGACGGCAACAAAGTGACTGTCGAACTGAAGAACATTGTATCATAATTGTACACCTTCGCAACAAGAAAAAAATTACATAGGAATGTCTGTACTCTAGGGTCATATTATACACAAGGATGTAATTTATTCACGTGTTTTAGGTGTACTCAAAAAAATATGGTATGTAAATAGTTGAAAGAGTTGTGTAGATTTTTTGATTGAAATTCTTTTTTATATCTGAGTGTTTCATCGCACAGCCTGATGTCTGTGACATCAGTTATTGATCTCTTCCTGATTGCTTGAGATTCTAAACTCTGTTATCGGTTCTCTTATTACAATATTTATGAGATTCTTCAATACGACACTTCGATTATTTCGTTTGCAGGGGGCGGAGAGATTTGATAGATGGAAGAAATTCTTAATGTTATTCGATAAACTTGGTGGAATAAAAAAAAAACAGAAACGGATCAATACGAGAAAATATTTGTAATATCAAATCAGTGATGTTAACTTTGGTATTGAAAAACATACTATAGATGTTTATTTAAAGGCAGTTTTTTATTATAGGAATGCATTGAAAAACTGTTTTTATTATAGGAATGTATGAAAAGGCAGTTTTTATTATGGAGTATATTCATTAATTCCGTATGAATCAGATGATTCTATTGTTAGCATTGGTTTCCCCGATATATTTCTAGTTAGAATCCTTTTTTTTATAGGAGTACATTGAAAAACTGTTTTAGGAATGTATTAAAATGCTGTTATTTTATAGGAGTATATTGAAAAGCAAGTTTTATTATAAGCATGCATTACAAATTAAAAAGCAGGTCTTATTACAGATATACGTTAAAAAACAGGTTTTATTATAGGCACATTTTGAAAAATAGGTGTTATTATAGGCATTGATCGAAAATCAAATTTTATTTTAAAAATGAATTGGAAAACATATTTTATTATAGGAATGCGTTGAAAAACAGGTTTTATTATAGAAATGCAGTGAAAAACAAGTTTTATTATAGGAATTATTGAAAAGCAGGTTTTGTTATAGGAATTATTGAAAAGCAGGTTTTGTTATAGGTGTGCATGGTAATGCTGGTTTTATCATATGAATGCATTGAAAAGCAGGTTTTATCATATGAATGCATTGAAAAGCAGGTTTTATCATATGAATGCATTGAAAAGCAGGTTTTATCATATGAATGCATTGAAAAGCAGGTTTTATCATAGGAATGCATTGAAAAACAGAGTTTATTATAGAAATGCAGTGAAAAACAGGTTTTATTATAGGAACCCATTAAAAAGCAGGTTTTATCATAGGAATTCATTGGAAAATAGGTTTTATTATAGGAATGCGTTGAAAAGCAGTTTTTATTATAGGAATGTGTTAAAAAGCATATTTTATTATAGGCATGCATTGAAAAGCAGATTTGGCTATAAGCATGCATTAAAAAGCAGGTTTTATTATAGGCATGTATTGAAAAGCATGTTTTATTATAGGCATGCATTAAAAAGCAGGTTTTATTATAGGAGTACATTAAAAAGCAGGTTTTATTATAGGAGTACATTAAAAAGCATGTTTTATTATAGGCATGCATTAAAAAGCAGGTTTTATTATAGGCATGCATTGAAAAGCAGGTATTATTATAGGCATGCATTAAAAAGCATGTTTCATTATAGGAATGCATTGAAAATCATTGTTTTTATTTTATGAATGCACTGAGAAGCAGCTTTTATTATAGAAGTGCAATAAAAGACTTTTTTTCTGTCATATTAAACTTTTACATGTTATTTAAAACCGAAACATACTCGCATTCATTAAAGATAAATTACTATTTTTAACCTAAACTGCTGATACCTTATTTGATATCATACATGACTGCAATAAATCTAATGAATTAGCTTGCCGGTTCCATAGTCTACATCTGTGTGCATTATGCCACGTGTTTCATCCAAGTTTACTATAGAAAAACTTTTATATTATTCAGTTACTTTTTGTTATAAAAAGGACAGTCCGGATTCGGTGATAATAGGCAGCTTTCTATGTGTTGGGAATGTTCATTTTTGTAGTCTCATATTTCTATCAAGTCCTTCTTTTCTCTTCCTTCCACATACTCGTCTTTTTCTGTCTGGGCAACATTGCATTTTCATCTGTCTTTTCACGCGACATCTGGGTCAGATGTTCTCTAAACACAAACTGGTAACGTTTACATGCACTGATGAAAAAAAAAAATCAAACCTGCATGACTGATTTAACAGAACCACGCTTTGAGATGAGTTCTGGTATTTTCATCCAAGATGTTATTCTTATCTCCGCAATCTTCTTTGACTGTTCAATCCAAATCTATTTACCGAAGATTTTAGACTTTATTTCATGCATTTTATTTTCCAGAAGTAAATTTCTATTTCCTCTTTTTCCCAGAATTCTCTCAAACATTTATTAATTTAAACATATATGGACTTCTCTTTCAACCAATTTAAACTTTCACCTTTTTTCATTCCGTCTTCTTTTTGTTAACTTTAGTTCACCCAAAACAAGGGGGCACATCGACACTGAGACGTAAGGAGCTACTGTGAATTAGGGGCCAGATTTATAGGAGGCATCCTAAGTGGGGAGTTGTGCAGCAAGATGTTTGTTCACATTACATTTAAATTTCTGTATGTTAGTACAATCTGAGAAACACATAACAAGGATGGAATTTCAAAAACAAGCGGTCCGAGTAAACAAGCTATTTGAATAGAAATTATTTTCGGCATCTTGGGACCTCTACAGTGAAGAGGTGGGATTTTAGTCAGGTTAGTCGGGTACGAGTGCTGTAAGTTTATCAGAGCACATTATGGGGAAGTACTTGTAAAACAAGAACAGGGGTGCAACATTGCAGCGATGGGGCATCATCATACTTTCACTGCCTGGACACCACCCCGATTCTGAAGGTCCTCTATCTCATGACATTCTCGTTGGATATACTTTAAAACAAAATGGACACTTCTATTACATTGTGTATTACATAAAACCTCCACCTGAGTGATTTGATGAAACCCCTGCTCGGAAAATCAGTTCCAGAAAAATTTTCATATTGAATGAGGCATTATTTTTCTTTCAGTAATCTTTTAAATAGATTCAATCCAGAGTTTCTTTTTATCTGAGGATTTTGGGAGTTTATTTCACACATTTCTTCTTTTTCCCAGGATTCTTGCTAATCATTATTACTTTTAACCTACTTGAACTTCTCTTTTATCGAATTGAACGTTTCTCTTTTTCCATTCTTATTAATTGTATTTTTCCATTAAGACTTAAATGTATCTTTAAATTTTGGTGTCACTTTCCTTTCTACCATTTCAATTCTTGCCTGGTGATACCAGATCAGGCTGTCCTGTGGCTCCCTAAGACGAAATTCACCTACATTGACGTTTTTTTTTTTTTTGTTTTTTTTTTTTGTAAAACTTAATTATGTTCTACAAAACCAAAACCAAAAACAACAGCCCCTCTCCCTTTCTCCCTCCCCTTTTTTATTTTTATTTTTCCTACCCTACTTCCGGTCCTGGATATGACCTTAAACTACATCCGATGGTGAGATCCGGCTTACGGACTTTGGGGAATGTGGAGCCTCCTCTTAATTACCATTGCTCCCAGGTCCACCCTGACCCGGAGTGGTAGTACCTGTTAGGGTCCCAACTATAGGTTAAATAGAAACAGATATTAAAAGGGGAAAGAAACAAAAAAGAGAAGAAAACAAGACCAGATTCGGCATTAAATAACCCAAAAAGGGTTGATATGCCGTAAAACAAAACTACCAAACCAAACCAATTCTTGCGTTTATTCTTGTGGCTTCCATTGGTTAAGCTTTGTGCTAGCACAAAGCCAGAACATTTTGGGCCATGTTTCCATCAAACAACCCAAACGAGTAGAGAAATGAAAAATGAACTTACAGAAAGTGAAGGGAAAATTAAAAATACATATTTTATTTGATTGCTATCATTATATAAAAATTAGAAAAATACCCGTCCCAGAATTATTAATGGGTAAAATTAATTTCTCAAACAGAACAGTTTTGCACCAATTTTATTTTTATTTTACGAAGATTAAAATCATTATATATATATGATACTAAAACTAGAATCCTTAATCCAAAGTGTCTTAAGAAGAAATTGAAATTCAGGGAAGTTTGCTTAATTGGTGGCTAATGATTATGGATCAAATTCAGTACAAATCTGAAATATTTAAATTTTCAAATGGGAAGTTGTGTTCATATTTTGTGCCTAAAACCCCTTTAAAATACTCAAAAGAAACTGAAATGTGGGGAATATCTTATTTGCATCACATATTTACAAACGAGAGACATATCCTATTATAAAGACCAGAAGAATACCCGTCCCAGAATGGGTAAAATTAATTCCTTAAACAGAACATTTTGCACCACTTTTATGACCTCTTATGAATATTAAAATCAACATATGATTACACTAAAACTTATGACTGGAATCCTTATACTAATTTTGATCAAAATCCATTACTTGACTTTGATTCTAGAAAATGTCTAAAATTTAAAGCTTAAGCTTAAAGGGTCTTAAGAAGAAATTGAAATTCAGGGAATCTTGCTTAATTGGTGTGCATTTAAAGACTATGGATTAAATTCAATGCAAATCTTAAATACATAAAGAACTGTAATAAATGCAAGAGACCTCTCTCCTCACAATTTGAAGAAATCAAAACCATAAAAAAATATGGCTAAATATATGTAAAAATATATGTAAAAATGTATATAAAAATGTGTGTAAAAATATATGTAAATATATATATAAAACTATATGTAAAACTATATGTAAAAATGTATGTAAAAATGTATGTAAAAATATATGTAAAAATGTATATAAAAATGTATGTAAAAATGTATGTAAAAATATATGTAAAAATATATGTAAAAATGTATGTAAAATGTATATAAAAATGTGTGTAAAAATATATGTAAAAATGTATGTAAAAATATATGTAAAAATATATATAAAAATGTGTGTAAAAATATATGTAAAAATGTATGTAAAAATATATGTAAAAATGTAGTTTTCACAACTAATATTATGGATCTGTATTATTTGGAGTATTTGATCTTCGTTTTGGCCGATATAACCTCCGATTTCCTACAGGTGTATTTTTTCGAACTGTATGGGCTGTTGGCATGTGATTACAGGTATCATTCCTACTCAATTTGAAGTTTGTAGATCTAATCACCTAAATGTAATTAGCAGAGAGACAGACATAACATTTCCTTAATTTTATATATAGATTTGCCTATGGCCATGACAGTGAAATAATCTACATCTAATGTGCGATGCTAGATAGAAATATTGGTACATAACCTCTTACATCAAATTATGTAACTTTCTTTTGTATGGCCTGAGACGAAATAGGAATTTCATGAAGAGACTTATGTTATGCGATTATGTTCGACATGAAAAGTAGAATTGGATCTATTTTTACACCTTTCTCTTCTATAGATTGTTTCAATATAGAAAAATCGTGTTTCATGTATACAGTCTCTATGGAATCGGTGTGTGATGTTTTAGAAATTTTTAGATCAGGATTGATAATTTGTATTACTTGGATTATTCGCACTACTGCTCTCATCTTGGGTGTTATTCTCACAACTTTTCAGACAATGTAACCTCTGACCTTCTTCAGGTGCATCTTGTCGAATTCAGAAATATGTACGTGATTTCGAATGGAATCGTGGCACAACGGATAAAGTGCTAAGTAATAATCAGTTTTAAATGATACTCTTCTGGAGGGTGAAAGTTCAATCCTCAGTACAGATAATTTTTTTTTTTTTTTTTTTTTACATGGTTCACCCCAAACAAGGCAGGACGCCACTGTAAACGTAAGGGGCTACTGAGAAAAAAGGAAAAGGGGGGGAAGGATTGGTGGTTCAGCTTAAATTGGGATCTCAGCAGCGAAAT
Source organism: Sepiola atlantica (assembly GCA_963556195.1). Lineage (NCBI taxonomy): Eukaryota > Metazoa > Mollusca > Cephalopoda > Sepiida > Sepiolidae > Sepiola > Sepiola atlantica. Next base: position 33,775,823 of record OY744542.1, read on the forward strand.
GTCTGTTTACATTAGTTTTAAATTTCTGCATGTCAGTACTGTCGGGGAAACAGGGGGCAGGGAGGGAGTTCCAGAGGCCAGCAGCACGAGGAAAGAAGCTATTTGAGTAGAATGCTCTCCGGCATCTGGGGACCTCCACAGTGAATGAATGAGATTTAGTAGAATGTCGAGTTAGTCTAGTGGGATCAAGGGAAGAATAAGGACCCCAGATCATTAACACAAGACGCGGGACATATTTTCAAATCACCGGTTGACCTCGCAATACACGTGGTCTCTATTTACAAAACACTTGTAAATAGATCTTTTATTTATGTTAATATTTATTTTAAGGCAGAGAGTTCATAAATAAAACAAATAAATATTAACATGTTTTCTTTTCTTTTAACATGTATACGCTTTTTTAAAAATCGGCTGACTTGTAATCTGTCGTTTTGCAATAAACAAAACAATTTATCATTTTTTTTTTTACTTTTATTTACTAAATAAAAAACAAATTTTAAACGCAATTCTATATTTCGTGTTGTGTACTTTTTTTTCTTTTCGTAGGGAGGCGAGTAGCGAAGTTTTATATATTTGTTTGTAATTGTTGCTTACAGAAAAAAAAGGAAAAAACTTCATAAATTTTAAATTGCTTCCGTTTGGAAACTGATTTTTGAAGTCTAACTCCGCCCTCGTGGGGAAGCAAAACGAAAGATTACAAGTCAGCCGATTTTTTAAAAGGCGTATATATTTCGTTTATTTATTAAAATAACTTGCGTAATCATCCGTTTTGCCTCCTCGGGCTAGGAGCAATGTGTAGTATGGAAAAATCCTTCTAAACTGAGGTAAGATCCATAGTGCCCCTTTTTGGGAAGCTTGATTTTTCCCTACAAAACGAAAGATTACTTAAGTACGGTGATAAATATTTCATACCCCCCCCCCCATTTCTGCCCTCGTGAAGTTTTTTCCTTTTTTTTCTGTAAGCAACAATTATAAACAAATATATAAAACTTCGCTACTCGCCTCCCTACGAAAAGAAAAAAAAGTACACAACACGAAATATAGAATTGCGTTTAAAATTTGTTTTTTATTTAGTAAATAAAAGTAAAAAAAAAAATGATAAATTGTTTTGTTTATTGCAAAACGACAGATTACAAGTCAGCCGATTTTTAAAAAAGCGTATACATGTTAAAAGAAAAGAAAACATGTTAATATTTATTTGTTTTATTTATGAACTCTCTGCCTTAAAATAAATATTAACATAAATAAAAGATCTATTTACAAGTGTTTTGTAAATAGAGACCACGTGTATTGCGAGGTCAACCGGTGATTTGAAAATATGTCCCGCGTCTTGTGTTAATGATCTGGGGTCCTTATTCTTCCCTTGATCCTAACTTAATAGCTCTACTTGATCATGGCTGATGGAACGAAAACAATCGTGACTTTTCGAAATTTGAAAAGAACTTGGAAGCATTAAAACTGACGAATAGAAACTCATTTAAACTGGCTTTAAAATTCTTAGCAAATCCTCAAGTATTAAATGATTGAAAGTTTTGGAAGCTATTTACATCCATAATTTTATAAATAGAGATTAAAACAACATTACCTGAATTTCATCTGTTCAATGTGTTAATAGTTGAAAGAAAACTTTACGTATTACTTTCTGACCCATCGAAATTTAAAACGAAATCGGAAGCTTTTAAACTGACGAATAGAACTTCATTTAAACTGGCTTTAAAATTCTTAGCAAATCCTCATCTATTAAAAATGTTGAAACTTTCACAAACTGTTTACATTTAATATTTTTACAAATAAAGATTTAAACAACACAAAATTAGTTGTAGTTTTATAACAATTTGGTTCAATTAATGATACAATAACGAAATAATTAAATTCAACTCTCAAAGTCCTATTTAAAAAAATAATAATACTTTGGTAAACAAAAAGGCAAACAAAGGGCATAGTTAAAAAAGAAAAAAGGGTGAAACAAAAATGGAGGTAAAAACACTCCCGGGCAACGTCGGATAGATGCAACTAGTTTGCAATATCTCTCTTCTTTTGGTCGACAATGCACTCTTAGCCTTTTGACTAGGATTTCTGTGAAAAAAAAGAAGAAAACATTCCAACAAATGTTGAGTTATCTTAAGTAGGACGGCCCCTAGTGTAAATGTGGTATTATGGTGATTGAGATAATTCTAGTTAAGAGTAGGATTGACAATTTTATCACTTTAAACCAAGGATGACCAACGACACTCATTTTCTCCACACTTTTGATGACCTTGTGCCTAATTTGTTTTGAATTAAATTGTTTTTAGATTTTCTGCAAATAAATAATTCAGGGTGTAGTATCTGTTCTGATACTACACTTCATCTTTTCTGTCCTCGGTCAGTGAAGTAGAAATCCTTCTAGACTGGGACAAATTTTATTTTTTATCCCAATTCAGAGTACCTCTTTTGGGGGAGCTGGATTTTCCCCACATTAACAGCAAACCTTGTGTCTAACTCCCCCCCTCGTGGGGAGGCAAGTAAGTAGAGGCAATGCATCCATTCATTCTGATGAAAATGCTATTTCAAGCTGAAGCGCGACTGACGGACAAAGCCTCTTAAACAGATGCTTGGACGCATCTATAAAAGAGCTGAACTAAACAGCAGAAACACCTGAATTATAATTGCATTTCAAGTGTGTCATTAATAGCTTTATAAAGGTGTTTCCACATTTCATGTTTCACGTTTCAATTTACATTTTAGCATGAAGCAGACAATGCACTGTACAGCATACTTTTTTAATTTTACTAAAGAGTCACCACTTATCAAGGCCAAAAAGCCACTCGAGGATAAGAGTTAATGAGTGTAAGGTGGACGGTGAGACAACACTGTGATGATTAGTAACGATGGTTGAAATTGGGCAGAATCTGATTATTTAAGAGGACGGCTCAACAAGAATTTGTCTACATTGGACTTGAAAACGACTATGTTGTAGTCAGCTGAGAAGCAGCCCTGCTGTATTATGTTCTACCCCACTTATCAACACCCAAAGGCCACTCGAGGATAAAGGTTAATGAGTTTGTCAGGTGGACGGTGAGACAGCACTGTGATGATTGGTAACAATGGTTGTAATTGGGTAGAATTTCATTATTTAAGAAGACGGCTCTTCTGGGACTGACCTTCACTTCAGACTTGAAATAGATTCAAATCAAATCCGTTGCTAAGGTTACTGGAAGACTACTTGGATCATTCTACTGCTCCAGAAGGTATCTCACTCCTGACAAAATCCTCTACCTGTACAAGAGTGCAATACGTTTTAAGACGGAGTCTTGTTTCCACATCTGGAGACGTGCCACTCAGAGCACTCATTCCTGCCTTGACAGAGTACAAAACCGACTTCGCAATCTAGTGAGGGATGTATTCTTCTCTTCCCTACAGCCTCTTTCTCTGAGAAGAGACGCTGCTAGATTTTCTCTGCTCTGGCGTTATTTTCATGGTAAGTGTTCAACTGAATTCAAATCTATGGTTCCTCACCCCTGTAAAACATTCACAACCAAAAACTCGTCTAGCTACAACCACTGTCAATAATTTCCCTTTCTTTCTCTCTATCTACCTAAAACTAAACAGAACTTCCATGCGCAAAGTTTATTTGTTAGAACTATCCATTGTGGAACACATACCACAGGGCTGCTTCTCAGCCGACTACAACATGGTTGTTTTCAAGTCAATCTAAAACAAATTCTTGTTGAGCCGTTATCTTAAATGATCAAATTCTGACCAGTTACAACCATCGTTATTAATCCTTATGATGTTGTCTCACTGTACAAATTGACTAATCCTTATCCTCGAGTGACCTTTGGGCTATGATAAGCGATGGCTTGTTAGTAAAACAAAAAACACACACTCTCTAGTGGTCAAGATATCCGCACATGTTATGAACTTGATTCTGAGGTGGCATGCTGTACATGGCCGAATCACCTGAGATGCTGAGTGCATAACTCAATCAGTAATCTCACCCATACAAAGTTTCTGATACCAAATTTCTGCGGCTCACTGTTCTTGCTACTCTCAGTGACACCGTTCACTTTCAAATCTTTCCACACCTTATTCCATTCCTCCACTCCGTTCTCTCGAGTGCACTCGCTTCCCATGTTGTGTGATCAATTCTACACCGCTTCTTCTGGCTTCCAACCTCCTAGATTTTTTTTAAAAGATATTTCACCCCAAACAGGGCAGGTCGCCACTGTAGACGTAAGGGGCTACTGAGAAATAGGATGTAGGTTATGGGTGTCATCCTAAGTTAGAAGCTGTGCAGTGAGATGTCTGTTTACATTAGTTTTAAACCTTTGCATGTCGGTATAGACGGGGAAACAGGGAGCAGGGAGGGAGTTCCAGAGGCCGGCAGCACGAGGAAAGAAGCTATTGGAGTAGAAGGCTCTCCGGCATCTGGGGACCTCCACAGTGAAAGGATGGGACCTAGCTGATTGTCAGATTATTCTAGTGTATTCGCGTCAAAGGGGGCACTAGAGCAACTAGTTCATCGGAGCACATTCCATTGAAGTATTTGTAAAACAAGCACAAGGATGCAACATTGCGGCGATGGGACAAGGGGCTGGAGCTTTGTGGATAGTGAGGGACCTATTAAGTTGGCGCCTTTTTTTTTGGACCGTGTCTAAGAAGGAGAGACTAGTGGATGATGCACCAACCCGGATGTGACAACAATACTCTATACATGGGCGGATGGTGGCTTTGTAGAGATACAGGATAATGTCAGGTGTAAGTAGTTAACTAGCACGGTAGAGGGAGGCCACCTTCTTTGCAGTAGCCTTGGCAATGTCTTCAATGTATTTGTTCCAATTTATGTTACCTGTGAATGTTAGGCCGAGTAGTTTGAATGTTGAACTCTCAGGTAGGGTGTTATTTGCCATGGCAATCGGTGGTTGAAGAGGTTTCTTGTAGTTATTAAGGAAAGGAGCTTTGTCTTCATTGAATTCAAAATAAAATATTTTCTTAGGATAGGATTGGTCGCTCATCCTTACAACGTGACTAGTCCATCTCAAACGATTTTTAACAATTAAAGCCTCTATATTAGAGCAACCAGACTCTTCCAGGACACTGATGTTGGTTCGACGATCTTGCTAGTTAATTAACAACATGATCGACTTACATCACAGATGCTGCTGCAGCTGCTTATGCTATCTTATGCCTAAACACACACAGACTTAATAAAATCTTAACAAGAGCACGCATTTGTTTTGTCGCCTTCCTAAACCGACATATATAATATTGTAAGAAAATAGCTCCATTGAAACTGTTTTTATTTCTTCCTTAGGTACCATCTCTGCAATCTCTAGTCAACCTCAACAGTTATTTGGACAACCACAAGTAACACCACAGTTTTTCATCGCTGGTCAACCCCTTAGCCAAGGACAAAGCACAGGTTCTTCTCTTCCTGTACAACAATTACTGATTCCAGTCTCAACAGGTCAGTTTACATTTCAGCATTTACTTTTTCTTGTTTCTATTTTAATTATTTTCTTTACAGAAGATGGGGGAGACAACCAAATTCAAAATCGATTTCTTTATTTTTTTTTTGTATTGACGAATTTGAAAAGTCCATGATTATCTTCTTTTGTGGGAGGAGGTGTATGTGACACCTCCTCCCCCAAAAGAAGATTGAGAATTTTATAGAAATAGGATTTCTGTGCTTGAATTTTGTAATTAAACTTTTTATTTAACAAATAGATACATATTTCCCCTCCCCTCTTAACAAGATACCAAATTACTCACAAATATCAATCCTTTTGTTTGTTTGAAAGAAGGTTATCATTTTTTCTGCCCCATTCCTAAACATTCAAGATATCTGTTTTACCAAGATTTGGATAGAAGGATTTTAACACCTCCCAGTGAAAAGAACCCAGTGTTCGGCAATGCAGCATCTCCAACATCAAAGAAACCTGTACCTGTACCTGGTATGGCATTTAGCCTGGGTGGGTTGAACCGGCTTCTTTTGAAGGAGGAAGTTTCATGGGAGTATCAAATTCACAAGCGGTTCCCAGTCGCATGCATATCCCGGTTAGGTTTTTGCAGTTCTTGCAAGGAGTTGGCGACGTATTCCAAAATGGTCACCCATCTGGTACTGACCAGGCTCAACGTTGCTTAACTTCGGTGACCTAACGGGAACCGGTGTGTCAACCGGTGTGTCAACATGAGTATGCCATATATGATCAAAGAAACATACTTTACGCATGGGTAAACATACTTTACACATGCTTCCTAAAATGGAATCAATTTTGACCTCACCCATTGACACCAAAAGTCACCATAAGAAAACCCATATATGGCATGACGAGTGTCACATGACCACCACGTGATAAGAAATCAGCAGATTCTCCTGACATTGCCAATATATTCAGATGTGGGAGAATGAATTGACAGTTGAGAGTTTTTCGCCGGACAGACACGATTTTCCTGCAAAGAATTGTCTTTTCAAAACCAAAACATCTTCTGTCAATTTCCCGAATATCGTCACCTCAGACAAACTGCATATTTTTCAATCCAAGACTGCGACCGAGATTCAAGGAATACATATTTGTGAAGAGATCTTCTTTCTTCTGACGACGCATCTACGAAAATCATTTTATCGCGGCCTCGATTGAAGGGACATCAATTTTCCAATCAACCACGACATATCTTACCAAAGCTAAGTAATCTTTGAGTTATTTCAATTCTCCAAAAACTTTTATTCCATCTGTTTCAAGAACATTTACGTTTCTGATGCATATGTTACGTTTATGAACTTACTCTGATCCCCTAAACCACTGTTTCCCCAAAGTTAGAACATTGTCTTCTTGAAATCCATATTTGGATATATTTGCATTCTTGTCATCCTCAAGATTGATTTATCACAAATCAATTTTATTTCTTTTCCTGACATTATTTCGTTTGTTTCCTATTGTTTTACTGTGTTCATTTCGCTCACATCCCCAGCCAATAAACAACCTATTTTTATACAATCTTCTGTGTTATTGTTGTTCCTTCAGCACGCTGTGTTTATTTTTAACTTCACTGAAACCCAAAACAGAGTTCGGGACGGATAATCATTTTTTATCTTACTTTTTTTCTCATTTGAACCTGGAAAAATATTTTGTTTATGCACAGCGATAACGCATTTCCTTACGTAACACATCGTAGCCTGTCTGTAACACATCGTAGCCTGTCTGTAACACAGTTAAAACGAAATTCCATCCTCTTTCCTTTTTAGAAATGTTAGACGGGTCAATATACTGATTGACCCCAAAAAATCGCAACATTTTGTTTTTTGGTGGTTTTGTGCTAGGTTGGGTCTAGTCTACAACATTCTAAAAGTTGGACAAGATTCGAGTATGGGAAAGTGTCAAATTTCGAATATAACTTTTTTGGGTTTACAAGTCATCTTCCATTTACATGTGAAGCACTAACTCGGTTAGTTTTCATGATAAATCAATACATCTTGGATTTTTACCCAGGTTTCCAGGGTCAATCTTTCAATTAAAGGGTTACCAGTGATGCCAAAAACACCTTTATACAATATCAACGCCCATTACCATTGAAAAGAAATCGACTCATATTCATTCAAAGTTTTATATCAATAAAACCTTTTGATTTTTTTAGTGCCGTGTTTTTTTTTTCATTCTTACATATTCTTCCTTTACCAAATTTAATATTTTTTCACAAATGCAGTGGTATTATTTTTTCTCTGGAAAATGTTAATAGACCACAACCTTTTATTTATTAATTTATTTTATTTTTTTGTATTCAGGACCAAATTTCTTGCCATACTACAAACGGATTTTGATAATTTATCAAAATGGGAAGATACATTTTATTTTACTAATGAGTTATCGTTTATCAAGGTCCAAAAGCCACTCGAGGATAATGGTTAATGAGATTGTCAGTTGATGATTGAACGACACCTTGAGAGGATTGGAAAAAATCAGTGAAAAAGTTGATTATTTAAATTGGCAGCTTGACAAGAATTTGGACTTTAAACAATGATGTTATATTCAGCTGGGAAGCAGTCTCGCGGTATTATATTCCACAGATGGGAAGTTCTGTTTAGTTTTAGGTACATAGAACTCGAAATTTAATACTGTGTAATGTTTTATAGATTTGAACAAAAATTATAAAATGCGCATTAAGCAAGGAAATCAAAAAAGTAACAGAAAACGTTGGAGTAAATTTTAATGAAAATCAAAAAAGTAACAGAAAACGTGACTTTGGAGCAAATTTTAATGAAAATCAAAAAAGTAACAGAAAACGTGACTTGGGAACAAATTTTAATGAAAATCAAAAAAGTAACAGAAAACGTGACTTTGGAACAAATTTTAATGAAAATCAACAAAGTAACAGAAAACGTGACTTTGGCACAAATTTTAATGAAAATCAAAAAAGTAACAGGAAACGTGACTTTGGGACAAATTTTAATGAAAATCAAAAAAGTAACAGGAAACGTGACTTTGGAACAAATTTTAATGAAAATCAACAAAGTAACAGAACACGTGACTTTGGCACAAATTTTAATGAAAATCAACAAAGTAACAGAAAACGTGACTTTGGCACAAATTTTAATGAAAATCAACAAAGTAACAGAAAACGTGACTTTGGAGCAAATTTTAATGAAAATCAAAAAGTAACAGAAAACCTGACTTTGGGACAAATTTTAATGAAAATCAAAAAAGTAACAGAAAACGTGACTTTGGGACAAATTTTAATGAAAATCAAAAAAGTAACAGAAAACGTGACTTTGGAACAAATTTTAATGAAAAACTATTGTAATGTAAACTATTTTTTTTTTTCTCTCTATTTTTTTCACTTGTTTTTTTGTATTAACAGCTATCCTCTCCAAGGCAAATAAAATTGGTTTAATGATTATAATTTTTGTTTCAAAGGAAGCAACTGTTATTGTTATAGTATTTATGATTTTAATAAGATCTCATCTCTATATTAATAAAGTAATGATACCAGATCTCGTGTGTGTCTGGGTTTTCCATTGCAACTATGAAAATTTAATTCATTTTTTTTATTTACTATTAATCGAATATATATATATATATATATATATATATATATATATATATATATACTTTTGTTCACCTTAAACAAAGGTGAAATCTAAGGGACTACTGTGATAGGAGTCAGATTTATAGGGAGAGGGAGCCAACCTTTGTATGAAGTTGAGCCCAAGATGTTTGTTCACATTACATTTAAATGTTTGCATGTTCGTACTGTTGGGGAAACAGGGAGAAAGGAAGGAGTTCCAAACGCAAGTGGTCCGAAGAAAGAAACTATTAGAGAAGAAAATGTTCCGGCATAGAGATGCCGGAACATTTTCTACAGTGAAGGGGCAACATTGATACAAAATAAACTTTAAACATTTTTTATACAAAAACAAAACAAAAAACTCGTTTAAAACAAAATAAAAAGGTTAAAACTAAATATATTGATCGATATTTAAAGAAGTTTAATATCACGTTGGGAAAAAAATCTCATTAAGCTAAATTAAATATTAGTCCGATTGGTCCGGGGTATTTAGGTTGAGGGGGTACAAGGGCAGTAGGTTCATTGGAGCACATTCTAAAGTCTAAAGTCTAATTTTAATTGAATACCTGTTTTATAAATTTCAAAAAATTAACATAAAAAATATTACATAAATATTTTTTTTTTTAACTAAGTGACCTTTTTTTATAATCTGCAATTTAAGAAAAGTAGACATAAAGGTTATTCAGTATTAGTGCGAAGCGAATTATTTTTGCTTAAAAACATAATTTCTAATGTTTTTTGCCAATAAAAGTTACAAACTTTTAAGTCTTTAAACTGCCGATTATTATACTCTTTAACACAGGTCTTCTTGGACGAGGCCAACAATTACAGAGTTGGATAGGTCTGCCTTTAAATTTTTATTATGGTGACCTACCCTATTCTGTCATTGTATGGACTCTTCCTATGAATAGAGACGTTATGATCAATCAGAAGAAGTGAGAAGAGAAGCGAAATAAGTGAGCAACCTCCTTGGCCTAACCTTCACAGGTAACATGAATTGGAACACATACATTGAAGACATTGCCAAGGCTGCCGCAAAGAAGGTTGGCTCCCTCTACCGTGCTAGTGGACTCCTTACACCTGACATTATCCTGTATCTCTACAAAGCCACCATTCGCCCATGCATGGAGTATTGTTGCCACATCTGGGCTGGTGCATCATCTACTAGTCTCTCCCTCCTTGACAAAGTCCAAAAAAGAGTAGTCAACCTAATAGGTCCCTCACTGTCAGCTAAGCTCCAGCCCCTGTCCCATCGCCGCAATGTAGCATCCTTGTGTTTGTTTTACAAATACTTCAATGGATTATGCTCCGATGAGTGTGCTGCTCTGGTACCCCCTCGACGTAAATTCACTAGACTAACTCGACATTCTACTAAATCTCACTCATTCACTGTGGAGGTCCCCAGATGCCGGAGAGCATTCTACTCAAATAGCTTCTTTCCTCGTGCTGCTGGCCTCTGGAACTCCCTCCCTGCCCCCTGTTTCCCCGACAGTACTGACATGCAGAAATTTAAAACTAATGTAAACAGACACCTCGCTGCTCAGATCCCAATTTAAGCTGAACCACCAATCCTTCCCCCCCTTTTCCTTTTTTCTCAGTAGCCCCTTACGTTTACAGTGGCGTCCTGCCTTGTTTGGGGTGAACCATGTAAAAAAAAAAAAAAAAAAAAAAAAACCTCTGTCGACCCATTACTTCTGTACTTTGTTGATACAATTTCTTGTTAATTATCTTCTGTTCGTGTTATTTTTTCCGGCCCTTTAAGGTCACAATAATTTTAATGACCAATCAATATCGTAATAAATAAACTTTAGAATTTCAAAAAATCGGTGCTTATACAGATAAGGGCACGTATGAAAAACGCATTTCAAAATAAAAACTAGTGTTTATACTTACATATCAAGCAAAAATAAGTATCCTCATCAAAAATTAAGAAAAATTATCGAGTAGAATTTTAATTAAAAATGAAAATAAGTTTTATTGTATTTTTGCCGACTGCCATTGATTTATTACTTGTTTATATGACAGACTGAGTTATGTCCCCCTGATTTACGTCGGATCTACGTCGGATCTGTAAAATACGATAAAACTAATTTTTATTTTTAGTTAAAATTATACTCGATAATTTTTGCTAATTTTTGGTGTAGATACCTATTTTCGCCTGACACACAAGTGTATCAAAGAGTTTTCCGGTTAATTTATTTTGAAACTTCGATTTTCACCCACGTAACTGCGTTTTTCATATATGCCTTCATCTATATAAGCACCAAAAATTATTTCATAAGAACAAGCACTTTTTTACAAGTAAAAACATATTTTTTATATTTTATTCACTTAAAAATTCTCTCGAGCTCATTCTTTATCGAAAATTAAATTAAGTTCAAGTTTTATTTTTTATTTTTTGTCAATTTAAGTTGTTTCCGATAAACATAGAAAGAATATAGAAAAAAAATCCCTCAATTTACATAGGAAATTGTGACGGGTGTAATAACAAAGAAGAAAACGAAAAAACAAACATTTCTTTTATCGTTTTTTATAATTGCAGCACAGTGGCTGACTCATTTATTCAATTTTTCTTATGTCCACCTCGTAATGACATTAGATGTTTCTCAAAATTCAATCAGTTTCTTTCGTCTTTGCTTCTTTCCTTCAATTCGCGTTCAACAAAAACAACTGGCACATATTCTTCTGGTGATTCTATCGCTCTTCGAAATCGCTGTGACCGATTTTTTTCCTCAAAATATTTACTTCGTTCCAATTTCTCTACGTCTGTGGGGATATGGTCCGTTTTATGTAGCAGCACGGACCTTAGCTTATTAAGATGTTGTGTCTTAGAGAAAATACTAAGGTCCACACTTACATTTAAATTGTTAATGAGATGTTTAAAAAAATAAACAACAGATAAAAACAAGAAAAAACATGCATAGATAAAGGATGATTGGAAGAAGAAAGAATATTTATACAAACACTATATATATATATACAAGGTAAAAGAATTCATTGCTCATTTGAAAGTGTTCTGTTTAGGAAGTAACAAAATGTCTGCGCCTGTAACTTATGGGTGCGTATGTGTGTGCGTAGTTGTACGAATGTGTGTGCGTGCACGTGAGTTGAGATTTGTCGGTGTGCCTAAGTGTACGACTGTGTATGCCTGCGTGCGTGAGTGAGTGAGAATTGACATGTCGTGTAAGCATTTGTGTGTGCGCCTTTGTTAACAGTGCGTGTATGCGTACGTGAGTGTGTGGTTGCGTGCAATAGATAAGGTGTGTGCGTTACTCTGTGTCAGTGCGTGCGTTGCGTGGGACAATGAGTGTGTGCGCATGTGTGTGTGTGCGTGCGTCGAAAAATGATAGGGCGTGTATGTGCCTTTGTCAGCAGTGTGTGTGAGCATGCGTGGGTGAGTTGAATGGTGAATAGCAGTCACTCAAGGCGCTCCTCGCCCTTGGGACAAAGAGCGGTCTGGACGCGTCTTTCTGTTAAGCGTCGGAGTGGAAGAGAGGGAGAAGTGTTTCGTGCATGCCTTTTATAGTGTTCTACCAGCTCCTGTGGCGGACGTAGTTGCACTCACTATCACGTGATCAAGATTTTTGGCTATTTTTGCGCTGTTTTTTTTACTTGCTGTGGGAGCCGATTTGTATGGCCCCCAATTTGAGCTTTTGTGTTGAAGTGAATTTGAGATTTTTGTTGATAAAATATTAGATGGAAATGAATTATTTTGTGAAAACAAAATACACCTTTATTAAAGTTACATTTTTATGTACTAATAAAAAAAAACTCATAAGTTTTTAATGAAAATAAAGCACTGTAGATGTTAACAATTTTTTTTTAAATATTTCCTATATATTACAAAAAAAAAGCTCCTAAATTCCGTATTAATAAAATCAACATAACGCGAAGAAAAATTAATTTCTCTAATTAGCGATATTATCATTGAATAAAGCATTGTTTACCAAAAAATATTTTATGTGATTTTAATGATAACAGTTTCCGGGAAAATTTAAAATGCGATATTATTATATTTCTCCTTCGCGCATGAACGTGAAATCACCAGCGTAAGAATTATTTTTAGAATCTTGAAAATAAAATAAAAAATTTAAAAATTGAGAAACTGAGTCATTCCCCAAAAAATAATTCAAAAATGGGATAATTTCTACTAACGATTAACGTTAATATGTATAGATGGGCAGTATTGCAATAAACAAATGAGATATGCACCGCCACCCGCTGTCATCAAAATGAAAAAAAAAAATAGCGTGTGTTTATGTAACAAAGTCGTTTTCATTTCGTCTATTTTGCTCAAATCGTGGATAAAATTGATTGTTGATCGTAATTGTATTCATAAAATTCTAATTTACTTTATAAAGTTTTGGGGATCGAATTTTTATTCAATGTTTTAATCGCTGGCGGCCATATTGTTTTCCCATGCACCAAAAATATCTTTACGACGTAAAAAGTTTTATTACATACAAAATAACAAAGTTTATGATACAAAATAAACTTTAAACATTTTTTATGCAAAAAAAACTTGTTTAAAACAAAATAAAAAGGTTAAAACTAAATATATTGATCGATATTTAAAGAATTTTAATATCACGTTGGGAAATAAAATCTTATTGAGCTCAATTAAATATTAAATGACATTAATAAGTAAAAAAGAAGAAAGAAAATATGGTATAATAATTATACAATTTCTATAAAGTATTACAAAACTATATCTTCTTTATAACTGTAAAAATAATAAAATTATATATTATAGCGCTTATAAGCTCCCATATACTCTCTGAATATTGCTCACAATTTTGTTTGCATTTCATCGCTTACAGAGTTTATCATTACTCTGATATTTTTTGTAGTAAAAAAGTTACGTTTTTTAAATTAAGTGTCTGAAGACTTTAATTTACTAATTATCTTTGAAATAGTTCCAGAAAATTGATATTTATCTTTCAAAGAGATTTTCTTTAATGAAGTTTTTAAAGTTTCAATTTCACTGAAATGAAAGAAAGAATAAATCAATTTGCCTGAACGATGGTGCTCTTTTTTAACTTATACAATTTAGTGGTTGAAAATCAAATAAGTCCTCATAAAGGTCAGAAGGGCACATAAAACCCACCTTCGAAACGTTTTGTCTACGGGATCAAACAATCATTGAAGTTTTTAAAGTTTCAATTTCACGGAAATTTTGTATTTTTTAGCCGACGTGAGGAGAGTTTTCATTTTTAAATATCTTTTCACGTGTAAAATTACATTTTTTTTTCTTTAGAGATTAACTTTAAGCGTTTATCTTTCAAACACAATCAAAATTTAAATGAAAAAAAATATTTAAAATACTCATGATAAGTCTGTTTTAACGACCAGAGTCCGTATAAGCCACGGCTATATTTGCACGTACCTAACTTTCCTTCTTGGCCTTTTGGCTAAGATCAAAGTGTAGTATCTGTTCCGATGGATACTACACCCCATAGACTGGTATTGTCTTGGCCTTCGGGGCTTGATTTACGCCGGTCTATGGGTCTGTCCTGTGCAGTTCTAGGAGGTCCACACTCCCAGGCTTTGCCTCCCCTCTTTGGGGGGGGAGTAAGTTTATTGCTTACTGCCTGAGGCGCCCCTAACGGGGAATGCCGACGGGGCTGCCCAGGCAATTTTTAAATGGCCAGAGTGCTCACCTCTCGAGCGCTGGCTTTTCAAACCCCACTTTCCGACCCGACCTTGGGTCACATCTTACTTGTGGGAGTAGGATAAAACTGGCCTTGTGCCTAACTCCTGGAGAGGAGTAAATAATACTTCATCTCCTTCTTCTTGGCCTTTTGGCTAAGATCAAAGTGTAGTATCTGTTCCGATGGATACTACACCCCATAGACTGGTATTGTCTTGGCCTTCGGGGCTTGATTTACGCCGGTCTATGGGTCTGTCCTGTGCAGTTCTAGGAGGTCCACCCTCCCAGGCTTTGCCTCCCCTCTTTGGGGAGGAGTAAGTTAATTGCTTACTGCTTGAGGCGCCCCTACCGGGGAATGCCGACGGGGCTGCCCAGGCAATTTTTGATGGTCAGAGTGCTCACCTCTCGGGCGCTGGCTTTTCAACCCCCACTTTCCGACCCGACCTTGGGTCACATCTTACTTGTGGGAGTAGGATAAAACTGGCCTTGTGCCTAACTCCTGGAGAGGAGTAAATAATACTTCATCTCCTTCTTCTTGGCCTTTT
>OY744542.1:33798562-33801062 GCA_963556195.1 Sepiola atlantica
CATTGTCTGCGATGGTTCACTTCAACATGTGCAGCTGCTATTGCGCATAGGCAGCAAGCATTCCACCAATTCAACTGCCATAAGTCAGCTACAAATAGACAAACATTCATAGCATAAAGAAATCATTGTAAGAGTGTAATAGTCGCAGTTAAATGTAGGTATACCGAGATAACTAGAATTCACACATTGAGTCGCAGAAATTAGGAACTCGCTATTTTTGTAAAATATGTAATAGTATGGTGAATAATGAGCAATCAACAATCCTCCCACTATCCAACTCCCATGATATCGCTTGCATGGAAACGGATAAGGCTGAACTTCTTACCTAGTGGTTCATCTTAAACTTCACCTTGAACTTCTTACCTAGTGGTTCATCTTAAACTTCACCTTGAACTTCTTACCTAGTGGTTCATCTTAAACTTCACCTTGAACTTCTTACCTAGTGGTTCATCTTAAACTTCACCTTGAACTTCTTACCTAGTGGTTCATCTTAAACTTCACCTTGAACTTCTTACCTAGTGGTTCATCTTAAACTTCACCTTGAACTTCTTACCTAGTGGTTCATCTTAAACTTCACCTTGAACTTCTTACCTAGTGGTTCATCTTAAACTTCACCTTGAACTTCTTACCTAGCGGTTCATCTTAAACTTCACCTTGAACTCTTACCTAGTGGTTCATCTTAAACTTCACCTTGAACTTCGCAAACTACTCCCTCTCTAACTTCCAACTACAGACAGAAGCTGCACTTGATGATCTGATCATCACCCCTTCCCATGTCCTGGATATCATAAAAAAATCTTGACACCTCCAAAGCATGTGGGCCTGATTTGATCCCTGCTATGGTAATTAAAAAATACTCTGCTGAGCTGACCCTTTCCCCCTCCAAACTCTATAATAAATGTTTTACCAAATCTTGCTTTCCTGATAGCTGGAAAATTGCCCCTGTGGTACCAGCGTTCAAGAATTCTGGTGAAAAAACTGACCTGCAAAATTGTCGCTCTATCAGTCTCCTCCTGCCTTTCGCTAAAATCTTTGAATCATTAATCAATCTAACAATAATCGACCACCTCTGAAATGCTAAACTTCTTTCTGACCAACAACATGGATTTAGGCAAGCGCGTTCTCCTGCAAATATCCTAACGGTCATCTCTGAACGCATATACCATACACTGGATAAGGAAGGTAAAGCTAGGGCTATACTACTTGACATATCCAAAACCTTTGACAAGGTCTGGCATGAAGGTCTTCTCAGGAAACTTAATTCATACGGTATTATTGGACGAATATTTAATATAACCAGATCCTTCTTAGACAAAAGAAAGATCCAGGTCGTCCCTGATGGCCGTATATCTAAACAACATGAAATTCATGTGGGTATGCCTCAGGGGTAAATCCTTGGATTTTTATTATTCCTGATTTTCAATAAACGACCTCACTGATGCAATTGCGTCCGAGATGGCTATATTTGCTGATGACATCACGCTCTATTCTCGATATATGGACAAAACGAAGGCACACATCCAAGGCAATGGCTGAATCCTTAGAAAATGACCTCCAATCTGTAGTTGAATGGGGGCATACAAGGAATGGTTACGTTTAATGCTACCAAGACAAAACTCCTTTTCTTTAATAATTATAAGAAACCTTTCAACCACCGATTGCCAGGGTTAATAGCACCCTTATTGAGAGTCCAACATTCAAACGCCTAACATTCACAGCTAACATGAAATGAGACAAATACATAGAAGATATTGCCAAGGCTCCTACAAGGAAGGTGGCCTCCCTCTACCAAGCTAGAAAACTTCTCACACTTGCCTGAGAATCCATCATTCAAAATCCTTGGCTTAACATTCACAGCTAACATGAATTGGAACAAGTTTTTACATTAGAACTGCCGTGCAGAAACAAAAAGTTTGAGAAACCCGCCGTTGACACATACTTCAGCTAGTATATATATATATATATATATATATATATATATATATATATATATATATACAGGGTGGGCCAAAATAAGGGTCCTATCTTTAAATTTGAATAACTTGAATTTGAATAACTTCCACAAAATAAAAGTTAAACTCACCAAACTTTATGTGTGTGTAGACTGACCCTTCCGAGATTTTTTGAAATAAACAAAACAAATTTTAGCCGAAAAACACTTCTTAAAACTTACAAAAACTAAAGTATTGTTTTTTACACTGTTTTGAGTTTTTTAAGCAAAAATAATGTTTTCTAAATGAGGGTACGTTCCTTAGGGCTAATACGGCTCATGCTTGCTTCGGAAGGGGTCCTTTACTTATTCTAAAAAAAAAAAAAAAAAAAATCAATAAATAAAAAAGTTATGAATTTTTAAAAATAGGACCCTTATTTTTGCCCACCCTGTATATATATATATATATATATATATATATATATATATATATATATATATATATATATATATATATATATATATGTGTGTGTGTGTGTGTGTGTTATAATGAAATAATTCCAGGAGGAA
>OY744542.1:33806062-33831062 GCA_963556195.1 Sepiola atlantica
TTTAGTTAGTTTGTCTGGGAATTTAAACTGCATTTTACATTTTTTTTTTTTTTAATGACTCAAAGCTTCTTTAGACTATATATATATATATATATATATATATATATATATATATATATATATATATATAATTACTTTTTCAGAGGAAGTCAGATATATATATATATACTCACACATTCTGAGGAGAGTCAGCATTTACAATTTTATGATTCATTGTATGACTTTAAATAAACACTGTCTTGAAACAGCTGTAAACAATCATAATACCTTAGTATATGCTCTTTATTTGGAACTTTATTTGGAAAATTTTTGAATCGCTGGGAAAGAGCTGTGTGTGTTTAAATATTATAAAATATCGCTGGCAGGTTTTTTTCGAAAGGTTACAGATTTTTTGGCTTGTAAATCATTCCAAAATGGCTGTCGGATATTGGCGGTAAAACCGCTGTGCGTGTGTAACTTATGTATCTGGAGTGGGGGAATCTGTTTGAGAGACTAATAATAAAAATGTGGTGTGTGCATTTTCTCTCTGGCAAGAAGCCATAAACCTAAAAAGGTTTTTATCACATTTGCTGATGGCACGCCATGTCCAACAATCAGGACGTTGCCCATCAAGCCACGAATATCCCCCACGGAGCCGCAATAATCTAACAATTTTCGACCAATTAGGATAAAGCCACTCAACATGAGATGACTCTAAACTTTTCCATAATTGATGAATGCAATGTGAGGGTAGTCGGAACTTTGGGATGATTTTCGTTTTTTAGTGCACTCATATAGCAAAGTCTTTATAAATAACAGTCAATCTACGGCCCCCCCCCATGTAAAAATTTCCCAACAAATACTCGTCTATCTACAACCACTGTCAATAATTTCCCTTTCTTCCTCTGCGTAGCTAAAACTAAACGGAACTTCCATGAACAGAGTTTCTTTCCTAGAACTGCCCGTCTGTAGGAACACAATACTGTGGGGCTGCTTCCCAGCTGACTACAACATAGTCATTTTTAAGTACAATGTTAACAAATTCTTGTCGAGCCGTCCTCTTAAATAATCAGATTCTGCCCATTTTCAACCATTGTTACCAATCATCACGGTTTTGTCTCACTGTCCACCTTACAAACTCATTAACCTAATTAATATATATATATATATATATATATATATATATATATATATATATATATATATATATATATATATATATATATTATATGAATTATTAAAAATAATAATGAGCAATTAGAACGTTATTTTAGTTTTATTAACTTTTTTTTTTCAAGTGAAAAAAAAAAATTTTTTTCAAAAATTATTTTCGTCCTAACATCTAGATGGATTTTCAACTTGGCTGCGATAAGTATGTTTTTCCAAGAAGAAAAAAAAAGAAAAAAAAAGAAATATTCTTCTGAAGATGGTATATATTACCGAAAGTACTCAAGTTTATATATAAAAAAAAATGTTTTTAAGATAAATAAATAATTTATTTTTAAAAACAAATAATTTGCGTTGTGCAAGGTTTTCTAAATATTTTATAAAAAAATATCCTCGTTATTAATTTTTTTTTAATATAAGTATTCTTTTCAACAATGACAAATTATAGTTAATTAATTGAATGTCTTTTTTTAAAACCAATATGCAAATATCAGGAAGTTTCATCAAATGCCCTGCTGGCTTAGTAGACCAAGAGCAGACTCAAGGCGTTTCCACGAATAGTGGCGATGGAGAGGCGCTCGTAAAGCCAAGTCAAATCCTACACTGGCTTTTAGTGAATCGGTTATAGCGTTGAAACAAACACTGTCGCATTGTCATTTTAAGTAGTATTGCATATCAAATGCATGTGTTACTTAGAAGTAATATGATTTCACAATTAAGTGTAGATATGATTTACCAAAGATAATTGATAGGTGATGGTCTTTGCGGTTCCTCTACCTGTATAAGAGTCAGATTCGGACCAAGATAGAGTACTGTTACCACATCTAGGGCGGTTCTACTCGGAGCACTTTTTCTTGCCTTGACAGAGTACAAAACTGACTTCACAATCTAGTGGGAGATGATCTCTTCTCTTCCCTGCAGCCCCTTTCACACAGAAGAGATGTTGCTAACCTCTACTGTATCGTTATGTTCATGGTAGGTGCTCGACTGAGCTCCAATCCACTCCGTAAATCATTCACAGCAAGACACTGCCTGGCTACAACCACAGCAAGAATCTCTCTCTCTCTCTCTTTCTCTCTCTCTCTCTACCAAAGACCAAGCGAAACTTCTCCTTGAGGAAGACCCCTTCTTTGATAAGAACTGAGTTTTACCCCAGACCCGAAGTGGAAGACTTACATCAAATCTGTTGCTGGAAAAATGGTTGGATCTTTCTACTGCTCCAGAAATACCGAACTCCTGATGCAATCCTCTACTTGTATAAGAAACAGATTCGTCCTAAGGTGGAGTACTGCTGCCACATCTGGGGAGGTGCCACTTGGAACATTCTTTCTTGTCTTGACATAGTACAAAATCGGCTTCACAATCTAGTGGGAGATGATCTAACAGAAAAGACATTGCTCGTCTTACCCTCCTCTATCAGTATCTCCGTGGTAAGTGCTCGACTGAGCTTCAAGCTTTGGTCCCTCCCCTCTGTAAGACCTTCTCAGCAAGAACTTGTTTTGCTACCAACACTGCAAAGAACTTGTTTTGCTACCAACACTACAAAGAACTTGTTTTGCTACCAACACTACAAAGAACTTGTTTTGCTACCAACACTACAAAGAACTTGTTTTGCTACCAACACTACAAAGAACTTGTTTTGCTACCAACACTGCAAAGAACTTGTTTTGCTACCAACACTACAAAGAACTTGTTTTGCTACCAACACTACAAAGAACTCTCCTTTCTTCCTCTGTGTACCTAAAATCAAATGGAACTCCTATGAACAGTTTCTTTTTAAGAACGTCCAACCTGTGGAACACGTTACCATGGAAATGTTTCCCTACAGACTACATCATGGTCATTTTTAAGTCCAATGTCAGCAAATATCTGTCAATTCCTCCTGTGAATTAATCATAGTTCCCAATCCTTTAATAGTACTGTTTCATCATCCAACTGAAAATCTCACTAACCCTTATTCTCGAGTGGCTTTTGGCCTTGGTGAGTGGTGAACAATTAATTTTAATAAAACGCCTCATATAAGGGATAGATGCTGATTGGTCAGTTTTATCATGTGATATAAGAAAGATTTGACGTTGCATTTCAGTTGCTGAGTCAATTTTATTGAAGAATCACATAATAATATAAGATGGAGATAGTTCAGCCATAAGCAACTATTCGTTTCGGAGATGGAACTTCTATGGTTCAAATAAATAAAACAAGATAGCGTTTTAGGAAATTTCATTTAATTACATTGCGATTTAATCATTTTCAGTTTTAAACACTTCAAAGTATATTAAACTCTTAGATTATAATTTTTTTTTAAATTTAATTATGCAAATTATTTTTATTTTTTTCTGATGTTGCAGTTTTAGTTTATTTTTTATCATTCTGCGTTTTCATCTTTTTTTCTTTTCTCCATTTATTTGTTTTTCTTTTCTGCTTATATTTTCTGTGTCATCTCCCCTTTCTCCCCTCTCTCTCTCTCTCTCTTTAGCCATCTCCTCCTCTTCTCTATTTTGTGATCTCTTCTTTATTTTGCTATCCCATCTTCCTCTATCTCTTGACATCTCCTCCTACTCTCTCTCTCTTGCTATTTTCCCCTACTCTCTCTCTTTCCATCTCCCCCTACTCTCTCTCTCTCTTGCCATCTCCCCCTACTCTCTCTCTCTCTTGCCATCTCCCCCTACTCTCTCTCTCTCTCTTGCCATCTCCCCCTACTCTCTCTTTCTCTTGCCATCTCCCCCTAGTCTATCTCTCTTGACATCTCCTCCTCCTCCTTTCTCTTTTGCCATCTCCTACTCCTCTCTCTTTTGTCATCTCTTCTCTCTTTTGTCTTCTCCTCTTACTCCCTCCCTCTCTCTCTCGCCATCTCCTCCTCCTTCCACTTTTGTGATCTCTTCATCCTCTTTCTTTCTTCATCATCTCTTCTTTCTTTTCTTCTCTCTTTTGTTATCTCATGTTCCTTCCTTTCTCTTGTCTACTTCTCCTCTTCCTCCTATCTCCTCCTTCTTTTCCCCCCTCTCCAATTCTGTACAGTTCTTTATTTCTTAATTTTGCTTTATTTCCATCCCTTTTTTTCTTGTCTTCCACTATCTTTCTTCTCTTTTTCTTTTTCCTCTCCTTTTCCGTTTTTATTCCTTTTATCTCTACTCTCCTGCCTCCTTCTACTTCCTATATTCCTTTCTTTTTATCTTTTTTTTCTTTCCTTCAACAATTCTTAATCTCTTCTTTTCTTTTTATTCCGCTTTTATATGACTTCTCCGTTTCTCTCTTTCCCTCTTCTCTCTCTCTCTAACTCTTTTTTTTACTCTCACTCACTTTCTCTTGATGCCTCTCCCTCTCTTCCTCTCTCTCGTCATCTGATTTTCCTTTGTTGTTCATCTTCTAATCTCTCTTCTCTTTACTCTTAAATTAAAAGACTTAATTAAATTTGGCATTCTTAATATGTTACCGCATAATCTTTTGTAATGATATTAAATCCCAAATTGCAAAGGTGTGAATTAAGCCAGGGTTACATTCCTTGAGCGGAACTCTTCTTTTTTGTAAGTCAATTTCCTTCACTTGCTCTGCGTTTATTTCCACTTTTATCTTTTGGGGCTTTTCAGTTAATTGCAAAGAAACATTTAATCATGCGCCTTTTTTTATGTCTTCTCTCATCTTGACACACCGGTTCACCGTTAAATCACCAAAGTTAAGCGACGTTAAGCTTGGCCAGTACTAAATGGGTGACTATTTAGGAATACCAGGCGCTATATGTGGGAGGATGGCGAAACCTCCCTACAAAAATGACGTACAGCCCTAAAAGTAGTTCAGTACAATCTGCTAATTCACAATGTTTTCAATCATGTGGTGAAGTATACAATTTGCTCGTTTTTTCGTTCTCATCTCTACGAGAAAAGCCTTTTATCGATCATTTCGTCTGTCACACTTTACTCAAATAAAGTTTTATTTCAATGAATTTTAATATTTGAAAAGTTACACGGTCAAGCTTGATGAAAATCGAATATGTGCCAACAATTTATGGTTGGATTGACTCAAGAGTTTCGAACCTATTTAAACTATGCTATCATGCATGGTTTGTAAATCATCTATTATTATTATAGGCTTTTTTCCTATATACTTTAATAACACAAAATACATGCTAAAACCCTCGGCCCACAGGCCACATTCGGCCCTCAAGTGAATTTTCTCTGGCCCACCATTTTAAACTTGAGACGATCTAAATATAGGCAAACCAAAGTGACAGTTGAAAGCTGGAATATATCGCAGCGTTTTCCAAATTGTGCGCACCAAAATTATCAAATATTATCATGCTACAGTATTTGCATTTAGAGTAAGTGGCTTAAAAACCGTCATATATAACAAACTAGCATCATTTGAGCACAAGAATATGTGACAACAAGTGGGATGATGTTTTGATCCTGTCATCGACGAATATTTCACCTGATGTAGAGAAGTTATCACACAATAAACAGAAACAAGTTTCTCATTAAATGATTGACTGTTTTTAATTGTATTTCGTTTGTAGGAAAGAATTGGAATTTTTTTGTTAATTGATAATAATTATTTTTGTTATTTCTTTAATAAAATAAGGAATTTGCTTTTTTTTGTTAAATCTGTTTGTAGTTTGTTTCTGTCTTTTGTTAATCATATAGTAAAATAAGATTTTTAAATACAATATTATTATATTCCTTGTTTTCTGTGTACATCCATAGAATTTATTTACATATTTAATTACTGTGGAAAATAGGAAGAATGGTGGCTTACCAGAGTGTGGCTGCTGGCGACTGAGGATGTTCTTCCAACATCTAAGGACGGTTATCACAGAGAATTTATATCAGTAGGGGAGGGCGTTCAATTGTTATAAAAACCTTCCTCACTACTGAAGAGAGTTACTCGTCAATTTGTCTCCAAACTACAGAAGTTATTAGACCTAAGGAGAGGGTCGCGAAGGAAGTTTTTATTTTTTTCGTAACCTCACTCTTCAGCTAGCTTCACTCTTGGTTACCTATGATTTTTTTTCGACAAGTAGTAGTAGTAGTAGTAGTAGTAGTAGATAAACACACTCAGCTAAATCACCTCCACCTAAAAAATGAGATTCTACTTTTTAGACGATTACGCGTAAACACCCTGAAAAACTTGGCAGAAGGAAAAAAATGTTTTAGAATTTAAAGTTGAGGGTCAGTTTCACATATAAATTTAACATAAAATGAGCTCCCATTTCTGAGACATTCTAGCATTTTAGGGCATTAACTCCCTAATTTTGTTTTTGCTATGGAAGATAAATTCTGTGCGTTGGGGAGGGGGTCTACTTTTTTTAAATGTTTTAATTGTTCTAATTAATCGTAATTTGAGTGCTTCTGCTGTTTCGCCCCGACATGTTAGGCCTCTCTTAACAACAAAAAATAGCTAAAGAAATGCATAAACTTTGTTATGTACTGACGTGGTTGCTTAAAAGAAGACTGTACACCAAAAATTACACAAATTCATCCAGTATTTATTAAATAAAAAATAAAAAAACGATGTTATCTTTCGGTAGCCATTTTTGTTAAACCAGTAAACAACATTTTAGTTATCTCCCTTGCCTATTTCCGTACAGTTCTTTGTTTCTTAATTTTGCTTTATTTCCATCCCCTTTTTTTTCCTTGTCTTCCACTATCTATCCTCTTAAGATCTTTTTTTTTTCTTTTTCTTATAATTTAATAAATACTGGATGAATTTGCATAATTTTTTCGGTACAATTTTACTTTCAGCTAACACGTAAGTACATTACAAAGTTTATACATTTCTTTAGATATTTTAATGTCGTAGCGAAACAGCAGAAGCACCGTAATTTGTAATAACTGAACAGGTCACCCATCTCTCACTCTATGTTGACCCAACCGCTCTCTAATATTTCTTAATGTCTCTATAAGAGTGTCTCTCTTTTCTCAGCGTCAACATCTAATTTACATACATGTGTCTGTACACACTGCAAACACGTATATCAATTAGATGGCAAAATACTAAGTCTCATTATTTCTATATAAGAATAAAAATGTATAATAATACTTCTATGCTGCGGCAGTTTTATGTCCGTACCAACGTTATCATGTAAGGATTCGTAACACGGAGAAATGTCAACAAATACTTATCATAAACCGTCCTCAGAAGTAATAAACATTTCCAATCCTCTCATAATATTCTTCATCAATCTATCCATCTCATTAACCCTTTAACTCGAGTAGCTTTTAGCCTTGATAAATGGTGACTTATTAGTAAATATATATATTTTTTTAAATATGCATAGTGCATCTGTTTCATAAGATCAGAAGGGTAGATCGTCCAAAACGTTGTGAAAATAACAAGCAAGATGAGAATAGTAGTCCGAAAAATCCATATAATAGAAGAAAAAGAAAGTGTAATATGACTTGTCCACCCCCTTTACCTCAAACGTTACCTCGAATGTATAAGACTTTATTCCTCAGTTTAGTCAAAACAAATCCTTTCTACAAATCCCAGTCATTTAGTTTGGTTTGTTTGGTTGTTTTGTTTTACGGCACATCAACCCTTTTTCAGGTTATTCAATGCCAAATCTGATAATTTTGGTAAATGTTTTTTATGCTTGAAGTTTTATATATCTTCAAATATTTATTCATGGTGTTTGGTTTGATTGTTTTGTTTTACGGCATATCAACACTTTTCAGATTATTTAATGCCAAATCCGGTCATTTTAGTAAAAGTTTTTATGCTTCAAGTTTTATATATCGTCAAATATTTATTCATGGTGTTTCATTTGGTTGTTTTGTTTTATGGCATATCAACACTTTTCGGGTTATTTAATGCCGAATCAGTTCATTTTGGTAAATGTTTTGGTGCTTCTGTAATAAAAAGCTGAAAAAAAGTTTTTTTTGTCTTTTAGTGTAGGAGAGGTAAATAAGGGGCAGGTAACTCTTACCACGCTTTTTAAACACGATTTTCTCTGAAATTAGGAAAATGGATCTTAACTCTTTCAAGTTCGAAGATATTCTTTATTTTACCTCAGACAGTGCAAAACAAATAGATTTTTTACAAGCACACAGACTAATTTCTGGTGCAAAAACCTGCAACTGTGGCCATGACATGCGACTTGTGCCATCAATAGTCAACACTGGTGGATTTAATTGGCGTTGCACATGTGGCTATTGTGCAAAAAAGAAGGTCGATTAGACATAATAGTATATTCGAAGATTCAAAATTACCTATTCGGGAAATTTTAAAGTTTATTTATTTATGGGCGCGTGGGAAAGCGGATTTTGACTATATAAAATCAGAGTGTACAATTATGACTGACAACACAATCGTCACATGGAGGAAGAAGATGCGGGAATTGTGCACTGAATATTTTTTACATCATCCGCAAATTCTTGGAGGTGACGGGCATACCGTTGAAATAGACGAAAGTTTATTTTCACGAAGAAAAAGCCACACCGGTCATGTTACGAGACGGTTGTGGGTATTTGGTGGCTATGAGAAAGCCACCAGATCCGGTTTTTTGGTAACCGTGCCGTCAAGAGATGCGACTACATTGGTACCTATAATTAAACAGTACATAAGACCAGGAACGACGATTGTGTCTGATTGTTGGCGAGCATACGATCGCCTAGGTGCCGAAGGATTCCATCATTTGCGTGTGAATCACAAATACAATTTTGTGGATCCACAAACCGGGGCCACCACCAACCATGTTGAACGTATGTGGAATGAGGCGAAAAAAAGAAATAAGATTGAATGTGGCACCCACACGCAAATGGTGGATTCCTACCTCGCAGAATTCATGTGGAGGCAGAAATTCAGAAAAGAAAATTCATTTGCTCAACATTTTCATCAAATTGATGAATTTTATTCAGTATAGAAAACTTGCATATATTCCCAAATTTTGTTTTATTTAACCTTCCTTTCAAGCATTTTTCGTTAACTTTTACCGTTCTTTCATAAATAATACATTTTAATAAAACATTACATTTTCCATTGTTGTCGAATTACTTATTTTTAAATAAATTGTTGAATTTTATCCATTTTGGAACAGGTACATATATTCCCGTATTTCGTTTCCATTCACGTATTTTAAAAAAATTTCAACTCTATTTCAGACATAATACATTTTAATACATCCTTAAATTTTCCATTGTTGTCTAATTTATTATTAATTAAATTGCTTTAATTTAGATTAATAGAACAAAAACATTGTATTTTATGGAAAAATATTGTTTGAAAGCTAGAGCTGATGTGAAGAGTTACCTACCCTTATTAACCTCTCCTACACTAAAAGACAAAAAAAACCTTTTTTTCAGCTTTTTATTACAGAAGCACCATAACTTGTTATTAATTCTATTATGTATCGTTCGTAAGTTAAAAATATTCCAAATACAAATGCACACTCACTTTATAAACTTACTCGTTTTTTGTTTTTGTTGTGTAACTTCTCCTATTCCATTAAATTTCTTGATAGTCATCAATTTGTAGAATGCCTTCCAGATTGAATTGAAGACACGACTCGTAAGTAGGTGCCCTGGTTTCAGATGCGTCCTCGCATCTCTATGAGAGGCTCCGTCTGTTGGTGCATAGGCCAGTCGGTACTTCAGTTTTGAAATAGCATTTTAAACATTAAACATGCAGATTGCTCTAATAATCTCTTAGAAGCGCAGTCTGTCAGTCTGGCGTTAGTTTGAAATAATATTTTTTTTAATCTGCCACGTTTAAGTTTAAAATAGAATTTCCTTAAGTCTGTTACACTTAAGTTTGAAATAGAATTTCCTTAGGTCTGTTACACTTGAGTTTAAAATAGAATATCCTTAGGTCTGTTACACTTGAGTTTAAAATAGAATTTTCGTTTGTCTGTTACACTTAAGTTTGAAATAGAATTTCCTTAGGTCTGTTACACTTAAGTTTAAAATAGAATTTTCTTTGGTCTGTTACACTTCAGTTTGAAATAGAATTTTCTTTGGTTTGTTACACTTATGTTTAAAATAGAATTTTCTTTGGTTTGTTACACTTAAGTTTGAAATAGAATTTCCTTTGGTTTGTTACGCTTAAGTTTAAAATAGAATTTCCTTAGGTCTGTTACACTTAAGTTTGAAATAGAATTTTCTTTGGTTTGTTATGCTTAAGTTTGAAATAGAATTTCCTTTGGTCTGTTACACTTAAGTTTAAAATAGAATTTCCTTAGGTCTGTTACACTTAAGTTTGAAATAGAAATTTATTTGGTTTGTTATGCTTAAGTTTGAAATAGAATTTCCTTTGGTTTGTTACGCTTAAGTTTAAAATAGAATTTCCTTTGGTCTGTTACACTTAAGTTTAAAATAGAATTTTCTTTGGTCTGTTACGCTTAAGTTTAAAATAGAATTTCCTTTGGTCTGTTACACTTAAGTTTGAAATAGCATTTTCTTTAGTCTCTTACACTTAACTTCCAAATAAAATTTTTTTTCTCCGTTACACTTAAATTAGAAATAGCATTTGATTTTTATCTGTTATGCTTAAGTTCGAAATAGCATTTTCCTTGATCTGTCACAATGAAGTTTTAAACATTATTTCATCATCAAATGCAAACTTTGGACAGCTTCTTTTATTTCATCCAAGAATCTCTATAAAAGCCTCTGTTTTAGTCTGTCTCACTCTTAAGTTTTAAATAGCATTTTTCTTTTGGTCTGTCATGCTCTTTTGGTCTGTCACACTTAAGTTTGAAATAACATCTTCATGACTAAACATGAAGATTAATTGGATGCATCTAAAGGATATCCCTACTTGTTATTCGAGTGGGACTGAGATGACTAAAAATGCAATAAAAATGCTGGAATGTGCGATATCTATGGTCTATAAAGACCTACCCAAGCCATACCTAACAAATCATTTTATGCACAGGACAGGAAAATGGTTAAGACTAAATTGTTTGCGATCCCTTGCCTGCAATAAAAATCCTTGAATCTACATCATATATCATACACAGTGAATAGATAACATTTTGGAGGAAATTAAGACATCCATCAAAGATAATCCCCCGAAATCGTACATAAGAACTTGACGTCTATTCGACCCCTCAGGGTTAATACCATCAAAATGAGGAGGAAGAAAAGAAAAAAAACAAAAAAACTATAAAACAGTCTCGCCTGACAAGGTTGTTCTACAACGAAAGCTCGCGAAAAAAAAAAATTAAATAAATGAATTTTTCATTTAAAATTGCACGATTGTTGATTTTCAAAATATTTCACTTTAATACATTCTAATCCGTGCTTCAAAGATGTTGATTTCCTTACTTATAAAATAAAACGTTTCAATATAATTCTTACTATATTATAAGAAGAAGAAGGAAAAGAGGAAACAATTTGTATTAAATTTCATTGAATAAACTTTATTGAACTGGAGAGTTTGTAAAACAAAAATATAAGTGCAAATATGCTCCATTGCATAACAATTAGTATTAGATGAGAATTATATTAAAATCGAGCGGACTTTAAATTTTCGCCAGAAAAAAAAACCTAATTATTTGATGTTAATGGTATAATCAAGATTGGTTTAATGGAGGAGGAAGTTTTAATAAAGTATAAATTTTCGTTAACAAAATCTTTTTTTTACTTGTGTGCACTTTCTCTCTTTTTTTAAATTAGTTCTTAAGTAATTGGTCAGACATTATTGCTACTTTCACATTTTGGCCATAATTTAATGGCAAAATAAAAATAA
Source organism: Sepiola atlantica (assembly GCA_963556195.1). Taxonomy (NCBI): domain Eukaryota; kingdom Metazoa; phylum Mollusca; class Cephalopoda; order Sepiida; family Sepiolidae; genus Sepiola; species Sepiola atlantica. The sequence goes on from OY744542.1 coordinate 33,817,886, forward strand.
ATTACTTTTTTGTCGAAAAATAGCAGATTTTTTCACATTTTCCTCCCCTTTGTGCTTTTTTCGATTTCAATTTTTTTCCTTGTTTTTCTTTCTACTTCTTTTTCAGCTTTTCTGTTTTTTTTTTTTTTTAACTTGTTTTCGCTTTTTTTCTTTTCTCATTTTTATTCTTTCTTTTCTTTTTACTTTTTCCTTCCTTTTGTTTTTCGTTTCTCTTTTCCTTCTGCCTTTCTTTTCTTTTCTTCTGCATCTTATCTTTCGTCTTATTTTCCTTTCTTCTCCTTTTTCTCTTCCTCAATCTCATCTTTTCCTTTCTCATATTTGACCCTCATCTCTTTTTCTACCTCGTCTTTGCAAACATTTCAGGCCTCCTGTATCTGCTGCCAGCATTCAATGTTTTTTCTTCCTGCAATCTTCCTGAATAAAATAGACCAGTACAACCCCACCGTAAACACCACCTCACCCTGCCACCCGGCTAATTATGTGCCCACTCTAATTGAACTAATTGGAACAATTGAACCATACATACTTGATGACCTGAAGATGTCTTAACAACTTTCAAAGAAGCCAACCAAAAAAAGCCAAAATACTCAGAATGTTATTACCAACATGCTATGCCATTTCTCTATCAAAACATTGTCATCTCATCACACCTACTAATTAACTGATGTAACTACTCAAAGTAATTACTATTATCTTCCCCTTCTCCTTCTTCTTATACAGTTACTATCACTCTACAAGCTCATATGTTGTCAGTCACTTTAATAAGGTAAACAGGGGAGATAAATCATAGAATCTTAGATGTTTAGTAAAAGTATTAAAAACAAACATAATTCGTATAACTTAGCATATATGGAGGGACTCTTTTTAGGATTCGAATTTTGGGGGGAAGATTTTTAGGGAGAGCCGATTTTAGAGAGACATTTTTAAGAAAATAGTTTTAGGCAATACTTAAATGTGAGAGATCGAGAAATATGTGATATGATAAACACAAACAAAATAATAAGTTCAAAAGCAGAAGTTATTTAAAGAGATATTTTATATATATTTAAAGGTGGAAGTTTACATAGATATGTAAACATGGAATCTTTGTTCATATTTTGAGAGTCCTTGCAGAGAAAAGGGAATTCATATGCTGAGCTAATTAGTAAGTCTGAGTTGATTATTTAAGGGATGTGAATTATCCACGGGTCAGAAACTTCCCCACTCAGTTAGTAAATTTACATTTGATTAAAAATTATTAATAAAAGTAATGTTCATTTGATGCATATAGTTTTCTTTGTAGAAACGTTCAGTGAGAAATGTTATAAGTGTTGAAATGAATTCGTTTATACATTTGTTTGCAATCAGCATAAATCAGCAGACGACATTGAAGGAGGATTCAAGCAGTGTGTGTGTGTGTGTGTGTCGCCTTTAGTGTGCGTATGCATATGACAGTGCGTTTGAGGGAGTTGAGAAGTGTATTGATTTACTCCTCTCCAGGAGTTAGGCACAAGGCCAGTTTTTATCTTACTCCCACAAGTAAGATGTGACCCAAGGTCGGGTCGGGAAAGTGGGATTTAAAAATTGCCTGGGCAGCCTCGTCGGCATTCCCCGGTAGGGGTGCCTCAGGCAGTAAGCAATAAACTTATTCCTCCCCAAAGAGGGGAGGCGAAGCCTGGGAGGGTGGACCTCCTAGAACTGCACAGGACAGACCCATAGACCGGCGTAAATCAAGCTCGAAGGCCAAGACAATACCAGTCTATGGGGTGCAGTATCCATCGGAACAGATACTACACTTTGATCTTAGCCAAAAGGCTAAAGCAAGAAATGGGGCAATGGAAAACGGAGTGAAATATATTGAATGTTAGCACTGTCTTGGAATTTTTGTCTGAACCGTTAATTGAAGGAAAAATCTGGCCTTATATGGGGTCGAGGTGGATTCAAAAAGGCAATTTCGATAGATTCAGAAAATCCTCTGATTGTTCAAAATATTGTTATTTGTTTTTATTTATTAAGGATGATGCGTGCGTGAAACCGTATGTGCAGAAACGAGTTTCAGCACTTTAATTTTGGGCACCTAAGGGTAAATTTTTCTGCTACACATATTACGACTCATCAACCTGCATCCTTCTAGTATTTGTTTGATGATTTTTCACTATGTTTGTTTATTTTTTTTTTTGTACAGCATACCCTCCAAATCGCTTGACCAAGCGTCACCAATGTGATCAAAATATAAGTCCATGATCTAACTTAGAACTGATTTAATGCGGGATATCTAAGTCAAAACTCAAGGTCAAGATCACTGAGAATGTGAAAATCACACTGTTGTCAATAATTTCGGTTCTGTTCAACGTAGAGATTCGCTACTTGGCTCATATTTTGACCAATAAAGTTCAGCATCTTATTTGACTTTGACCTTGAAAAGTTCGGTCATTTTCCAAAATTTGAAAGAATTTCAACTTCCAATTTTTCCAAAATTTGATGCATGGATTTGATGCTTTTTAATAAAATTAACCACCATGCAAAATTTCAGCCTGATCAGATAAATAGTTTTTGTGTTATCAACGTTTCCGTGGCATAACTTTAGGAATACCTCATACAATATGGATAAGTAAGGCCCAGATAAGACATTGGCCCATCCTTACATTGTCAGGCAGAGATATTCAGCCTTTCGACTGACTTATGTCCTTGTTAGCATTGGTTTCCACAATTTTGTTTTTAGATATAGGTACTCACATAAGCGACCACGTGAAGGTTGCGAACATCAATAGTGAAATTGGTGCTCTAGAACCGACAGAACTAGAACACAGCACATAAGTCCGTACCAGTATTCACTTAAACACAACCACCTCCTTCAAATGAAATTATTACATATTACTTTGTAGTAATATGCTTTTCAAGTAAAGTGTGGATGTTTTTTGCCAGATGCATACGGTTAATATGTGTGATTGATAAGGGTTGTGGTCAGTCAACTTTTTTTTCTACATGATTGGCGTCCGTTTCAGATGAAATAACCAGATCTTTAAAAAAATATTTTCTGAGGCTAGGAGCCATTGGAGTGGACTACAGTCTATCTTGTTCATATATTTATATACCCAAAGCACATACGGGAAGAATGGGGGTTGACTTGTTAGGTGCGACCACTTAACATGATCCCATCGTCTCAACCCCCCTGCTACCACCCCAAATTGTAACAACAGGGTTTTCACCAAATACGTGTAGGTTGTTGACTGGTTTGTCTACTCATATTACATAGAAGGATTTGAAGTGAGATTTCAGTCAACTGGGTCCTACATGGCCATGCCCAGCTAGGGATAAAACAACGTGGAAGGAAACCCGGGAGAAGTTCCTCTTCCAGGAGTGATCAAAACCCTAATGATGATGATGATGATGATAATGATGATGATATTATCCTCAAATGACTTTTGGCCTTGATAAGTGGTGACTTAGTAACAATAATAAAATAATCACTCACTTAAGTGACCACCTCATGACGGGTTCATACAGATGAGATACACTTGGTATTTCTTTAATAAGTGCAAATTTTAGTACCCTATTAGGGGCACTCGATTATAGATCTGTTGGTGTGAGGGGCACAAGCTTCTAGTTCCAACACTACAGGGCCGGCGGGACAGTTATAAAAGTGTGGGGGGGGGTTCTCCTAAAAAGTGGGGGGCCCGGTTTAACACATGCATATCAACTTAATTATTGATGACCGTAAAGTGTGGGGGGGGAGGACCAAGTCAAAAAGTGAGAGGCACAAGCTTCTAGTTCCAACACTGTAACTTTCGGTCTGAATCCAAGATTATGTAAAAGAATTTAAAAAAAATTTTTATGAAAACTTTTCGTCTAGTCTGTGAGTAGAACATTGTTTTTTCTTCTTCTTCTTCTTCTTCTTGTTCTTCTTCTTTTTTTTCTTCATCTTTTTTTTTTCATCTTGTTTTTTTTCCTTTTCTTCTTCTTCTTCTTGTTCTTCTTGTTCTTCTTCTTCTTCTTCTTTTTTTTCTTCATCTTGTTCTTCTTCCTTTTCTTCTTCTTCTTCTTCTTGTTCTTGTTCTTCTTCTTCTTTTTTCTTCATCTTGTTCTTGTTCTTCTTCTTCTTCTTCTTCTTCTTCTTTTTCTTGTTCTTCAACTCTGTATTATGCCAAATCCCCCAAGTCCATTGCAAATGATTTACGAAGACCAAGGAAATATCCGAAGCAGGAATTCATCCTCTAGAGATGAAAAACACAATTAGCAAACAACAGATGAAACTTTTTCCAATAAACAAAGCCAATCAATATCTGATAGAAAGCCAACAATTTCTCTCACTTAATCGCATTTGTTTCCTTTTTGATTCCCAGTTTAACTACTTGCAATACATCGATATGAATAAACGAGGTAGAGAAAGAAAAACACTTGATAAAGGGGTAATATCCCCAAAATATTGTGATATAAACGTGTCTTCTCAACACTCAAATTTTAATGGTGGCCACAATATACCTACACGTCTTGGCATCCATTAATGTTGAGTGTTGAGAAGATAGATTTTATAGAAGAAAAAGTGTGAAATAAAAAGTATTATAAACGGTAAAACTCGGCTAGTTAGGTAGAGAATTTCATTCTAATGGGTTTAATATAAATTATGTGATTTTTTTTTATTGTTTTTCGGGTGTGTTCGAATTATCCAGTGTTAACTGTTTTGTACTTTTAGCAAGGTCGGTTTTTAATGTTGGGAAAATCCAGCTTGCCAAATAAAAACTGCCTTCATTTAGAAGGATTTTGTATTCGCTGACCGAGAACAGAAAAGATGAAGTGTAGTATCAGAACAGATACTACACTTTGCTTCTAGCCAAAAGGCCAAGAGGAGCCTTTGTCTCTATTTACTTGCTTCCCCACGAAGGCATAGTTAGACACAAAGTCGGTTTTTGATGTAGGTAAAATCCAGCTCCCCAAAAAGTGACACTTAGGATGTGGACAAATGTTTAGATTTCCTCAGTCTAGAAAGATTTCTCACTCACTGGCCGTGGACAGGAAACACGAAGTGTAGTATCAGAAGAGCCAAAAGGCCAAAGATCAATCAAACAAAATTAGCTCACATGAGATATCTGGATTAAATAAATGGTCCAGTACAAAATGACCACAACTGCTTCTTCTTCTTTGCATGTCTTTGAAGCATGTGGTCATACGACAGTACCACACTTTTTTATGCAGTCCTTTGCATTATTGTTGTGCCCTGCAAGATCTTTCAAGCTGCACCGGTTGGGAAATAGAGGGCAGAAAAACCAGTGTTGCATCGTATGGTCCTCCTCCACATTTGCAAATGGTTGGGTCAGTTTTGTAGCTCAATCTAGTCATAGCAACTTTTGATCACCCAATTCCCATTCTCAAGCGGTTAAGTGTTTTCCACTGGACCCAGAGTGCTTCTGAACCGGGAGGGAGAACATCAGAATGGTATATTCCCATATTAATAGGAGGGGGCTATTCTCTAGTCGTCTGGTCCACAGCTGTAGTCTGGTTTCTTCCTGAGATGTTATTAGGGGTTCGACATGGCTGAGGAAGCTTCTCCTTGACTTCAGTCATTGAACCGTTGGTTCACGTCCATGAAGGAAATAGCATTAATCACTGATAGCCTTTGTGATTTCTTCGTGGCTGGCAAATTCCCGTCTCACAATCTGCAGGGGCAATGCCAGTGAGAATATTGAATGTCTATCACCACAGGCATTTGAAGAAGCCCGGAGAGTAAAACAGCCGAAATGGTGGGAAACATGTGAATAATTTAAATAACAATGCTTCATCTGAGAAACATCGTCAAATAGATTGCGAGGAATTTCTGTCTTTTTTCTTTTGACATGTCACTTGAAATGATGACGTTGTCAAAATGAAAGACTTCAGCGGTGGAAGAAATCTTCATATTTCATTGCAGTTTTTGGATTTTTCTATCAACACTTGTCAGTGCCATTCAAGATAAACTGAGAATCTAAAACATAACCATTTGAGGCTGGAAAAATAGAATTGAACACCACATCATCATCATCATCATCGTCATCATCATCATCATTAGTAGCAGCATTATTATTCTGGTTAGCATCATTGTCATCATTATTATCATAATCATTATCATCATAATCATTATCATCATTCTTCTTGTTATTGTTATCAGCAGCAGCAGCATCATCATTCTTATCATCATCGTCACCATTGTAAGCATAATCATCATCATTAGTATTACCATCATTCTCAAGATTAACTGAGAATCGAAAACATGACCATGAAAACATGAGGCTGGGAAAATAGAATTGAACAGCACATCATCATCATCATCATCATCATCATCATCCTTGTTATCATCATCATCATCATCATCATCATCATCATCATCGTCCTTGTTAGCATCATTATCATTATCATAATCATCATTCTTTTTGTCATCATCATCATCATCATCATCATCATCATCATCATCATCATCATCATCATCATCATCATTCTTATTACCATCATTCTTCTTGTTATCATCATCCTCGTTCTCATCATCATCAGCATCATCATTATTATTATTTGACTAGGAGCAAATTGTAGTATCTTTCTGATACTAGGGGCAACCGAGTTGTTGTTAGAGGTTGTTCAAGCAATGTACAGAAATGCTCAAAGTCATGTTAGAATGAACGGAATATTTTGTGACATCTTTAATGCAAAAATAGGAGTACATCCGGGTTCGTTGCTTTTCAGTTGTGTCTGAGAAGAATTGTCCGGGGAGTTTAGGGTTGTCTGCATTTAGTACTTGTCTGTGAAACAATGGAACACCTATTTGTTAAGTTAAACACTTGGAGGAATGCTTTTATGTCACCATCATCATCATAATCATCATTCTTGTTGTTATTATTATCATCATCATTATTATCATTCTTGTTATTATTATTATTATTATTATTATCGTTCTTGTTATTATTATTATTATTATTATCATCATCATTATTATCATTCTTATTCTTATTCTTATCATTCTTGTTGTTATTATTCTTCTTCTTCTTATTATTATTATTATTATTATCATCATCATTATTATCATTCTTATTCATCTTATTCATCTTATTATTCTTATTATTATTATTATTATTATTATTATTATTATTATTATTATTATTATTATTATCGTTCTTCTGAAATCCAATCTCTGGTTTCCCCTTGTAAAATGTTAACAGAAAGAACTTGCTTTTCTACCACAACGAAACATGACTTTTCTTTCGTCCTCAGTGTGTTGCCTAGCATCAGGCAATATTTCCACCAACAGAGCTTATTCGCAAGGGCTTTCCGTCTGTGAAACACATTGCTGGGGGACTGTTTCCCTGCAGATTACAACATGGTCATCTACAAATCTAATGCCAACAGAATCCTGTCATGAACCGTCCATAAAAGTAATCAAACTTAGTTCATTCCATGAAATCCTCTCATAATGTTCTTCATCTTTTAACTAACTATCATTCCATCTCATTAACCCTTATCTTCCAGTGGTCCTCGGCCTTGATGAGCAGTGATTCCTTAGTAAAAAAAATATCATTATCATCAGCATCATTATAAATATCATCATCATCAGTATTATTATCATTAGTATCATCATTTTTCTTGTCGTCATCATCATCATCATCATCATCATCATCATCATCATCATCATTAAACATGAAACATGGCACACTAAGCCCAGTCAGCACACACTGCCATTTACCATTGATAAAAAAAGTTATAAAACTATTATCATAAAATAACCATATGAGAACGGTGATAAAAATAGACATTAACATAAGATCATAGAATAATAATATGAGAATGATGATAAAAACATCTATACAAATAAAATCCCAGAATAGCGATGTAAGACAAAAATCTAGAAAAATATGATCATAGAATAACAATCTGATAATTATGATAAAAAAGTCATAAACATAAGATCTTAGAATAAAAGTCTAATAATTGTTATAAAAAATTATAAACATAAGATCATATGTGATAATTATAATAAAAAATTCATAAACATAAGATCTTAGAATAAAAGTCTAATAATTGTTATAAAAAATTATAAACATAAGATCATATGTGATAATTATAATAAAAAATTCATAAACATAAGATCTTAGAATAAAAGTCTAATAATTGTTATAAAAAATTATAAACATAGGATCATATCTGATAATTATAATAAAACAGTCATAAACATAAAATCTTAGAATAAAGGTCTAAAAATTGTTATAAAAAATTATAAACATAGGCTCATATCTGATAATTATAATAAAACAGTCATAAACATAAGATCTTAGAATAAAAGTCTAAAAATTGTTATAAAAAATTATAAACATAGGATCATATCTAATAATTATAATGAAAAAGTCATAAACATAAGATCTTAGAATAAAAGTTTAATAATTGTTATAAAAAATATAAACATGAGATCATATCTGATAATTATAATAAAAAATTCATAAACATAAGATCTTAGAATAAAAGTCTAATAATTGTTATAAAAAATTATAAACATAGGATCATATCTGATAATTATAATAAAAAAGTCATAAACATAAGATCTTAGAATAAAAGTCTAATAATTGTTATAAAAAATTATAAACATAAGATCATATGTGATAATTATAATAAAAAATTCATAAACATAAGATCTTAGAATAAAAGTCTAATAATTGTTATAAAAAATTATAAACATAGGATCATATCTGATAATTATAATAAAACAGTCATAAACATAAGATCTTAGAATAAAGGTCTAAAAATTGTTATAAAAAATTATAAACATAGGCTCATATCTGATAATTATAATAAAACAGTCATAAACATAAGATCTTAGAATAAAAGTCTAAAAATTGTTATAAAAAATTATAAACATAGGATCATATCTAATAATTATAATGAAAAAGTCATAAACATAAGATCTTAGAATAAAAGTTTAATAATTGTTATAAAAAATATAAACATGAGATCATATGTGATAATTATAATAAAAAAGTCATAAACAGAAGATCTTAGAATAAAGGTCTAATAATTGTTATAAAAAATTATAAACATAAGATCATATGTGATAATTATAATAAAAAATTCATAAACATAAGATCTTAGAATAAAAGTCTAATAATTGTTATAAAAAACAATAAACATGAGATCATATCTGATAATTATAATAAAAAAGTCATAAACATAAGATCTTAGAATAAATGTCTAATAATTGTTATAAAAAATTATGAACATAAGATCATAGAATAACAATGTGAGAATTGTGTTATTTGGATTAAATGTGAAAAATGTGAAAAATATGATAAAAAAAATCTCTTAAAATAAGATCATAGAATAACATAATTAGTTGTAATTTTGTAACCGGAGATAGCATATATTTGCTAGTATATATAATTCAATTTTAGTCAGCCATATTTTCCCCATCATGGCGTTGCATTTTTTGTAGCTAGCCATTGGACCACAAGCTAGTATGTGATCAATATCAGCTGAGCCATGTGTGTGAAGGGGTTTGATGTTGCAAATTATCTCAGCTTTACAACATCACTGTTGCATTGTTGCTGTCTGTCATCTTATTTGGCTCCTATGTGCAATGCAGCCATATCGCTTGTAAGAAAATAAAACACTCAACAGTTTCATGGTTCAATTCCTTTATTGCTTTGTCGGCCAGAGAAAACATTTTGTGAGCCATGGTATTAGTTGCCATTTGGATGTAGCTAAACTTCTTCCACTGGTCAGAGGTGGATGTATGTTTTACAAAATCCCCGTTACATTTACCACACAAGACCCCCCTCCCACCCCGGTACATCAAGATACAAGAAGACCACCTGAAAAATGTATTTTAAATGTACCTTTTGCAGCAAACCGGAATATTAACCGACCCAAAACAGGAAGTCTTACGGAGCCAGGCAGTGATTGCCGAAAAATAGTCACGTGTGTATTTTAGGTAAAGAAATAATGAAATACAGAAAATCAGGAAAAGTTTTGTACTAATTTTTATTTTAAATAATTTCTTTTACAAAAATAAGTAATCAAATTGGTGGTTTGATTTTTTTTTAGGAAAATATAATAAAATGTCTTTGTTTTTTTTATTTTAAATAATTTCTTTTACAAAAATAAGTAATCAAATAGGTGGCTTGATTTTTTAAGGAAAATATAATAAAATGTCTTTGTTTTTTTTATTTTAAATAATTTTTTACAAAAATAAGTAATCAAATTGGTGGTTTGATTTTTTTTTAGGAAAATATAATAAAATGTCTTTGTTTTTTTTATTTTAAATAATTTCTTTTACAAAAATAAGTAATCAAATAGGTGGCTTGATTTTTTGGTACTTCTGCAGTTTATGGACTGTGCTGAAATAATGACTTTATTATTTAGAAATCCATTCTTAACATGAGGAGGGGAGTATTAACTATTCTGTACTTTCACTTAACAATTTAATAAATAAATGAATAAATTTAGGAAACTGAAACTCTTACTGGAAGTTATATTACAGAGGAAGTGTAACAACGGGGACTACATCTGAGCCAACACCGTTTGCTGCTGACGTACTTGTAAACTGGGTTAATATTCCGATTTGCCCCTTTTGCTTCATGAAACTACAAAGTTAAAATCATATATGTTTAGTATTATATAGGTGTGTGATTTAAGTAGAGTTTGATTCTTTGTTTGTAGTCTAAACGATTTGGTTTAAACAATCTGTCAACAAATTGTTGTATGAAGAAATATTTGAAGTGGATAGGAGACCACAGTCGGTCTCTTGAGAAGTTGTTCAATGCATGTAAATAGAAGAACAAACACTTCTTTCTTTTTACTTACTCTTTTCTTTCTTTCCTTTTTTTCTTTCTTTCCTTTTTTCTTTCTTTCCTTTTTTCTTTCTTTCCTTTTATTCTTTCTTTTTTCTTTCTTTTTTTTTCTTTCTTTCTTTTTCTCATTTCAAAAGTCTGCAGCTGAAGCCGGTGATGTTTTTCTAAATGAGGAAGAAGCTGCATTCTGGCTTGTAGTGCTCTTAAAAGTATTGGGATCAATACTGGGGGGAATTGTGCTGCCTAACCCTAACCTCCACCACCACCACCACCACCACTGCGGCTGCTGCTGCTTCTGGCACTGCTCGGCTTCAGAAGAGCAAGAACATGATTTGGCAGTGTCTAAAAGACTTAAGAAACCTATAAGACTGAGACTCAGTTTTCCATTCCCAGTAATGACAATTTCTTTTATTTTACTTTTTTATTTTTTTCGTTTTTTGCTTTACTCGTATTGGAAGATCTGTTCTTGAAATAAAAAATAAATAAATAAAATAAAATGAAAGCTCTCAGAGAGCGCAAACCTCCAGTTAAAAATAGCTTTATCATCAAAAATCAAATCACTCAGCCATCTAAAAGACACCTATATAAAGGGTTCAGTTCGAAATTCTTTCGCAGGTTTCTGGGTTCGACTAGAAGGTTCCCAAGTTCGAAAAAGTGCACCTTTTTTTTTTACTATTGGGTCACAATTTATCAAGGCCAAGAGCCACTCGAGGATAAGGGTTAATGAGACGGAAATGATTATCAGCCGAAAGATGGGGAACACTATGTGAGTACTAACATTAAGCAATGGTGTGAACTGCATTTTATCGCTTATGGGGCGGTCCATGATAAGAAACACCAACAAAAATCTGCCACCTCTTGTAATCTGGATATCAGAGTTAACAGAAAATAATAGGGAAACACTCCAATAAATATTAAGGATAGAAAAGATCATGAATAAATAAACAAAAAAATACAAGGTGAACAGAGTAGTTTAGCAATCGCTAAGTTGAGTTAACAAGTTTCATGATGTTTTGTTCTTTTATACAGGAAAAAAAACCAAAATATTCCATTCTCCTAATTATTTTATTTAAAAGAAAAATTATTTGGGTCACCACTTATTAAGGCCAAGAGCCACTCAAGAATAAAGGTTAATGAGACAAGAAGGACTGCTAGCCGAAAGATGAGGAACACTATGGGAATACTAACATTGATCAGTGGTATGAACTGTGTTTAATTACTTATGGGATGGTTTAAGACAAGAATTTGTTGACAACCAAGTTGTAATAAGCAAGGAAACAGTCCCCCGGTAATGTGTTCTATAGGTGGGAAGCCCTTGCAAAGAAGCTCTTGTTCATGGAAATTCTACCTAGAGACATGTAGGGAAAAAGAAAAGTCTTTTTCTGTTATGGTAGAAATACGAGTTCTAACCGTGCATGTTTTACAAGGATCAACCAAAGATTGGAGCTCAGTCGAGCACCTTCCATGGAAATAACCGTAGAGTAGAGAGAGACTAACAACGTGTCTTCTGTGAGCAAGGGGTTTTAGGGAGGATAAAGAATATAAAAACCAAGATGAGAATAGTTGTCCGAATAATCATATAAAAGATTTCTAAATATATATTATTTATTTATTTATTTTGTGTAGTTTTTTTTTTTTTCACTCATTTTAGGAAGATATGTTCTTAGAATAAAAAATAAATAAATAGAAATGGAAGCACTCAGAGAGCAAAAGCCACCAGTAAAAAAAAATATTCTAAAAAGCAAACTTATTTAACCATCCAAAAAGAAGTGTGTATGATTGGTTAAATTTACAATCCTTTTTCATAAAAATGTTTTTATAATATATATTTTTTTCTTTTTGCTTTATGTGTATATTGAGCAGATTTCTTCTTGGAAATAAAAAAATTAAAAATTAAAATACTTAGAGAGCACAAATCTTCAGTAAAAATAATTTTCTTATAAAAAATAAGATTATTTAAAAATCTCAAATTGAACGTATATAGTAGCCTCAATGTACATTTCCTGTAAAGATAATGTTTCAAAAAATTATTTTTTTTTTGCTTCACTTATATTTATCCTTAAAATAAAATTTAAAAAATACAAGCGTCAAGAACACAAATCTCCAATAAAAATAGTTTAATAAAAAATAAAAATCATTGAACAGTCTTAAAGCAAACATATATAATTGCTTTAATTTATATTCCCTGGAATGACAATGTTGTATATATTTTTTATAACAATATTTTTCATGATATATATTTTTTTTACTTTTCATTTTTTGCTTCATGCACAAAGTTGTTTTTAAAATCAAACAAAAGCACTTGAAGTGTGAGGATATCTACTTCTTCTAAAGCTCTCTGGATTTTGTATATCACTTAAAATGTTTGTATGTAGACCCGTTTATACTTTTCGGAAACT
>OY744542.1:33836062-33838562 GCA_963556195.1 Sepiola atlantica
CTCTTTCTCTTCCTCTCACTCCACTTCACTTCCCCCCTCTCTCTCTCATATATATATATAATTTCACCCTTTCTCTATATTTATATTACTCTCACTCTCTCGCATATAAGTCTTCTTAAACATTCACACACACTCTTTACCTCTCTCTCTCCTTTTCTCTTCTTTTTTCTTTCTTTTATCCTGTGCTCAGTTTATGACTAAGAAAACCTTCTAGTAAAAACATTCTCTCTCTCTCTCTCTCTCTGTCTCTCTCTCTCTTTCTCGCTCTCTCACATATAAGTCCTCCTTCTCTGTCTAATATATAATTTATCTCTCTTTCTCTTCCCCTCACTCCACCTCACTTCCCTCTCTTCCTCTCTTTCTCTCCCTCTCTCTCTCTCTCTTTCTCTCTCTCACTCTCTCACTCTCTCACATATAAGTCCTCCTTCTCTCTCTAATATATCATTTCTCTCTCTTTCTCTTCCCCTCACTCCACCTCATTTCCCTCCCTTCCTCTCTTTCTCTTTCTCTCTCTCTCTCTCTCTCTCTCCATCTTTCATATATAAAAGCAGGACCACCCGGAGTTGACCGGAACAAAAGTGTAACATATTTCTATTAAAACTTCTATCGTTTTACCTCTCTCTATCCTTCTCTCTTTCCTCCTCCCTCGTTTTCCCCACCCCTCTCCTTTCCCATCCACCCAGCCCATTTCTCGCTCTCCCCCTTCTCTCTCTTTCTCTGAGCACACACACACACACACAACTCCTTTTTATAGATTCCTCGAAGAATGAGTCGGCATAAGGGAAGAAACTCCTTGACAAAAAAATCAGAGTTACATCCCTTTAGTTAGTACATAAAATGGCTGGAAAACCGACCTCCCCTGACGAAATCTGTGCCATTTTAGTGTCAAAGAATGAATAATTTTTTTTAAATTTTAGATATTATTCATTCAGAGCAACACTGATCAAGAATATACCAACTTTTTGGTGTCTGTTTTGTAGTTTTAGAATTTTGGATGAACACACACGCACACACAACTGCCCTTTATATAACAGATAATTTTTCTCTTTCGCTATATTTATATTACTCTCACATATAAGTTTTCTTGATCCTTCACACACTCCTCTTATCCCTCTCTCTCTCCCCCTTTCTCTCTCTATTCTTTTCTTTCTTTCCTCTTGTGCTCTCTCTCCTCTTTTTTTCCTGTGCTTTCTCTTTCTCCCTTTCTTTCTTTCTACCTGTGTCCTCTCTCTTCTTTCCTTTCTTTTTTCTATGCTCTCTCTCTTTTTTTTTCTTTCTTTCTACCTGTGTCCTCTCTCTTCTTTCCTTTCTTTTTTCTATGCTCTCTCTCTTTTTTTTTCTTTCTTTCTACCTGTGTCCTCTCTCTTCTTTCCTTTCTTTTTTCTATGCTCTCTCTCTTTTTTTTTCTTTCTTTCTACCTGTGTCCTCTCTCTTCTTTCCTTTCTTTTTTCTATGCTCTCTCTCTTTTTTTTCTTTCTTTCTACCTGTGTCCTCTCTCTTCTTTTCTTTCTTTTTTCTGTGCTATCTCTCCCCCCTTCAGCTTAATTCTTTATTTCCTTTTCCTAGTTTCCTTCCATTTGATCCTGTCTACTTTTTTTATATTTAGAACAATATGATTCCGGCATAAATATATAAAAATCTTCATCCCAAAAATGACAGATTGTTCTTCTGTAACCGATCCATTCCGATAGTTCTCTTGATAATTACCATCATATTTCCCTGACATTGGATACTGTAAATCAGTCAACTGTCCGATCCAGCAGATCATACAATACGCATCTCGCATCTCGAATTTCGCATCTTCCTTAATCTCATAAAAACAATTGTAAGATATGCAAATCTTTGTAAAATCAGAATAGTTCCTTTGAGTCGCATTGTAAAGAATACCCCCGCTCCGCCTAAAATAAAAGATCTTCATATATTTCTGCTTATCTTGTAT
Organism: Sepiola atlantica; assembly: GCA_963556195.1. Classification (NCBI taxonomy): domain Eukaryota; kingdom Metazoa; phylum Mollusca; class Cephalopoda; order Sepiida; family Sepiolidae; genus Sepiola; species Sepiola atlantica. Next base: position 33,838,002 of record OY744542.1, read on the forward strand.
CGTTTGGGAAAACATCGCAAGAGGAGTGAAAAGATGGCACTGGTACAGCTTTTGATCCAAACAAAACCGACTTTTGCCGATGTAGAATTACATAAACAGCCGGCAAAAGCCGAATGAAAACGAATCGGCATCAAAACTAAAACGAGGCGGAAAATGAAAAATTTAAATCAAGAAAAACACTCACCGTATGTTTATTTTTTCTGAAAAATTATTATTTTTTTGAGGAAAAATATTAATGGAACAACTTTTATATATATATATATTTTTTTTTTTTCACAAAAAAGTTAACCTAATTTTATTTTTTTCCTTTACTGATCCAGCTTTTTGAACCAGACAAATAGCGAACCGTTTTTTTTACCCTAAACCTAACTTAACCCTAACCCTAACCCTAACATACTTTTATTGCCTTTGGTAACAATTATTTGTTGACTAGTTGTTTTTTTTTCACCCCTTGTTTTCTTTGTTAGAAATTCTTGACAATCGCCAATTTACGATTTAATCGATTTACAATTTAATGTGTTGTCTGCTTTTCTTGTCTTCTGATTGGATAAGCGCTTCGGC
>OY744542.1:33848562-33861062 GCA_963556195.1 Sepiola atlantica
ATAAATTTTTTCAGATTTTTCTTTATAAATCGCATAAATACTTTCATTTTTTTTTCTTTTTTATAAATCGCATAAATACTTTCACATTTTTCTTTTTTATAAATCGCATAAATACTTTTACATATTTATCCTTCTTTATAAATTCATAAATACTTTAGAGATTTAACTCTTACATCTCGTCTGGTATTACGTGGGTGGAGACATATTGGACGTTGGAGATCCGGGAGAAGGAGAATCAAAAATATAATCTAAGTTACAATTTTTTTTATTTGATTAATAAAAATTCGTTATAATTGTCGATAATAATAATTTTGGTTCAGAAAAAGCTAGTATTTTGTTTTCACAAATAAAATACGATTTTCTATGACGTTTTTTTTTTATTTCAAAGTCGTCAAAACGTTAGAGTTATATTAAGTCTTAAATGTAGCCCGGTGTTGCGTAGATGAAGACAGATTGGTCGTAGTAAGGCTCAGAGAAGAAGAATTAAACATGTAGTCAAAAGAACGAAGTTTGTTATTTAAAAGATATTTATAAAAAAGCATTAGAGTTTTCGTTAATCGTAATTTTGATTTAAATAGAGCTGAATAAGCAAAAAGAGTAATCTCCCCTGCTCTTAGTATATGTAGTTGTGTTTGTAACCGAATAAAGTAAGCGAAAGAAAGTCAAATTCTGTTATGAGAAATCAGTTTATAAAAGAAAAAAAAGAGTGTTTTTTTCCATTTAAACGATCGCAAAAAATAACAGAAATGTCCTAACGGATATGAAATTGAAAGGTTGTATATTGTTGATATTGAGATATTTACCAATCATAAACTTAGCGTAAAGTGCAGAGAAGAGGAGGCAAAATTTTAAATCATGAAAATGGTGGACTGGGTTTAATGAATCTTTTCAGTCCCCCTTCTCATTACTAACTCCGACTTTAATCATTTTAAAATGAATTGTTCCAAAATGTAATTATGTCGTCCCGTCAACGAAAACGGTACAATTAAGGAAAAATTTGAATGCAACCCGTATCTAGACAGGTTATTTATCTACCTCCCACAGCGGTAAGATGTGACACAAGGTCGGAAAGTGGGATTTGATAAGTCAGCACCCTAGAGGAAGAGCACCTATGACCCTTAAAAATTGCCTGGGCAGCCACGTCGGCATTCTCCGGTAGATACGCCTCAGGCGATTAGCAATAAACTAACCCCTTCTCAAAGGGTGAGAAGGCAAAGCCTGGGAGGGTGAACCTCCTAGAACTGCACAGGACAAATCCATAGACCGGCATAAATCAAGCCCCGAAGGCCAAGACGATACCAGTCTATAGGGTGTAGTATCCATCGGAACAGATACTACACTTTGATCCGGGCCAAAAGGCCCAGAAGTACTTATCTAGACAGTCAGTGCCGGTGCTCAAACTGCTTATTAGCCATGGCTGAAAAGACCAATCTACTCTAATATTTCACTCTGGTCTGGGGGAAGGCTATATTGATACATTTCTTAAAGATATTAATGAGAAAGTGAATTGAACAGATTCTGTTGGACTTGAACCCAGTCCACCATTTCCATGATTTAAAATGTTGCCTCCTTTTCTTCCACTGGGTTCAAGTCCTATTTAATTTGTTCAATTCCCTTTCTCGTTAATAACTTTCAGAAAGGTAGCCTTCTTCCGAACCTGGGTAAAATATTACGGTAAACTGTTCTTTCCAGCCTTGGCTCACAAGCAGTTTAAGCAGCGTCACTGACTCTTATGTTATGCAGTCAGTCATAAAAATAAAATGCAAGGCCTGTGATATAAAAGCACTTTGAGACTTTCTTTGAAAATATTGGAGAATTAAACTGCAAGGCTAGGACATAAAATTCAGCTTTAAAAGTCTGAATTTGGTCTTTGGCCAGAAACACGCACACGGCAGCAGGCGGTACAATATTTATGATTGCCATCAAGTCTTTGGGAAGGAGGCACTTAACCTGAAAGAATATCTTCGGGCACCGTCGAAAAAGAAGAATAGGAATAAAATTAAAAACAAAACACTCACATGAATTTATTTCTGTCAAAGCCGAATCAGATTGTTCGGAATTTCTCCACAAATCAATAACCCAATAAAATCAGATATCAGCACCAAAAAAAGACGTACGTGAGTTTTATGTTCTACTAAGCCAAAGGCTAAAGGTTTTATAGGCTACTGTCTGAAGTACCCACCTGCGTTGGGTAAAAGGTCATAATTATAATCTTGAAATGACTGGAAACTTTCATTGTCTCGTGATGTTCTGAACAATAGTTCTTTCTACTGAACAAAAATTAAAATTCTATGGAAAATAAAATATCTATATAACAAACACTAAGGCATTTCATGTTCGTACGTATGTTATCACCTTTCACACATATTTAAAAAATGAGATCGTCTGATGAGCAAAATATGGTTTGGTAATTAAGCTGCTATCGCTAAAGCAACAAAATTTTGACTTTACTTATTTTTAAATGATTTTTTTTTTCATAGAAATCGCTCCAGACAAGGCATGAAGCCACTTGATGTAAGGAGCTAACAAGAACGAAAGATGATTATCACAAAGACAGGAGATGCCTATTGGCCTTAGTCTTGAAAAGACCAAGTCTATAAGTAGGAGGAAAACAGTCAGCAGGAAGAAAGAATTGTTCCTAAATCAAATTGTGTCGTCCCGTCGACTAGCACAGTACAATTTTAAATAAATACATTTCAAAAAGTGACATTCGTTTCATTGGTTTGAAGAATATTTAGCTGACGATTATTTTTACGGTAAGAAGACAGAGAATAGTTATTGGTTTAAAAAGAATTAAACAAGCCGCGCATGCATGGTCCCCCTCTGTATGTGACTCGATGTGACGAGTGTAAAATGCAATAAATTTGGGCAATTTGGGGCATTTTTGTCCCCCCTTTGACACCCTGGGGGCGCGAACCAGAGTTTTCTGAGGTCAAGGATGCTCATTTTATATCCAGAACAATTGCCTCTACATTTTGGCCAAGTTTCAGAAAAATTGAATGGATGGATCAAACATTATGGGAGAAAAGGGTCATTTTTTGCTATTTTGGGCTTTTTTGACCCCCTGGGGGCGCGAACCAGATTTTTTCCAAGGTCAGCGATACTTATTTTTTATTAGGAACAATTGCCTCCACATTTTGGCCAAGTTTCAGAGAAATTGAATGGATGGATGAAAAGTTATGGGGCAAAAAATGTCATTTTTTGCCATTTCGGTGCCTTTTGACCCCCTGGGGGGCTAACCAGATTTTTTTTCAAAAATCGGAGAATGTCACTTTCTAACCTGACCAAAGTTACAACTTCATGCAAAATTTCAGAGAAATTCAATGGATGATTGCGGAGAAAAATCCGGACGGACGGACATGCCTCAAAACATAAGTTCCCCGATTTTATAAATTGGGGGACCAATAAATAAAGAAAGAAGAGTCATGTTAGTTTTGTTTATGTAAAGAATGTTTAGAAGACAATGACAATCATTTTTACGGAAGAAGAAAGAGTCATTTTTTCTTAATCGTACTCACCCTGACAGACACTTGTGGTCTCAAAAGGAATATTATTATTATTAAGAGTAACGTATGTAACTCATACAAATTGATGTAGAAAGCACCATGGAATTTTTACCGGGTCCCGCTAGTTTAAATAATTGTTTTTTTTTTAATGCAATAATACTAACTGAAGTATCTGTCTACATTGAGTAATTAAAAAAAAGTAACGTTGTCGACCGTAGTTGAAGGCAACCCCAAAAGCTTCTGTTTCATTGGTTACTACACCGAGATGTAGGGGAGGGTGCCACTCCTTTTTCATGATTACTTTACTTATTCATGATTCTCACCTTATAATGCTGAGTGCTCAAGCTAAGGGGCGTCAAATACCATTTGTTGCGTCTTTGGTATGATTCGACTCGAGATTGAACCCTAGTCCCCCGATCCATTGGCAAACACTCTAACCATTGTGTCAACTAATATTGAACATTTGAAGACCTTCGTTGTCTGTAGAAATGCAAACGATGGAGATTAATCTTGAAGAATGGCGAGAAATATGTTGGAAATAAATAAATTACTTCCGCAAACAATGATTTTCAATTTAGCAAATAATGCTGAATCGATTAAAGTAAATTGAATAAATGTGAAAGTCTTTTTCATTTATCCGAACTATATTTATATCAAAACATCTTAGGCTTAATTAATTATGATGATAATTAATTAATTAATTAATTAATGATGATGATGATGATGATGATGATGATGATGATGATGATGATGATGATGACAACCAGTACATTTTCCATGGAAAAAAGACTCTCCTCATCTTTCTAAATTACAACCAAAAATATAACTTCATATTTTTGAAAATCTTCATAAAGTTTTTATTTTTATTTTCATGTTTTTTTTTAAATAATAAAGCAGAAAAATACAAAGTAACCATTTCAAATTACTCAGTAAAATATATAATTCGACCAATCAACGTTTTGCTTTTTCGTTTATTCATTTTTTTTATAAACGCTTATTCATTATTTTATAATCAGGTTTTAATGTAGAATTCATTTTTATGCTTATACAAAATCATATCCCTCGACTTTGAATATCGAAAAGATCGCATGAAATAACATTTTTATTGTTTTTTTCATAATTAATAAAATCTGACTATGTTCATACACATTAAATTTCCTCGACATTGGAATGTATCAAATAACATCATAACAATCATCTTTTTGTTGTTTTTCTCCAAATTACTAAAATGTGAAATGAAAATTGTTTCTTTGTTTTTCTGTAAGGAAGGCTACAGTTTGATTAATTGCTGCCTGGAGGGTGTGTAGTTTTTTTTGCTATTAATTAATAAATTATTGCTCCGGATACTAATAAATTTTAGAGACACTTGACTAAAATGGAAGAAAGAGGGGAAACCCATAGTTAATCTTTAATCTTAAAGTTACTTCAAGTTTTTTATAAAGAATTTATGACGGCATAAAGGTAGTTTTCTGAAAATAATAAAGACGAATTCTAAAATATTCAAACATATATATATATATATATATATATATATATATATATATATATATATATATGTATATATATATATATATATATATATATATATATATATATATATATATATATATATATATATATATATATGGGGTCTGATCAACTCTGTTGGGAAGCCATGAAATTAAATACTGTCTTGTTTTTAAATTCCCGAAACAGTTTTTCATGGTAAACAACTGATGATCCCTTAAAATAGTGTTAGAAACAAACTAATATAATAACTGTAAAAATAAATTGACTTACATGAGTGAATTTCCACTGAAAGACTTGGGACTATAAGTTTTTTTTTGTTTTTTTTTAATATAGTTATAATGGTTGAGAAACTTCCGAGACTATATATATATATATATATATATATATATATATATATATATATATATATATATATATATATATATATATATATGAAGAGCTCGAATGCAAAACGCGATAAATCCAATTTGTCTTAATTGAGACATTGAACAATACCAGGACAAATACATTTAATCTAGACTTCGCCTAAAATCTTATTTTCATTAAAAGTCAAAGGAAATTATGCCGGTATCATATCAGGTAAAACATACTTTTGATATGTAATACAGTGTTGAAATACAACCCTTTTTGTAGTGATAGCTTCGTAATTTTGAAAATGGCGTTTATCGCGTTTTGCATTCGAACTCTTCATATATATATATATATATATATATATATATATATATATATACAGGGTGGGCCAAAATAAGGGTCCTATCTTTAAATTTGAATAACTTGAATTTGAATAACTTCCACAAAATAAAAGTTAAACTCACCAAACTTTATGTGTGTGTAGACTGACCCTTCCGAGATTTTTTGAAATAAACAAAACAAATTTTAGCCGAAAAACACTTCTTAAAACTTACAAAAACTAAAGTATTGTTTTTTACACTGTTTTGAGTTTTTTAAGCAAAAATAATGTTTTCTAAATGAGGGTACGTTCCTTAGGGCTAATACGGCTCATGCTTGCTTCGGAAGGGGTCCTTTACTTATTCTAAAAAAAAAAAAAAAAAAATCAATAAATAAAAAAGTTATGAATTTTTAAAAATAGGACCCTTATTTTTGCCCACCCTGTATATATATATATATATATATATATATATATATATATATATGTATATATATATATATATATATATGTACGAGAAAAAATCTGAGCCGATGGGTCAACCATTGAACTCGAGTTAGATTGTTTGAATCAGGAAAAAATGAGTTTGCAAAGCCAGTTAAATATAAAAAAATAAGCAAACAAATCCCAAATTAGTCGCTTTCTGCTCGTTATATGCACCCTTCCCTAGATATTTCTCTCTTTTTCCTCTTTCTATCTCGGCTATGGGTTACATATTATTACGACTTGTGGTGTTATTCCCTTTTGTTTAGAATGGATTATTCTAATCTGTTTTTATTCATTCTTTCTTTATAACATTCGACTGTTAATATCAAATCCAAGGGGATCATTTTACATTAAAGTTACATAGAAATCTGAACCCCTTACTAACAGTGGAAAGGCACCGCGTCTATGAGAAAGAAAACTCTGAAATAACTCTAGAATAGATTAGGTTCTCAAGCCTCTGAAAGGCAACTCGCTTAGAAGGAAAACTATAACACTAAGATAGACTAGATTATCCGAAATAGGACACATATTCGACTGGCTGCAACAGCTTATATCTGTCAACCTGTTACAAAAATGTTACTATAATTCCTGAAAATGAACAAGGAAAGAAAATCATCTTTGGCCTTTTGGCTAAGATGAAAGTGTAGTATCTGTTCCGATGGATACTGCACCCCATAGACTGGTATTGTCTTGGCCTTCGGGGCTTGATTTACGCCGGTCTATGGGACAGTCCTGTGCAGTTGTAGGAGGTCCACCCTCCCAGGCTTTGTCTCCCCTCTTTGGGGAGGAGTAAGTTTATTGCTTACTGCCTCAGGCGCCCCTACCGGGGAATGCCGACGGAGCTGCCCAAACCAAACCCCACTTTCCCGACCCGAGCTTGGGTCGCATCTTACTTGTGGGAGTAAGATAAAACTGGCCTTGTGCCTAACTCCTGTAGCGGAGTAAATAAAAGGAAAGAGTTCACTGAGTTGGTGTAGGTCAGTTTGTCTCTATGATGGCAACAGACCATTGTTGAAGGAAGAACCAAGATAGGATTACAGGGAATTGTGGTTGCAAAAGACTGACTTCGCAAACAAACAAAAAAAGCCCTAATATTAATTATTCATTATCAGAAAAATATCAACCAGTCTTGTCTAAAGGGGAATTAAGAAAACAAAAAGATTTGAGGCAATTTGAGGACTAAAGAAAACAAAAAGATTTGAGGCAATTTGAGGAATAAAGAAAACAAAAAGATTTGAGGCAATTTGAGGAATAAAGAAAACAAAAAGATCTGAGGCAATTTGAGGAATAAAGAAAACAAAAAGATTTGAGGCAATTTGAGGAATAAAGAAAACAAAAAGATTTAAGGCAATTTGAGGAATAAAGAAAACAAAAAGATTTGAGGCAATTTGAGGAATAAAGAAAACAAAAAGATTTGAGGCAATTTGAGGAATAAAGAAAACAAAAAGATTTGAGGCAATTAATGTTAAATTATTCTGATATATATTTTCGCAATGAATAGGGAAATAGGAAAATCGCTTAAGTGCATAAAAGAGTTTTAAGAATAAAGGAAAATTGGAAATTCTGATATCTATGAGAATTTCATCTAACATATAAAGTTATCTTGTCGGATTCTCAAAATTAGACCCCCAAATCATTTACGCTGACAAATCAAACTTTGCTTATGACCAGCCAATTTTCATGTGTTATTCTTGTACCATGTTATTGGCAATATAATAACATACTTATTATTATTTTTATATTTTATTTTTTTTATTTATGGAAATCACTCCAGACAAGGCATGAAGCCACTTGATGTAAGGAGCTAAAAACAAATATTACTTTAAGGTCAAAAACTAGCCAACGATAAATGCTAGATAGATATATTCCAGTAAACAGCAATTTTCCCCGTTTGTCAGAAACATCGCTCATGGAATGTGAGGACTAAAATGAACAAAATAAGGGAAGCGAGAGTTACAAGGCTGCCGAAAGTTAGTCACTTTCTACTCTCCTTAGCTACAATATATCTAAAAAATAACTTAATCTGGCCCAGAATGATGAGAGAAGAAGTGGGAGGAAGCGAATGACTTAAATAATTATAAGAGAAAAAGGGGAACACGAGAAAGGGCGGGAGAGAGAGAGAGAAAGCGAGTAAGAGGATGAAGAGTATTTACAAAAACAAATGATCATTATCAAGAAAGAAATATATATATTTACTTGAAAATAGATGATGTCACAACATGAGCTAATTTTCTAGTGTGCCAAAGTGGCGCTCTTGTATAAGCAGTAACCGATCTGAGGGAGATAACTTTATTTGTCTTAGCCGCCGCTATTCCGAATTCGCTTATACTTTGGCAAGGGAGATAACTTTGTTTAACTTTTCTTTTTATGTTTATATAAAGTGTATACAATTTGTGGCATGTAAATAAGTGCTTAAAAGTTATTTTGAACGGGTTTAGGGTTAGGGTTTTTAACGCATTTCAAAACCGTAACATGTTTTTTTATTAATAATCAAAGTTATCTCCCTTGCCAAAGTATAAGCGAATTCGGAATAGCGGCGGCTAAGACAAATAGAGTTATCTCCCTCAGATCGGTTACTGCTTATACAAGAGCGCCCTTAAAGTCGGTTTATACAAGTTATAATTCTGCAATATGCGGATTTAGTCTAGGATTTGGAGGCCATATATTCGTATGAGTATAGCACCGCTGTCGCTAGAAATACAGAAGAGGGAATGGTTCTGAGAACGGCGTTTCTTGTGGATGGGGTTTTATTTTGGCTTACATTGTATGTTGTCAATTATACTAGTCCTACTCTGTTTGATACTATTGTTACATATCCGAGTCGGTGCACGGAAAGGTTGTTGATAAAACAGATGCACCTGGCGATTGTCAGTTGATACGATAATTGTCGGATGACCAAAAAGTTATTTGAAAATAAAATTTAAAAAACTCACAACCAGACAAACACCTGCACAGGAAGAGGCAACATATGATCGATTGTCAAAAGATAAGTTTCTTGTGACAAAAAAAAGATGCACCTGCAAGAATCACTTAAACAGTGATGTCAGAAGAAAACAGAGATGTCAGAAAGGTTAAAGATCATATTGCCAGGTGCGGTTGTGTCACCAGGAAAAGATGGACAGATTTTGGAAGTGTCAAATAAAGTTCAAGCTGTCACCGAGTGCAATCTCAATGAGGTCGTCCATGTGGCGACAAAATCGTTATATAATAACAACCGAAAATCAAAAGACAGTCAGTTGACGATCGAACCTCGGAGAGAATCAACCGTCTAGTTCCCTGTGCACAAAGCCTCTCCGACCACCACCCTCATTCGTCACCGACAAATAAATATACATATTATATTTTCCTAAGATACCTGTGTTGTCATTTTTATTAAGCCCCGCACAATACAACACTATACTGCTATTAATAAAGCATGACGAGTTATCTCCCCTTTCTCACCAGGTGGAGGATTAGCGAGGTCGCAATATTTAATTTGCTTTCCCGTGTGTATGCGTTTGGTATTAAAACCGTTTCTTACGGTTCATCAGTCTTTCAGTCTTTATCTTTTACACAACAATTTTAATACCAAACAAATATACAAATCAAATTAAATATGTCGGCCTCACTCTACTCCACCTAGTGAGAAGGGGGGATAACTAGACATGATTTATTAATAGCAGTATAGTATAAAACTGTGTACGACTAGAATAATTTACACTTTCCTCTATCAAGTAGTACCAAGAAGGAAAGAAAGCTGGTTTAATTTACAATATTATATCATTAATGTTAACTAATATATATATATATATATATATATATATATATATATATATATATATATATATATATATATATATATGTAGTACGGGTATGTTAAAAAAATTAATAAAGTGCTCGATCGCAAAAAGTGAGAGATAAAATATAAATTATTCATCTAAAAACTATGTTACATATTTCAAAGACGTACCGAGATTTCATCAAGATGGACTGACCTTTTATCCTTTAAAAGGCCATTAGTCTATTCAAATCATCAGCGACTCATATATATATATATATATATATATATATATATATATATATATATATATATATTTATGGCAATTAAGCTACATAGAGGCTCCCGCGTTTCATCCCCAGGGGAATCTTCAGGCTAAAATGCATGGAGTTATTTTTGCTGGGTGTTTTTATATACACGGCTAGCTAGTTAACCAATCAGATTCTTTGTGTTCTCTCAGTCAATCGTTGGGCTTCCCGCGAACAAAGGTCTTGTTGGTGTTACTTCCTATATCCTGTTCTATTGTTCTGTTTTCTATAGATTGGCCTATATCCTGTTTCCTTTGTTGTGTCAATGTAATGGGTGAATTTATTTTAACACGTGGTTCCTTGTATTTCTCGTTTAGGTTTTAATTTTTAAATTGTTATGTTTTTGTTTAGTTTTTCTTTTTACTTATTTGTTTATTTATTTATCATTAGCCTAAGGTAAATTTATTTCTGGGTAATCAGCTTTTTGCTATCTCACTTCTACAGTTTAATAGATTTCAGGGATCTTTAAAGTTTAGGATTTCAAATTTTTCATTCAAACATAATCTACACAGGTCGTCTAAATTTCTACATGTATTGGCCTGCCGTATTATTTTCCATTCAATGATTGGTGAGCGTCCATTTTCTTTGAGCTCCCAATAGTGGTTTGCTAGTGCTGTTTTAATTCGACGTTCTCTGTTTTTAAATGTTCTTTTGTGGTCATAATATCTGGTTTTAAAATCTAGGGAGGTCATACCCACGTAGTACTTCTTGTTATTCGGTCTTTCCTTGGCAAATATTGTGAATACATGAAATACTAATATATATATATATATATATATATATATATATATATATATATATATATATATATATATATATATATATAGTGTGTCAGGTTGTATATGAAAAGAAATCAATAAAGTGCGCGATGATATAAGAGAGCTAATATAATTTATTTAAATACTATATGTTACATATTTCAAAAATATGTAACATATAGTATTTAAATAAATTATATATATATAAATATATATATACATATATATATATATATATATATATATATATATATATATATATATATATATATATATATATATATATATATATATAGAGTCTCGGAAGTTTCTCAACCATTAAAACTATATAAAAAAAAAAAAATTAAAAAAATAAAAACTTATAGTCTCAAGTCTTCCAGTGGAAAATCACTCATGTAAGTCAATTTATTTTTTACAGTTATTATATTAGTTAGTTTCTAACACTATTTTAAGGAATCATCAGTTGTTTACCATGAAAAACTGTTTCGGGAATTTAAAAACAAGACAGTATTTAATTTCATGGCTTCCCAGCAGAGTTGATCAGACCCCACTTCCCTTAAAATACAAAAACATATTATATATATATATATATATATATATATGCATGTTTGTTTTCTCTCTCGTGTATCAATGACTAAAAGCTTTTTGAAATATATATTTCTTCAAATCTCTTCTATCTAACAATACAAATGAACTAATTTTCAGTAAAAGATGATTCTAGAAGTCTTCTTTCATTTAGTTCCATTTAAACAGCATCTTAACCCTTATCATCGAGTGGCTTTTGGCCTTGATAAGTGGTGATCAATTATTAAAAGAAAAAAAATAGATATTAAATCGGATAACCTTGCTAGTTTGTTCAAGACATGTCCACCAACACACACACACACACAGGTAATTTATTTTACCTAGCTTTTGCTGACATTCCTATAATATCCATAAAATGCCTTTACAAAACGACCCAGGTCTCCAGTCCATGCCCTTCTCTTGTTATTCGCTGGAACCGAATCAATAAAAGAAAGCGCTGTTGCTCGCAGGCGGGCTAGAATTATTGCCGATACCAAATAACCGACATTAATCCTTATTTGTTTGCTTATTGTTAGTTTTCGAAGAGCGCGGGAAAAAGAGAGATTGAATACACTGTTTAGGCTTTTGGTACAATTCTGGTTATGGTCTTATGGAAATTGTCGTCGCAGAACATAATACTGAGAAAAGAATAGAAAATTCCAAGAATCTCTTGATAATTTCAGATCTCTTCCATTAGAGATTCAATAATTCTGTTTTGTATTTTATGTTGTATCAACATTTATTATCGGAGTGAAGAAAATTCTTTTCTGTAATATGAATCGATCTGATAATATTTCCTATGTTGTTATCTATATAATAACAGTGTATGTACGTGTGTCCGGTTAGCTTCAATAATCACAAGCATTTTATTTATACAAACATTATTTGGCTACATATTTGCAAAACATGTTTTATTTACTCCTCTCCAGGAGTTAGGCACAAGGC
>OY744542.1:33866062-33876062 GCA_963556195.1 Sepiola atlantica
GTGGACTATTGTTAGATTGGTTAATGATTCAAGGATTTGATGAAGAGCGAGAGGAGACTGATGGGCAATGATTTTTTAAGTCAGTTCTTACACCAGAATTCTTGAACACTGGTACCATAGAGGCAATTTTCCAGCTATCAGGAAAGCAAGATTTGGCAAGGTATTTGTTATAGAGTTTGGAGAGGACAGGGCCTTTCTCAGCAGAGCATTTTTTATTACTATAGCAGGGACAGGATCAGGCCCACATGCTTTGGAGGTTCAAGGTTTTTTAAGATATCCAGGACATTGGAAGGGGGGATTATCAGATCATCACGTGTGGCTTCTGTCCGTAGTTGGAAATAAGGGAAAGAATGATTTATGGAGTTAAAGGTGAAGTTTATGGTGAACCGCTGGACAAGCAATCCAGCCTTATCCATTGCCATGGAAGCGACATCATGGTGGTTGGATAGTGGGGGAATTGTTGATTGCCCATTATTATTTTCGTTTTTATTAAGTCATATATTGTCAGGCAACCGAATGAACTAAGATTCAAAGAAATTAAATATTGAAGTATCCGATTTTCTTCTACTACAGGAAATATCGGGTCGGATAGAATGTGTAATCGATGAAACTGATTGAAATTTTTTTATTTTATATAAAGCACACAGACTGAAAATTTCTGTAATTCACTGGTTAGGCCGATTCAAATATCGATTTGGCGGATGCAATGCAATAGTTCGCTAACTTCGATAATGTAAATGACTGATTGCGGTTCTGAAAAAATATTTATTACTTATATGTTTATTTTTGAAGTATGCTTTTATCGATTTTTGTCAATTGAATGCAAACATAGTAAAAAAAGGAATTGACATTTATATGCAAAAAATAGGGTTAAATAAGTATTTCCCTTTCAAAAATTGTGAGGAAAAAGAAAGTTAAATGAATGTTGGATGCATTTCAATTTTTTCAGCATTACTAAGGAAGTTTTTTATAGACTGATGAAGCATCCTCATGAAAATCAGTGATATGTTGTATATCATCCAAATGTATGTTCTTGAGATGGGCAGAAACAATTGTTTGTAAATAAAAGTGTTTTGGGGATATATGAAATGTTGTTCTCTCAATAAAACTAGGGTTTAACATTATATATATATATATGTATATATATATATATATATATATATATATATATATATATATATATATATATATATACTTAAACAATTTTTCCCCTCATATCTTTTTCGATTTTCTTAGTTTTTAATTCATCATTCTGACGTTTTCTCTTAGAGGGTTAGACGATAAGGCCTTAAGGAAAATTTTAGCAATTTTCTTTTTTTTCCCCACCGCCCGTTTCATTGATTAAAAATGTTTCTTCTGAAATTTATCCTACGATTTTGTTGTACACGAAATTTATTTACATATATATATATATATATATATATATTTTAGAGGAAGCATTATTAAAATCAATGAAACAGACGAGTGGGGGAAAAAAAAAAAAGAAGGAAAATTGTTAAAATTACCTTAAGGCCTTGTCGTCTGACCCTTTTTTCCCCACTCGTCTGTTTCATTGATTTTAATAATGCTTCCTCTAAAATTAATCCTACCATTCTGTTGTACACGAAATTTACTTACATATATATATATATATATATATATATATATATATATATATTTCACCTTTTTTTTCATTTTACTTCATTAAGTAAGTTCTCAGAAATCAAGGGGTCCATTTCTGGGCAAACACTTGATTTCTATATGAGATACATAGATATCCGCATGTTCGAACAAGATTCTTCTCTACCTCAAACGTTGAACTAGTAAAGAAGTGAAGAACATTAATTTTCTTCTCCCCAAATGAACAGTCAACCATGTTATAGTATATATTTCTTGTGGTCTCTTGGTCTTACCGGATTCCAGGACAAGAATTCATCTAGTCTGGTGGAGTATCCAGCTTAGTGCTGTTACTTAAGGTAACATCACAAGGAGAAAGTGCACCATTCAAGAGATCTTATTTGGGCTTTGAATACTATGTTATTTCAAATATTTGGTCATAGTTTACTTGTAGGGTGAAAAGTATCCTATGTCAGGTTGTCCTGACAAACCCTTGTAGAGAGAGACCGAAGACACTCGAGAATGTTTTCTAGTAGGTAATTCAAACTCTCCAGTAGGTAATTCAAACTCGTGTATTTCTAAGCTATCCATTTAACTCTATAAAATATAATGAACGACAGTGTAACGCACACTAAAATTGGCTGGATACATTCACTGAATAATTAGTTTAATTCATTATTAAAGTCAGGAAAAAACGAGTCAAAAGATGGACATTTAAGTCTCCCATAAAAAAATAATCAAAACATCATAAAATATGTTATTTCATTTTATTCTCAATAAAGAACTAAATTAAAAATAGTACTTTGAAAATTGCTATCTTTGAGAAGTCATTTTATTAGGTTTAAATCGTCAATGAATATGAAAACCAGTTTTGGAATAAAAATTCTTTGATACAATTCAGCGGGAGAATGACAAAGGAGAAAAATAAGCTGGGATGCGAATTCTTAGCGCTCAATATAATTCTAAATTATTGCCTTTTTAACTGATTACCTCCCCCTTTTACTCTCTCTGTCTCTCTCTCTCTCTCTCTCTTTCTCTCTCTCTCTGGAATCGGTACGATGAGGAAGACACACTTACTGACAGAATCTGCTTCATCAAGTGGTCTTGGCAATATCAGAAAGATATAACTTTCTAGAATTACATTAAATGATATTAATTTTTGGAATTATACACTCATTCTGGAAATGAATGCGGTAATTTGGTTTAGGGCCACTCTGACAGGAATCGTTACAGAAAAATAAAAGAATAAATAAAACCCTCTTTTAGGTGAATCCACTTAAATAACTCTGACTAATTAGGTGTTGAATTTTGAATGCAAAAAAAGTTAGAGATTTTTTGTATGCTTAGATGCATCCATGCATCTTTATAAGAGGCTTCGTCTGTCGATCTATCATGCTTCAGTTTGAAATAGCAGTTGCATCACTAAACGCGCAGATTAAATGGACGCATCTTATTTTAGATGCGTCTAAGCATTTCTATAATATGCTATGTCTGTAAGCGGTATGTAATGCTTAAGTTTGAAATATAATTTTCATTGGTCTGTTAGACTTAAGTTCTCAGTGCTTTTCTTTGGTTTGCCACGCTTTTTTTTCTTCTTTTTTTTTTTAACATAGTTCATGCCAAACAAGGCAGGGCGCCACTGTAGACGTAAGGGGTTACTGAGAAAACAAAGGGTGAAGGTTGGGGAGGGGGGGGGGGGGCAACCTAGTTTTGGAGCTGCGCAGCGAGATATCTGTTTACATTAGTTTTAAATTTCTGCATGTCAGTAACGTCAGGAAAGCAGGGAGCAGGGAGGAAGTTCCAGAGTCCAGCAGCACGAGGAAAGAAGCTTTTGGAGTAGAAAGCTCTTCAGCATCTGGGGGAACTCCACAGTGTATGGATGGGATTTGGCAGATTGTCGGGTTGGTCTAGTGAATCTACGTCGTGGGGGCACCAGAGCAGCACGCTCATCAGAGCACAATCCATTGAAGTACTTGTAAAACAGGCACAAGGAAGCAACATTGCGGCGATGGGACAGGGGCTGGAGCTTGGTGTATAGTGAAGGACCTATCAAGTTGGCGACTCTTTTTTGAACCTTGTCTTAGAGGGAGAGACTAGCGGATGATGCACCAGCCCAGATGTGGCAACAATACTCCATAGATGGGCGGATGGTGGCTTTGTAGAGATATAGGATAATGTCAGGTGTGAGAAGTTTACTGGCAGGATAGAAGCATTTTCATCGCTTAATGGACAGATTGTTTCCTTTTGGCTAGGAGCAGGGTGTAGTATCTGTTCTTATGCTACACTTCATACTTTCTGTTCTCTGTCAGTGAAGGAGGAATTTTTTTAGGTAATTTTAATTGTTGTCTTAATCCAGAGTGACCCTTTTTGAGTGATGGATTTTCCCCACATTAAAAACAGACCCTGTGTCTAACTCTGCCCTCGTGGGGAGACTAGTAAATAAGGGCAGTCTGTTTGGATCCATCTTTATGTAAATCAACCTAGAGTCTTTCCCGCGCCACCTCAAAAAAAAATGGTGATAACTTTTTAAGTCCCTTTAAAAAATTCTCAATTATATAATTGTTTTGTAGTTGGCCTGCAGAAATCGTTACGTGCAGTTGCAATATTTTTTTTATCAAAAACTACCATAGATTAGTGAGGGTTTTTTTCACACACTCTTATTATAAATACATATATACTAGAAAAAAATGTAACCCGTTGGATCATCCATTGAGCTCGGTTTAGATTGTTTGAATCAGGAAAAAGTGAGTTTGCAAAGCCAGTTATAAAATAAACAAAATCCAAAATAAGTCTCTTTATACTTGCTATATCTCCTGGCACGCTGGCTAAGTGGTTAAGGACGTGAACTGGGTGTGCCGGGTTCGAATCCAGTTCGTTCTACAGAAACACTTTCATCAGAACCCATGCCTGATCTTGTGTCTAACCTCCTGGAGAGAAGGTAAATAAAATACTTACCTATATCTCCTCTTCCTTCTCTCTTTCTTTCTACAGCTACTGGACCAAAGGGAATAGGACCACAAATAGTAATATTATTTAAATATTACTATTTTTGGTGCTATTCCCTTTGGTTCATCATGGATTATTCCAATCTTTTTATTCTTTTCTTTCTTTATTAACTTTGACTGTTAATAAACAGAGAGAGTGACAGAAATGAGAGTTATAGATACCGTATAAAATAAGAGTAGGTGGAGTCTGATGACATACAGTAAGAGAAGATAAAAGTGATAGACAGAAACTAAGTAAGACACCCACCACTTGGTCAGTTAATTACAAATTTCGGCTAATTAAAACAATTAAAATAGAAATTTTTTCAAACATGAATCCATCGTAAAACTGAAGAATATTTTAGCAGGTATTTTGTGTGATTAAAATACATAGGATAAACGGCATAATCACGTTGACACACCGATTCCAGTTAGATCACCAAAGTTAAGCGACGTTGAGCCTGGTCAGTACTAAAATGGGTGACCATTTGGGAATACCAGATGCTGTATGTGCTCTCCGCTTATCTTGGCATTGTTTCCAGTCGTCCTGGATTTCTCTTTGTGACTTGTGAAAAAAGGTTTGTAGATCAAATTGTTTAGTAGGCGTATATTTTGTAAATCAATAGTCCGTAAACGATAGATTCTATTTTAATCATAGTTTGAAACGTGACAGGTACTACCACTTCGTCTAAAAGTGGACCTTGGAGTGAAGGCAACTAAGAGGTGATTCCACATTCCCTAAAGCCCTTAAATTGGGGCCTCGCTACCGGATGTAATTTTGAACTATAAGAAATCCTATTGTAATAATAGTTATTTTATCACTTCATTCATATGTACAACATAATCACATTGACACACCGGTTCCAGTTAGATCACCGAAGTTAAGTGACGTTGAGCCTGGTCAATACCAGATGGGTGACCATTTTGGAATACCAGGTGCTGTATGTTCTCTCCGCTTATCTCGGCAGTGTTTCCAGTTGTCCTGGACTTCTCCTTGCCACTGGAATAAGGCAGTGCGGACTTGGGAGAGGTGTGATTGGGATTGTGCAACCCTTGTTTCACAATTACATGTGTCACCACCCTTACAGGGGGTATCCATTGTCTCTCGAGACTGAACAGAGGACATGATAGTCATTTCATTCAAAAAAAAAAAATATGATGATCGCTTCATTCAAAAAATAATAAAATATGATGATCACTTCATTCAAACAATAATAAAATATAATGATCACTTCATTCAAACAATAATAAAATATGATGATCACTTCATTCAAACAATAATAAAATATGATGATCACTTCATTCAAAAAATAATAAAATATGATGATCACTTCATTCAAACAATAATAAAATATGATGATCACTTCATTCAAACAATAATAAAATATGATGATCACTTCATTCAAACAATAATAAAATATGATGATCACATCATTCAAAAAATTATAAAATATGATGATCACTTCATTCAAAAAATAATAAAATATGATGATCACTTCATTCAAAAAATAATAAAATATGATAATCACTTCATTCAAAAAATAATAAAATATGATGATCACTTCATTCAAAAAATAATAAAATATGATGATCACTTCATTCAAACAATAATTAAATATGATGATCACTTCATTCAAACAATAATAAAATATGATGATCACTTTATTCAAAAAATAATAAAATATGATGATCACTTCATCCAAACAATAATAAAATATGATGATCACTTCATTCAAAAAATAATAAAATATGATGATCACTTCATTCAAACAATAATAAAATATGATCATCACTTCATTCAAACAATAATAAAATATGATGATCACTTCATTCAAAAAATAATAAAATATGATGATCACTTCATTCAAAAAATAATAAAATATGATGATCACTTCATTCAAAAAATAATAAAATACACAGTTTTTCTCGAGGATAAGGGTTAAGAGATCATTGGTTTGACGCTGGGTGCCACCACACGTTGATTGGAAACAACCGTGGAATAATCACGAGAATAATCACATTGACACACCGGTTCCCGTTAGATCACCAAAGTTAAGCGACGTTGAGCCTGGTCAGTACTAAAATGGGTGGCCATTTTGGAATACTAGGTGCAAAATGTGTTCTCCGCTTATCTCGACATTGGATTTCTCCTTGCCACTAGAATCAAGCAGTGCTAAGTCAGGAGAGGTGTTGTTTAGGATTGAGCAGTCTTTGCTTCACAATTACATGCACAGCCACCATTACAGGGGGTATTCATTTTCTCTCGAAACTGAACGGAGACCCTGAGTATATTTTTCCTGCGGGTAATTGTATCGGTGCAAATATTGCTAATAAAAAATTAAGTGTTTAATTTGCATACGCGTCGAACACAAGTAAACACTGCAGAGTTAAGTTAAATAACAAAGTGATGAAACTGCACATATAACGAAATATATACACGTAAAATATTAAATAAAACAATAAAGTTTCAATTCGACTCAGGTGCTGATCTGACAAAAATAAATTTCAAGACGTAGGGAAAAACTAAGCAGACCAACAAAAAAATAAAAAGGATAAAAATAAACAATAAAAATGATAAAAATAAACGGTGCTTCTTTAGGACTTAGGAGATGTCAAGTTTGAATTGAAACTAAATATGTTACTAGTTTTTAAAAAAAACTGTCCTATTCGAATCAAAACCGGTTGACGAAAACTAAATACACTTAAAGAAATGGGCGTTTTATCGAAAGTGGACTACACAAATTTGGCTTTACCTAGAGTATACATTAAATTTCTCCACAGGATTTAATCATTGCCAAGTCCAAAAGTAATTTTCGCAAAGCTCAGCGCTGGGAATTTACTTTAAAATTGATATAAATATATGAAAATATATAGAGAAGAGCTTTAGCGAAACAAACGTTGATTAACTCAACTTCAGTATTATAATCTCTCTCTCTCTCTCTCTCTCTCTCTCTCTCTCTATCTATCTATCTATCTCTATCTCTATCTCTTTCTATCTCTCTATATATGACTTAGGTATGTGTATATGTTTCTATATGTGTGTGTACATTATTTACTCCTAAATTAATTAACCAATCATTATAAATTTTGGAACACAGCTGCTAGGCGTAAGGGGTCCAAACATGGGATATATTTAGTTTAATTTAGTTTTGTAAAAACGGGGTGGAAGCCCTTTGTAAAAATTCGGATACTTCTGACTTTTGTGAAATTTTAACAATAGGTAGTAGACATCAATTAATAAAAATTCCAGAAATTTCAGTTTCTTTGGAGTATTTAAAAGTATTTTTAGGGAACAATCTCCCATTTGAAAATTTAAATAAAAATTTGTTATTATTTAATTCCATTATCGTACACCAAAACATTGTTGATCTTAAATTCTTGGAGCTGATATAAATAATGTTATAAATTTATTTGTCTTTAACCTACTCTACAATAAATAATGTTATAAATTTATTTGTCTTTAACCTACTCTACAATAAATAATGTTATAAATTTATTTGTCTTTAACCTACTCTACAATAAATAATGTTATAAATTTATTTGTCTTTAACCTACTCTACAATAAATAATGTTATAAATTTATTTGTCTTTAACCTACTCTACAATAAATAATGTTATAAATTTATTTGTCTTTAACCTACTCTACAATAAATAATGTTATAAATTTATTTGTCTTTAACCTACTCTACAATAAATAATGTTATAAATTTATTTGTCTTTAACCTACTCTACAATAAATAATGTTATAAATTTATTTGTCTTTAACCTACTCTACAATAAATAATGTTATAAATTTATTTGTCTTTAACCTACTCTACAATAAATAATGTTATAAATTTATTTGTCTTTAACCTACTCTACAATAAATAATGTTATAAATTTATTTGTCTTTAACCTACTCTACAATAAATAATGTTATAAATTTATTTGTCTTTAACCTACTCTACAATAAATAATGTTATAAATTTATTTGTCTTTAACCTACTCTACAATAAATAATGTTATAAATTTATTTGTCTTTAACCTACTCTACAATAAATAATGTTATAAATTTATTTGTCTTTAACCTACTCTACAATAAATAATGTTATAAATTTATTTGTCTTTAACCTACTCTACAATAAATAATGTTATAAATTTATTTGTCTTTAACCTACTCTACAATAAATAATGTTATAAATTTATTTGTCTTTAACCTACTCTACAATAAATAATGTTATAAATTTATTTGTCTTTAACCTACTCTACAATAAATAATGTTATAAATTTATTTGTCTTTAACCTACTCTACAATAAATAATGTTATAAATTTATTTGTCTTTAACCTACTCTACAATAAATAATGTTATAAATTTATTTGTCTTTAACCTACTCTACAATAAATAATGTTATAAATTTATTTGTCTTTAACCTACTCTACAATAAATAATGTTATAAATTTATTTGTCTTTAACCTACTCTACAATAAATAATGTTATAAATTTATTTGTCTTTAACCTACTCTACAATAGCTCTGTTTGACCTGAACGTTTAATCATTGAGCTGATTTGAATACCTGCAGTATTTTGAGTCTTCAATGTTATAAATTCTAATTAATCTTCCTTATATTTGAGGTTAGTTTTATTCTTTTGTCCATTTGTACTCTATTAAATCTATTCTTTTGGCTTTAATGCTCCCCCCTCTCTCTCTCTCTCTCTCTCTCTCTCTCTCTATATATATATATATATATATATATATATATATATATATATATATATATATATATATAAAGTGGTGTACTAAAAGCGAACTTTTAGGAAAAGTAAAACCTATTGTGAAGAGTATACAGCTCAATATCCAGGATAGAGCCTGGCTTAAGGAAAATTTAACTTGAATAAATTGCCTTTTTTGCGGAATATACCTTGCTCTGAGCTATTGAATTGAATTATGATTTGGCTTTTGCTTCTCTAATTCCTTTCCATTCTTCTTCATTATATATATATATATATATATATATATATATATATATATATATATATATATATTTACATGGACGGCGGCACCGGGGGGGGGGCTTCAACCCCCTCACTTTTTGACTCCCCCCCCCACTTTACGGTCATCAATAATTAACCCCACTTTTATAACTGTCCCGTCGGCCCTGATATATATATATATATATATATATATATATATATATATATATATATATGAAACTCCTGTATGTGATGTTATAAAAGGCGCTGACGAAGACGTTTTGGTATCATAAAAACATAACAACAAATAATGAACAATAAAATATTTCCTAAAAGTCTTGGAAACGATCGTACGCCAAATGGTAGTTGGTTTTTAATCTTTGGAACTATATTCAAACTATATTGATCTCAACTAACATATATATATATATATATATATATATATATATATATATATATATATATATA
>OY744542.1:33881062-33903562 GCA_963556195.1 Sepiola atlantica
CCACGCAGGCATGAACTCCACCAGCTGTAAATAGCAGCAGGTATTGCTCTTAGGGGAATTTCAGCAGATAGTGTTGCATAGCCGTCCCCAAAATGGGCCGTGGCAGTTCTCGTTTAGTATGTCCGTCCCGGAATGGGCCGTGGCAGTTCTCGCTTAAACAACTGGTCATTTTTAACACCAAAAAGGAATATGTTGCATACCTTTAATTTCTCGCTCCTTTATTTCTTCGTCGCGGAGGGGCGCCGTCTCGATGTCGTCCAGTGGTTGAATTCTTTCTTCGTTTCTGTACTTAGGTGAACATCGCCACCTGCTGTGTCTGCAATAAAACCTTCATGACCGACTCACGAGACAAACAATCTTTTAAACTCTTAATTTTGTTTTATTTCAGGCGTCAGATTTCTGTCGCTTGGAGATGCCTCACCAACGTTAAGAGAGAGAGAGATCAAATTACTACTCTATCGTAGTTAATTCTTATGTTAAGTCCTTAGCCATTCTAGGAGGGGGGGGAGAAATCCCATGCCTGTATTCTCTTAGGGAATTTAATTCCCCTAATCATGTTGAAGACTACATAGTGAAATCGTCCGTTCGGCCCGCTTCCAAAACCCAGACTGGCAAAACTCTGCTTCCCACCAAAAGCCTGTGACGTCACAGAGCCCCCATTCGCAGGTGCACATTGACCCTTGATCTGAGGTCTCGTCAACGTGGTGACCCTGTCAACGTCTGTGAGCTCCGACTGTGAGAACAGCCCTTTTCTGCACTCGACTGTATGGGTCCACCCGCACTAAATCGCGCAAGCCAAACCAAACGATTTCCAACACATATGCCCACCTCAAGATGCGTCCGTTCTCACAGGGGAATTTCATCAGATAGCCCTGACCGTCGGACCGAGCAGTTTCGCTGGTAACCCTCTCATTTGTATATGTTTTGTACTACTGTGCTTTGTTAATATATGTGTTCACTCAATTCCTCTTTTGGGTCTTTAATTCTGGCTTCTAACAAGGCCGCAACAATTTAGTCTTAAAAAGTTGTTCATTACAGGAGTATACTTTTTCAAATCTAGGCACAATAGATGTTTTTTACTTTAAAATACAAAATCTTTAAAAAAAAAAAAAGAAAGTACATTAATTTTTAAATGACAATAAAAATGGTTTGGCAAAAAGTCAATAAAAAGATTTTAAAAACTCCATCTGATAAGATATGAATCATGAAATTGAAAGAGTTGTATGAGACGGGTGAATCAAATTACAATATATAAGTTGTTTATCTATTCATACAATTCGAAGAGTTTTTTTTTCATTTTAGCTTTGTACTCTTGCAAAAACTATAAATGATATCACAATATTGTTATTACGAAATGACCTTTCCCAAGAATATTAATGAGCCATTGAATAGTTCCTATGGGACGTGTAAATGATATACGAAGCCCACAGTTCTTACCCATAGACATTAAACCTCTGTCTGCCTGTCTGTCTGTCTGTCTGTCTCTGTCCATATATATATATATATATATATATATATATATATATATTTAAAGAATTGTGGTTACCAACGCTAGTAAAAAAAACTTTTTCAATAATTATTTATTATCTTATCATTTTAACATTTTAAGTTTTTTAAATATAATTTCATAACGCGTTTCGAGCATTTATCGTTTATCCATTATGCTCTCTTCAGATGTAAATTCCATTTGATAAAAGTGTTTCATTAGAGAAAACGTTTCATTTTTCTTTCATTTAAAAGTGTCTGTTCCATTTGACAGAAAAAAATGTTTGTTCCGTTTGACAGAAAAAAATGCTATATATAGCATTCTTTAAATATACTTTTTTCTCTCGTTGGAACTGCACTGATGCTACACAACCCCCTTCTCTCTCTCTCTCTCTCTCTCTCTCTCTCTCTCTCTATATATATATATATATATATATATATATATATATATATATATATATATATATATATTACTATGTCATGTATCCGCATAAAATTTTATAAGGAGATATATATTTTTATGTATCAATTTTCAGTATTTACTTCAACGGTGCTCGATACATAAGTAAGGCTAGGTAGTAAGTTATGAAAATATATTTATGGCAATTAAGCTACACAGAGGCTCCCGCGTTTCATCCGGGGGGGGGGGGTATTTTAGTCTGAAGATTCCCTCCGGGGATGAAACACGGGAGCCTCTCTGTAGCTTAATTGCCATAAATATAGTTTCATAACTTACTATATATATATATATATATATATATATATATATATATATATATTACAGAAGGTCATAACAACGTGGTACCGTCGGTTTCAAATCAACAAGTGTTCGAGTCTCATTGATTATCGTCAGCCATTGTTGTGGATCTTGTTTGGAAAATTGGAGATCACGTGCTGCTATAATATACACGATGTTTTATTTATCTGTTTATTTTTTTCAGCATGTTCTTCAGAAAGTTGTGGAATCCATCAGTTGTAAGAAATTTATTTATCAATTAATAATAATAAAAATAATAACAAGCCGCGCGTGCGTGGTCCCCCTCTGTATGTGACTCGATGTGGCGAGTGTAAAATGCAATAAATTTGGGCAATTTGGGGCACTTTTGACCCCCCCCCTTTGACCCCCTGGGGGCGCGAACCAGAATTTTTCTGAGGTAAAGGATGCTCATTTTATATCCAGTACAATTACCTCTACATTTTGGCCAAGTTTCAGAAAAATTGAATGGATGGATCAAACGTTATGGGAGAAAAGGGTCATTTTTTGCCATTTTGGGGGCTTTTGACCCCCTGGGGGCGCGAACCAAGTTAGAATCGCCCGGAGATGGCGGATCATTTTACGTTAAATATATATGAAACTGATCGCCCACTCTAAATTCTAAATTAATTGTTTTTTTTTTTCGTCTTTCCGTTTTCCACAGTGTTCACTCTTCACACGTAATCGCCTAAAAAAGCATAATTTCATTCTTTGGGGGAGGGGTATTTAACGGAGGCTGTTAATATACAAATTTACCCATACTTTATTTCTTTAATCTTATATTTTTTAACTATGCATCCCTTTTTCAAATTTTAATTTTAAGCAATTGATTTGTTTAGTTAGTTTTCCCGTGAAAATTAAATAAATAACTTCCTTAAACTTGGCGAATTAAATATCTTATTTTTAAGGCGTGAATAAAAATATTAAAAGTTTAGGTGTTATTGTAGATTGACACCCTCTGTCCCCCTCCCTCCAAAAATAGGATTTTACTTTTTAGCCGATTACATGTGAATACCCTAAAAGACATCATCATCATCATCATCATCATTATCATCATGATCATCATGATTTTAACATTGGTCATGAAAAAGAAAAAAAGACTTAACTTTTTAAAATTACAACAATTTTTTTTATTATTATTCATTAAGTCTTTTTTCTGTCTTCAATAATAAAGGCGCAAGGCACAAAGTAACCAGTTTGAAAAACTAAAAAATATAAAATTGTTTTATTTGATCAATCGACGTTTCACTCTTTCATTTATTCATTTCATTATATAACCAGTTTTTAATGGGGAATTCATTTTCATTTTTATGCTGAAACAAAATAAAATTTCTCGACTCTAAATAGCTTAAACACCATATCAACCTTTTTGTTGTTTTTTTTTCTAATAAATAATGTTAATGCACAGTAAATTCCCCCAACATCGGAATATATCAAATAACACTACGACAATCATATATTTGTTTTTTTCCTCCAAATTACCACAATATCAAATAGAAATTATATCTTTTTTCTGTAAAGAAAACTACTGTCTCAGTAATTGTTGCCCGGAAGGTGTGTAGGGTTTGCTAGTATATATATATATATATATATATATATATATATATATATATATATATATATATATATATATATATATATGATTATATAATTATTTAATTATCTGCAGAAGTATACGTTTCATCCTTGTGCAATCATCAGTGTAAATACAACTATTTAAACCAGTCGCACGATTTGAACCCCGGGACAGGAATCATCTTTAGCTTAAAATCCTGACACTCTAACCAATGAGGCTAATCTGAATAACTACACGAATTGATGAGAAATAAATCTTATTATGCCGAGTAGGCGGGCAGCTATAGTCAGCTGTCATAACAGTGTTCAACAGGAAGGAACTTACATTTAAACCTAAGATTTGACGGCCTCTATTACTTCTCATTAGAGCGTCCAACTGAAATGGGGCTATAAATAATTATTTAATAATAAATATTTAATTATCTACAGACGTATATGTTTCATTCTTGCAGAATCATTAGTGTAATCTCCTAAACTAATAAACATATTATGAATTTTGGAATATGTATTCTAGGCAATAGGGTGAGTAACGTGGCCACATTATTTATTTTTTTGTAAACTTTACCATTTAGGGAGGTGCCACTGAAACCGTACCATATCTCCAAAGAAAAAAAACATTAAAATTTAAAACTAATGCTATATTTATTGCTTATACTCGTCCTGAGATGTGTATTCTACTAATTCAGTTTAAATTTATCCCAGAATGGAACCATTCAGTTCTTAAGTGCATGCTATTTATCTTCAGAGTTTAAAGAGTGGTTGGTCTTGGGAAACTCTGCAGATTTCTTTTATTGATTCCTTTGCAGAGATAATGGTTTTTATTTTTATCTTTAACAAGAGAAAAAAGGGAAGATCTTTGAAAGTTATGAGAATCTTAATGTGTGTAATTCAACCCTAAAAACCTGATATTCTTGGCAGCGACCATTTTTGATGAGTGGCCAGCCAGCCGGAGATGCTCAAGATGTCAAGTGGGAAAAAATTATTTGAATAAATGATGCCGAAAACGGATAAAACTGGAAATGATTTTAGATGTCACATCTGAAGTGCCAGAGATAAAATCTTAACTAGTACCAAAACGATGGATCAATAATTTGGAGGGAAATGCCTCAGCTGAATTCTTGATGTGGTTGCAGTTTTTCTTTAGGAAAAGTAGGGGGTTCAATCCCCAAATTAATTTTACGCGAAAATGAACGCATTTATTTTGAAAACATCCTATGATAAAGAAATGTCACATAAAAAAATACCAATTTTTAAACTATTTATTTGATTGAATATTTTAATAATAAAAACGAAAATCCTTTACAGTTTTTTTAAAAAAATAATTTGAAAATTACTTTATCGAGACACTCTTCGAAAATTTGGTTGTTTGGTTATTTTGTTTTACAGCATATTAACCCTTTTCAGGTTATTTTAATGCCGAATCCGGTCATTTAGGTAAAAGTTTTGATGCTTCAAATGTTTTATATCTTCAAATAATTATTCATGGTGTTTGGTTTGGTCGTTTTGTTTTACGGCATATCAACCCTTTTCGGGTTATCTTAATGCCGAATCCGGTCATTTAGGTAAAAGTTTTGATGCTTCAAATGTTTTATATCTTCAAATATTTATTCATGGTGTTTGGTTTGGTTGTTTTCTTTTACGGCATATCAACTATTTTTCGAGTTATTTAATGCTGAATCCAATCATTTTGGTAAAAGATTTTATGCTTCAAGTTTTAATATCTTCAAATATTTATTCATGGTGTTTGGTTTGTTTGTTTTGTTTTACGGCATATAAACTGTTTTCGGGTTATTTAATGCTGAATTCGGTCATTTTGGTAAAAAAAGTTTAACGCTTCAAGTTCTTTATATCTTTAAATATTTATTCATGGTGTTTGGTTTGGTTTGGTTGTTTTTTAGAGGAAAATTGTTGTTTTTGTTTTTAGCTTTGCAGAACATGATTGAGTAGAGCAAAGGGAAAGGGAAAAAATAATAACATCAATGTTTGGTGCATTTTAAGTAAAGAAACTAGTATCTTCAGACAGTCTGATCTGGTAGCACCAGTATCTTCGAACATTTAATAAGTGGCATAAAAGATCAGACCCTAAAATACTTCTGTTAATAGAGAAAATAATCGGAAAGAATTCCAGTAAGTGTAAAGGATAAAAAAAGGTTCAACGAACAAAAAATACATGGTGAACAGAGTAATTTATCAATCTCTAGGTTGAGCTAGCAAGTCTCAGTAAATATTTGACTATTCACCAGAGTCAAACTGTGACACGAGGTCAGTTTAAGTAGGAAATTCAGCTTCCCCACAAAAGGGGTCACTCTCAACAAGTGCAAAACTAGTCATGAACGAACCGATCGAGTGTGACAGGCGATCGGCGATAAACTAATCCCCCTGCTTAAGGAGGAGACGATTGTGAGTAACCTAACCGCTGCCTCCAAAAGAGGAGATACTGCCTGGGAGTACCAGCCCAACCTCCCCTAAGAGTGAGCACTTTGGATATTTGCCAAAAATAGTCGTGAACAAACAGGCATTCCCCGGTGAGGGAATCTCAAGTAATGGTGATAAACTTATCCCCCCTCCTAAAGTAGACGATGGGGGGGGGGTTCCATCATCGCTTCTGAAGGAAGAGGTATGCCTGTGAGTATGGCCTTTGAGACGAAGCAGGCAATAGCTACCCTCAATAGTTATCCTAAAGTAAAGTTACTTTACGATAACAATACATATGAAAAATAAAATAATTAAATACAAAACTAAACTAAACCTACACCTAAAATAGAAATATCATCCCAAGATCGCACGTGGTACACTAAGGTCACCTATTAATTCATCACATTCACAAAAGGGTGCGTTACCCATATACAAAAGTAGAGGAAGTAAAAGTCGACAAGCTCTGCCATTGGCTAAGGAAAAAGTTAATTAACCCGGGAGAGGGAATAACAATGAATCTGATTCGTTAGCTAGCTAGACTAAACACCACGTGTACATATAAAAACACCCAGTAACACGAATTCCGTACATTTTAACCTGACGATTCCCTACAGGGATGAAACGCGGAAACCTCTGTGTAGCTTAATTGACATAAATATATTTTCATAACTTCCTACCTAGCTCTACTCACGTATTGAGCACTGTTGAAGTAAATACTGAAAATCGACACATAATATATTATATCTCCTTATAACATTTTATGTGGAGACATGAAATAATATATATATATATATTGGCGTTTATAAATTTAAATCCCTCCTAATTGTCATGCAAATTGACGCCGGCCGAGGGGAAAGACACCCGACTACGAATCAGTGGCGATTTGTAAAACCGTGTTCGTGCCCTCCGACCGACGTGAATTAACATCCCCTACACCGAAGATTGCGTAAGCATGAAACATCGAAATCTGTAGGTAAAAATAATGAATATTTACTTTAATATATATATATATATATATATATATATATATATATATATATATATATATATAAGTTAAGCGGCGTCGAGCCTGGCCAGTACTAAATGGGTGACCATTTAGGAATACCAGGTGCTGTATGTGCTCTCTGCTTATCTCGGCATTGTTTCCAGTCGTCTTGTATTACTATTTGCCATTGGAATCAAGCAATGCCGGTTGTTGGAGATTGCGCAACCCTTGCAATTACAAATTCACGCGTGGACAGCCCCTGGCGGGGCACTCATACGTCGAAAAATCGACGGGAGAGTCCATCATATATATATATATATATATATATATATATATATATATATATATATATATATAGGCAAACATTATTAAATAACACGGAGTGTTTTTGCTTATAGTCCGTTTAGTATTTCGGTGAAATTGGCGTATGTAACTTCCATGGGTTTCTTTTCTTTTTTCGCGAGTACTTTCGATTTGATTCGTCAAATCATCTTCAAGCGGTGTTAGTCTTGGTGTCTTTACAAATATGTCTTTACTGTTGAGTTTTTTATTATTATAACGGCTAGTAATTTACAACTTTATAAAAGAGCGTCTATAATATTTAGATGTTACATGCGAACGTGATTACGTTCTAAGAGCGTGCTTAGAACGTAATCAAATTCTTAGCGGTTAAGCAATCAAACTTTTGAATCTTGCACTAACATGACGATGTTTAGATTTGTAGTTATGATTTGGTAGTTTGGTATGGTAGTTTTGTTTTACGGTATACCAACCCTTTTTGGGTTATTTAATGCCGAATCTGGTCTTGTTTTCTTCTCTTTTTTGTTTCTTTCCCCTTTTAATATCTGTTTCTATTTAACCCATAGTTGGGACCCTAACAGGTACTACCACTCCGGGTCAGGGTGGACCTGGGAGCAATGGTAATTAAGAGGAGGCTCCACATTCCCCAAAGTCCGTAAGCCGGATCTCACCATCGGATGTAGTTTAAGGTCATACCCAGGACCGGGAGTAGGGTAGGAAAAATAAAAATAAAAAAGGGGAGGGAGAAAGGGAGAGGGGCTGTTGTTTTTTTTTTGGTTTTGTAGAACATAGTTAAGTTTTACAAAAAAAAAAAAAAAAAAAAAAAAAAAAAAACGTCAATGTAGGTGAATTTCGTCTCAGGGAGCCACAGGGCAGCCTGATCTGGTATCACCAGGATTTGTAGTTATGAAAAACTAAGATCTCCTCAGGCGAAAAATTTGTCTTAACACTTAGTTATTCATATTGAAAACGAAAGAAGAAGGAAAAAAGAAAACTTTACATTAAAAACTGAAAGGTCACATGATCAAATTTAAAAAATAATATTTAAGTAAACCGTTAGTATGTTTTCAGTTAAAGGGATTAATCAAATGACCTATTTTTAGCATTGACTTCGTATCAGGTCGTCAGAAAGTATGTCAAATATATATATATATATATATATATATATATATATATATATATATATAAATGAATCGTTCCTTTCATTAAGTTGAACACTCTTATATCGTCAAGTCGCCGGATAAAGTGTTAAAATTATCTCTGTTCATTCCCTATTCAGTGGTTCTAGATGTCGGGATTTGAGTTGTATAATACTCGGAATCCGGGGTTTCGAATCGCATGACCAGTAGTGAATAGTCATATCTCTATGCTGATGAGTCCCGAGTATAAAGGACGAAACGTATATGTACATAGATAATAAACAAAACAAATATTATATATATATATATATATATATATATATATATATATATATATATATATATTGATGCAGAAAAATTAGTACAACATTCGTACCGTCGGTTTCAAGCACGGAAAGACTTAGCCATCCGGCTCTCTTCAGCTTCTGTTGTCATCTAAGCACGGAAAGACTTAGATATCCGGCTCTCTTCAACTGAATAGAGCCGGGAGGCAAGTCTTTCCGTGCTTGAAACCGACGGTACGAATGTTGTACTAATTTTTCTGCACCAAAATAAATAAATATTACGCTCTTGATTTTTAACTTTAATTCTTAATTAATCGAGCACTCTGCTGGGATTTTTTCTTCTATATTACAAAGAAATATATATATATATATATATATATATATATATATGTCTGTAAATAAAGCTTCAGTACAACTACTTTTTGAACAAACCTGATAATTTAAAGAACATCTTATATCTGTTCTTCATTTCTGCCCAGCTTACTTCTAGATACATTTTAAACCCATCATAAATCTACGTCTTAAATCCCAACATTTTATTTCATCTCAGTTTCCTTTGTTTTTGTGAAACACCATTTTTCATATTCACCATCTGCTGATGGTAACTTACATTTAACTCTGATATCTGCAGCCATTAACACACTTGCTCGATATTTGAAGTTAACATTGGAGAACGGATCTAGAATTAATGAGGGTGTTTTTGGTTGATTGCTCTTCATCGTTCCACTTAAAATGTTTGCGTTTCCAAGAGAAAATATCTTTCTAAAAGAATTAAATTGTAGTTTTAAAAAAAAAACAGCTTCACTCTGGGTATTTTTTTAACCAACCTTATATTTTAAAGAAAATGTATTATATATTTATTTCTGCAACAATATTTAAACATTTTTGTTTGTTCCATTCGTCTCCTAGTAAATATAGATTCAGTCTGAATACATTTTGAACAAACCTCATCATCATCATTAGTTTAACGTCTTTATTAAATAGATAGAGATGATGTAAAATAGACAGAGACATATCGCATACTTATATAATAATATAATTAAACAAGCCGCGCGTGCGTGGTCCCCCTCTGTATGTGACTCGATGTGGCGAGTGTAAAATGCAATAAATTTGGGCAATTTGGGGCATTTTTGACCCCCTGGGGGTGCGAACCAGAATTTTTCTGAGGTCAAGGATGCTCATTTTATATCCAGACCAATTGCCTCTACATTTTGGCCAAGTTTCAGAAAAATTGAATGGATGGATCAAACGTTATGGGAGAAAAGGGTCATTTTTTGCCATTTTGGGGCTTTTGACCCCCTGGGGGCGCGAACCAGATTTTTTCCAAGGTCAGCGCTACTTATTTTCTATTAGGAACAATTGCCTCCATATTTTGGCCAAGTTTCAGAGAAATTGGATGGATTGATGAAAAGTTATGGGGCAAAAAATGCCATTTTTTGCCATTTCGGGGCCTTTTGACCCCCTGGGGTCTAACCAGATTTTTTTTCAAAAATCGGAGAATGTCACTTTCTAACCTGACCAAAGTTACAACTTCATGCAAAATTTCAGAGAAATTCAATGGATGGTTGCGGAGAAAAATCCGGACGGACGGACGGACGGACGGACATGCTTCAAAACATAAGTCCCCCGATTTATAAAATCGGGGGACCAATAAATAAATGTGTTTATCTATTTAAAAACATATGCATTTTGACTGGTTTCTAAACCTTTATAATTTCAAATTTCAATGCATTCAAACATACAGTGGGAATACTTTCATTTCTAACTCACACGTACCTACCAGAGCACAACCGCACTTGAATCGGACATAAAAACCTGAATATCTTCAACCCTCACTAGCTAGGTTTCACTTCCATACATTATCACACTTTACACACATGTCTGACAGACTCTTACCGTGGTCGACAGCAGTAACACTCTGCTGGTTATTCATGGCAGAAGTTTCTTGAATTTACTACATCCACTCCTAAGTCTGGCAATCACACCAGCTCCCCCCCCCCCCTGTGCTCCAATGGCATCATTAAGGTAACAAAAATTCTGAGCAATCTCTTGACCTCATAAAATTAAATCTGGACAGTATATGGTTAGTAGATGTAGAACAATTGAGGTAGAAGGGTCAGTTGGCCGGGGAAGGCTAGTGATGACATGGTAAAATAAATTTTGTATCATGATTTCAACAATTTCTTTATAGTTGTCTACACGATGATTTACAAGAAAGTGTTGTGTCAAACCTTCAAATGATTCCCATGCCTTAGTCTTCAAAGGTTTTAGTGTTTTAATAAGCTCACTATCATTAACTACCATACGAATCTGGTCAACCATTCCAAACCCTTGCTTTTAGCTTTACTTTAGATACTATTATCTGACTTCTCATTCGTCTCCATTGTCTTACACTTCTTGCACACAAACTGGTTATCATCTGTAGCGACCGGGGTCACCATTTATGTAGCGACCGGGGTCACCATTTATGTAGCGACCGGGGTCACCATTTATATAGCAGTGTGGACCTTAGCTTGTTAAGACGTTGTATCTTAGAGAAAATGCTATGATCCACGCTTACATTTAAATTGCTATAAGATGTTACAAACAGAGTAAAACATAAGGAAAATCATGAACGAATAAAAGATGAAAGTTGAATGAAAGTAGAAAGAATGAAACATTATTTAAGGAACATAATATTTATATATGTACAAAATACAAGGCATTAATTTTTCATTTTAACTGTTCAGTTAGAAAAGTGTTAAAATGTAATTTATGAGTTGAGATTTGTCGGGGGAGCGTAAGTGTACGACTGTGTGTGCTTGCGAGCGTGCATGAGTGAGAATTGATAAGGCCTTTGTGTGCGTGTGTGCGTGTGTGTGTGTGTGTGTGTGTGCGTGTGTGTGCGTGTGCGTGAGTTGAATAGTAGTCGTATGAGCCGTCCCTTGCCCCCAAGAGGGAAAGGCCAGCTTAGTGTAATATAGATGTTAGACTTTGCTGATATTTTTCCCAACTGATTTTCTCAACAAAAATCTGAGCTTTGATTCCATTTTATCGGCTCCCACGAAGCCCCTGTAGTTTGGCGCCAGAATTGGATTTAAATCACGTGGTGTGGCGGACGTAGTAGCGAACAGGTCACGTGACAGATATTTTTTTTTTTTTTTGGTAAAAAATGCTAAGTTGGTCCTGGGAGCTGATTTTTGGAAACAAAATTCTGATTTTGTTTTTAGCTAGAATTTTTTATTTTTTCGCCCACGCCGTGGGTCAGTCAACTTTATATGATTGGGATAAATCTTAATCCTATACATCTCTTAACCTACCTGTAATTCCATTGCACTTCTTGTGCACACAAAGCTTACAAATACCACAAAAAAAATTGAGTTGCTTCCGACTCTCTTTCTACAAACTGAACAGGAGAACATTTCTCTTTAAATAAAATATTTTATTTGTTCATATTTTTCCTGGTAAATACAGGTTCCGTTTGTATAATTTTTAAACGAAGATCATAAATCCAGCTCTTAGCCAAACATTTTACTCTCCGTAAGGTTTTATTATTCATTCGTTTATGCTTTTAATAAAACCCTTTTACGTGTTCAATAACTGCTTATGGTTACCTCCCTTTAACTCAAATGCCGGCTGTTGTCACCATTCTTTCTTGGCGCTAGCAGTTAAGATTAGAGATCAGCTCTAAAGTTAATGATGTTTTCTGTTTATTGTTGTTCTTTCATTCCACTTAAGACGTTTCACTTTAAAAAAATAAAAAATAGTTTGTTTTAAACGCATTTGCTGAAAGAGTTAAATCATAACTTAAAACAAACCCAAAACATTACATTTAACTGTAAAAAATAGAAATATATTTGCTTTTTGTTCAAGTGTTTTATCGATTCTAAATTATAGCATAGAATTTCGAAAGGCAAAACAAAAAGACGTTTGGTTCTCTTTTCTTTTTGTTTATAAATAAAACTTTTTTTTATATTTCTATTTACTGTTGTTTGTAAACCATTATAATTTATTTATCATAAAAAGGACCTTTAAAAAGAAAGATGATTCAGTTTTGCTATTAATTGTTAAATTTAAATTTAAATAAAAGGCGAGAAAGGATTGGTGCTTTGTAGTTTGATCTTCAAAGATGAAATTTATATTCAATCTTGCTTCTTTTTTCTTTCTCTGTACTTGTACGGAATGAGCAACCAGGGTATTTCAGTTCGTATGAAGCAGGTTCCTAGTATTAACGGATAATCCTGAGTCAGTTCCGGAAATTGCTGAAGCAGTTTACGATTTGAAAACCACTTTCTTGTCTTTTTTTTTATGAATTGTATTACTACTTTTTTTTCTTTTTTTAACGGGCTAAATTAAGCAAATGTTTTTAGGCCCTAAGTCTAAACTTGCATGTTTAGTGTCGTCTGTCGTTTTACAATTTTTTTCACTGCTTTTAAATCATAAACTTCTTCGGTTATTTCCGGGACTGGCTTAGTAAGGTAACAAAATAAAAGTAGAAAGTGAACTTCCGGTTTACTTTTGCCAGCCTCGTAACTCTCGCTTCCCTTATTTTGTCCTTAAGTCCTCACAGACCATGAGCGATGTTTCTGACAAAGGGGGAAGAATTGCCGTTTTCTGGGTTGGAATCTATCTATATAACACTTATCGTTGGCTAGTTTTTAACCTTGAATGAGTATTTTTTTAGCCCCTTACATCAAGTAGCTTCATGCCTTGTCTGGAGCGATTTCCATAAAAAAAATGTATGTGTGCAAAGACTGTACATATAGCAATTTAACAATATATTAATGTTCATAAAAGCAAACGATAGCTTTTTGAATCATGGACAGTGAAAGCAGGAATAAAAATTGTTCATATAAGTGTCCTTAATATAAAAAGGTAAAAAGCAATATGGTTATAGAGTTTACCGGTTTTTCGGGATGTTGGGAAATGTCCTAAAAGATTTTCTCAGCCAGGAGTCTGTGAATGGGCATCTGCTTCTTCAACGCTTAGACCAGAACTAAAATCTTTTCTTAAAACCCAGAAAGGAGAGGAGAAGTCACATGACCGTATCATTGCTATTAATCATACATGAAGAGAGAGTGTAGGAGGAATTCTTGGGATTATTGTGGGGAGGAATGAGGAGATTTTTGCCAGGCCCCTGACTGGATCTTATCAGCAGGTGACCAGAAATTCTAAGGGTCATTGGCTCTATGATTTTTTTCCAAATTCGGTTATGATGAATCATGTTTGAGCCTTCCTTAACATTTATGACGATGACGAATGGTTGTTTTGTCGCTTCAGGCTTGATCCCAGGAACTCTACCTTTTCTTGAGATAAACCTATGTCTCTAATGAGATCGTGAACAGCTTTCTGGTGAAATCGTATGGGTTCATTTGTTTAGATAGTCATCACCAATAGAGGTGCTAACAGAATCA
This sequence comes from Sepiola atlantica, assembly GCA_963556195.1. Classification (NCBI taxonomy): domain Eukaryota; kingdom Metazoa; phylum Mollusca; class Cephalopoda; order Sepiida; family Sepiolidae; genus Sepiola; species Sepiola atlantica. Next base: position 33,895,393 of record OY744542.1, read on the forward strand.
GAATCAAAGATTAGCTTATCGGATTGACATCCTAATATGTTATCATACCGGCGTGGGCGGAAGAACACAAAGCAGTGGCAAATTCACTTCAACAGCAAAACGCTCAAACTAGCCATAAAAATCGGCTCCCACAAGCTCTAGCAAAAAGGCGCTAAAAACGCGAAAAAATATTTATCACATGATTGTCTACTACTACGTCCGCCAAAACTAGGGTTAAACAAAATAAAAGCAGCAACCAGACAAGATCAGCCTCTTTTTCCCTTTTTCCCTACGACCAGAGATTATGACGGTCCTGTCAACTAACTCTTAAAGCATGGAGCAAGAAGCTGCCTGCTGCTGTCTTATTGTCACTCCACACCGTCTCCCCTTCCTCCTCATCGGACGCAGGACAAATAGTAAGCTTAAACCCTTTCTCTTCTTTTCTCTTTTTTTAGTACCGTCGAACACAAGTTCCTATCATTCTTACACGGCAAAAAAGGGGTTGAGAGACGGCTCATTTTCTCTATTTACGCGCACACCCAAACACATGTGTTTTCCAAGAACAAACCTTTAAAAGAGACATTTTATACAAACAGTAAAAGGGACATTTCTGTACGCAAACTCAGACTTTCATTGAGGAATTTATACAAATTAAATGAACCATGTTAAATAAATTGTTATGTTTATATGAATGTTTGAGTGCTGGCTTTCTTACCTTTTATCTTTTTGTGTTGGTTATTGGCGTATTTTGCTCGTTCTTTCATGTTTAACAAGAATAGAATTTGTTAGTACCCCCACAAGCTCGTGTTCAGCAGGTGGAACTAGAACAGGTAATTTCTAACTGTGAGGTAGGATTGCTGATGAGATGTTGGGATATTGAAATGTAGTTTGTAGCTTTTTTCGTTTGATCTTTTTACTAATGAGTCACAACTTATTAAGGCCCAAAGGGCACTCGAGGATAAAAGTTACTGAGTTTGTCAGATGAACGGTGAGACATCGTGAGGATTGGTAACAATGGCTGTAACTGGTCAGAATTTGATTATTTAAGAAGATGGCTCAACAAGAAATTTTTACATTAGACTTGAAAACGACCATGTTGTAGTCATCTGGGAGGCAACGCCGTGGTATTGTGTTCCACAGACGGATAGTTCTAGGAAAGAAACTTTGTTCATGGAATTTCAGTTTAGTTTTAGGCACACAGATGGAGAAAGGGAAATTATTGACAGTGGTTGTAAATAGACGAGTTTTTGTTGTGAATTTTTTATAGTGGGAGGACTATAGATTGGAGCTCAGTCGAGAAGCTACCATTAAAATAACGATAGAGCAGAGAAAGACTAGCAACGTCTCTTCTGTGAGGCCCATGGCTGCAGGAAAGAGAAAAGAACATCCCCGTCTAGATTTCGGTTTTGTACTCTGTCGAGGCAGAAAAGGGTGCTCTGAGTGGCCCTCCCCAGATGTGACAACAGTACTTCCCCATCTTAGGACGTATTCGACTCTTATACAGGTATAGGATTGCGTCAGGAGTGAGATACTTTCTGGAGCAGTAGAATGATCCAAATTCTTTTGAATGTTTATATGACAGAAGTAGCAATCGTTATTTGGGTCTTTTAGTTCTCGACACCCTACTGCTATGGCAAATGACAAAACAGAGCTTCGTTTCACATTTTTTGATTCGCACATGACCTTCGCACTATAAGAGGCGCCCATTTATTGCCTTGATATCTTAATGCACATTTGTTGTACGTTTTAAGATGAGGTATTGTTGCCACATCTGGGGAGGTGCCATTCAGATCAATCTTTCCTGCCTTGACAGAGTACAAAACCGACTTTGAAATCTATTGAGGCATGTCCTCTTCTCTTCCCTACAGCCTCTTTCTCACAGAAGAGAAGTTGCTAGTCTTCATTGTTATTTTCATGGTAGGTGCTCGACTGAGCTCCAATCTTTCTCCCCCCCCCCCGTTAAAAAAAACTCGTCTAGCTGCAACAGCTATAAATAATGTTTCTTTTCTTCCTTTGTGTACCTAAAAACTAAACAGAACTTCCATGAGCAAAGTTTCTTTGCAAGAACTATCCGTCTGTGGAACACAATACCACAGGGCTGCTTCCCAGCTAACTATAGCATGGTCGTTCTCAAGTCAAATGTTTACACATTCTTGTTGAGCAGTCCTCTTAAATAATTTAATTCATGGCCAGTCTCAACCATTGTTACCAATACTCATATTTTTTTTACCTGTTCTCCTGACAAACCCATTAACCCTTATCCTCGAGTGACCTTTGGGCTTTGATAAGCGGTGACATGAAAAAAAAAACTTGAACTGCTTTTGTGATTGGTTTCTTTATGATTTCTGGAGTGAAGAGTTCAGAAAGATACCAAAATCGATCTGCGCCATTTACACATTTCCGGTGTCCCATCTCTCTCATTAGTACAAAGTTGTTGTGAATGATCCGAGAATAGTTGTGATCCAAAACAAGAGCCGAAAGTATACATGAGTTAACAACTAAATATAGTGGATGCAATTGGGTGAAGTAATATGAGTCACATAGCTATGCGTCATAAACATGGAAATGCTGATTCTCCAAGACTAAACCCGATACAGCTTAGCGGTTGTCATATTTAGATACTGCACACTTGATATCCGTAGAATCAGATCAAATTATGCCAGAACAGTGAAATGAATATCTCTTTGTTGACCATTTCGCACAAGTGTTGTAAATGGATACCGACACAGACTATGGCTGGTGATACCAGATCAGGCTGCCCTGTGGCTCCCTGAGACGAAATTCACCTACATTGACGTTTTTTTTTTTTTTGTTTTTTTTTTGTTTGTCAAACTTAATTATGTTCTACAAAACCAAAAACAAAAACAACAGCCCCTCTCCCTTTCTCCCCCCCTTTTTTATTTTTTATTTTTCCTACCCTACTCCCGGTTCTGGATATGACCTTAAACTACATCCGATGGTGAGATCCGGCTTACGGACTTTGGGGAATGTGGAGCCTCCTCTTAGTTACCATTGCTCCCAGGTCCCGGAGTGGTAGTACCTGTTAGGGTCCCAACTATGGGTTAAATAGAAACAGATATTAAAAGGGGAAAGAAACAAAAAAGAGAAGAAAACAAGACCAGATTCGGCATTAAATAACCCAAAAAGGGTTGATATGCCGTAAAACAAAACTACCAAACCAAACCAGACTATGGAATTACCTTAAGCCGAGTGAAGATCTACTGCATCCACTAACACTGTAATACCATTCGGAAAGGTATGAGCCCCTTCTCCTCGGTTATGGTTAAAAATAGCAAATTGCGTTCAGTTAATCGAATACATTAAACAGTTTACACTATGTATCTTGTTTCGGCAATAAATGATCCAAAAAGAGTTAATATGCTACCAGATAGACAAACAAAATTCAACACCTTTCGCGGATCAGGAAAGCAGAAAAATGATAGCAATGAGCCTCAAAATGTGAATATCATATGACTATCAAAATTAGGTGTGTGGGGGGAGGGGGTGGCATCAATTTTCTTTGAGGCAATTTCATCTTTTTCTAATTCGGTGGGGGGGGGGGGGTGATGGGGGTATGAGTCCCTATTTACTTAATCCCCCCATGAGGGAATAAACGGCATAATCATGTTGACACACCGGTTCTCCTTAGATCACCGAAGTTAAGCAATGTTGAGCCTGGTCAGTACCAGATGGGTGACCACTGTATATCGGATGACGTCGATAACTCCCTGCAAGAACTGTAAAAACATAACGTTGTCATCTCCACTAACCGAGATATACATGCGACTGTGGATCGCTTGTGAATTTGATACTCCCTAGAAACTTCCTCTTTCGGAGGAAGCCGGTTCAACCCGTCCAGTGTGAATGCCGTACCAGGTACAGGTACTTCCTCTTTGTCTCCTTTGCATAAAACTAAATTAAACTAAAAATAGCCAACATTACCCACCCTTACGACTTGGTGTGTGTGTGGAGGGAGGCATCAATTTACTTTAAGATAATTTCATCTTCCTCTAGTTCAGGAGGGGGGATGAGGGTAAGTGTCCATATTTACTTATCTCCCCGTGAAGGAAAAGGTAGACACAATGTCGTTTTTTTTTTTATGTGGGGGATATGAAGCTCCCCAAGATGAGCACTTTGGATGGGACAAAAATTAAAAATTGCTCTAGTGAAGAAGGATTTATCCTCTTTTGACCGAAGACTTTCTCTTCCTCTGACAGTGGGGTAAAGTATTTGTGTTTCGACATTAAACGACCCCAAAAAACAGGCAAACGAATCCAATTGATTCATAATCACCAACTTCCGTGTGATCTTTGTCATTTTCTCTGACAGATAAAGATGCAGCCGCAGTGATCAACATTATGAATTAATGGAGAAAATCAACTTCATGTTAACAAAAGCAAAGAAATCGAACTTTTCTTTTCCAAGTATGAATTGCGGCTAATTGGATGCAAGTGTTAAAAAAGACCCCCCCCCCCCCAAAAAAAAAATAAATAAATAAATAAATAACAGGAATAAGAAGCGCACCATTCTTAAGATTCATTCATTCAGTTTGGGTGTTTAGCGATAAAAATGCTATTTCAAACTAAAGCATGACAGACCAATGAAAATGCTATTATTACGAATCTAAGCTTGACAGACTAATTGAGTTACAGAACCACTCATAGAATGCTTGGCATCATTTTAAAAAATATGCCCTATCAGGTGATGAAAATTCTATTTTAAACTTAAGTATGACAGACCAATCAAAATCCTATTTTAAACTTAAGTATGACAGACCAATGAAAATCCTATGTTAAACTTAAGTTTGACAGACCAATGAAAATCCTATTTTAAACTTAAGTATGAGAGATCAATTAAAATGCTATTTTAAACTTAAATATTGATTTTCCATCCCATTTCTGTCTCTATCTCTCTCTCTTTCTCTCTCTCTCTCTCTCTCTCTCTCTCTATATATATATATATATATATATATATATATATATATATGTATATGTGTGTCTGTGTATATATATATATATATATATATATATATATATATATATATATGATATATAATAATTTTATTTCCACAGACATGTACAAAATCTGCGACACTGGCATGTCGATGTTATCGATCAACAGTTACTATAAACTGAGATCTCATCAGGCAGAGTTAGAATCCGATCTTAACCTCAGGTTAAGATCGGATTCTAACTCTGCCTGATGAGATCTCAGTTTATAGTAACTGTTGATCGATAACATCGACATGCCAGTGTCGCAGATTTTGTACATGTCTGTGGAAATAAAATTATCATATATATAGCTCTATTCTGATATTGAGCACTTTTTATAAACCCGGTTAAAATTCTCTGGATTACCACCCTGTGGATATTTTTCACCTGGATTATTACCATTATTATATATATATATATATATATATATATATATATATATATATATATATACATATATATATATATATATATATATATATATATATATATATATACAGGGTGGCCCAAAAGTAGTTTACAGTTATCTTTTGGGCCACCCTGTATATATATATTGTGTGTGTATTTAGATGCCATTTATTCATTTAAGCAAATATAGTTAAAAATTACAGAATTCCATGCTTGATTATACCTTTTTTTTCAATTTGTCTAATGATCTATTTTGTATTAAAATCAAAAATAATTAATGTATGTTCCATATGTATCATGAACGTTTTCGATCCTTTGTCAAATCATCTTCAGGTGTCAAAAATATATTTATATATATATATATATATATATATATATATATATATATATATATATATATATATATATATATATATATATATATATAAACTTTGGTAAGATTGTTAGAAAGAAATCCAACACAGTGGTGGATTATTAAAATAAATTTGTTTTTTAAATTTAAATTTAAAATAAGAATCAAATATTTATTTATACATCGTGTAGCAGAACATCAAGTCAACACACACACACACACACACACACATATATATATATATATATATATATATATATATATATATATATATATGAGGAGGATGTTGTAGTTTGCTTGAAATATTGTGCATATTATGTAAGAAGTTATGTTTAAAGGCTATGACAATGCAGTTTGGTAGAAAACACTGTTGGATGCGAGACAAATCAAACAGAAGAAATGACAATATTAAAAGACTTCAATAATTTTCGATAATTAATTTTTATTTACCAACGTGGTGTGTTGAATCAGGATAGTATCAGTAGTGTTATGTTCTTTGAATTCTCGCAGTAGACCTCATCTTCAGAAAGAGAAGAAGAAAAGAAATATGTGTTACCACTCGATTCAGGTGTGTTTTTGCCAGAAAGCCGGAAGTGGGTAACTGTTGCATGAGATTCGCAGAAAATAGTTAATTATTTTCCCAGAAAATAGATAAGTCATTGTCTAAATTTGGAATATATGTTTGACATTATTTAATTATTTTTATAATATTTTATCAGTAATAATTCTATTATTGTTTTGTGTTTCTATCTAAATGTAATTCTAATTCATTTATTTGATTATTGTCAGTTCATGTGCGTATATATAATTTATGTAAGCCAGGGGTAAGGGAAGTAACTCGTAACTAAGCAGGTGGGAGTCAACTAGAGTCGCTTCTTTTGAAAAGAAGCTGTGAAATTAGTATTTATTCCATAAATTAGTTATTTTTTCTCTTTTCTCTTTTCTTTTTTCTTCTTTCCATTTTTTTTACATATTGTTGTTTATTTATTCATTATTTATTTTTTATTTATTATTGATTTATTTATTTACTTTTATTATATTTTTTTATTTATTTTTTTTATATTTATTTATAATCTTACATAGGCAGGCCCCAGTACTGCGTTCTGGCGTCCTGCACGGGCGTCAGATGCAAGTCAGTGCATACATCTACGACTAATGCATGTCCGTTGACATTTAAGCACATATGCACACACAAATATATTGTTTAGTACTGTCTGTCATTCATTAGTTATCTTACATGTGTATTTGTGTCTGTCGTGTGTGATTATACCAAAAAGTGCAACTGAGTTCTGCTCTGTTGTTTATTTTGGGGTTGAATTTTCTTATCAATAGTGATTCCTGAATTCTGAAGTTACCTAAGTCCCTTTCGGTAGCTAATATTTTTACTTGTATGTCTTTGATGGGGTTGTGATTTCTTGATATATGTTTTTGAATGAAGGCGTTTTGGTCGTTATGTGTTCTTTTATGCGTATATGGAGTGACCTAACTGTACTATCACTGTAGAACTCATCGCATAGCGCACATTGTATTTGGTGTACTGCATATATGCTATTGAATATTTATTTTTTATTTTTATTTTTTATATTTATTTATAATCTTACATAGGCGGGCCCCAGTACTGCGTTCTGGCGTCCTGCACGGGCGTCAGATGCAAGTCAGTGCATACATCTACGACTAATGCATGTCCGTTGACATTTAAGCACATATGCACACACAAATATATTGTTTAGTACTGTCTGTCATTCATTAGTTATCTTACATGTGTATTTGTGTCTGTGTATTATTGAATAAGCCTGTGTTGTTGATGAGGAAATTTGGTAGAGTGCAGGAGTTGTTGTTGGGTGGTGTTCTAGATTTGGATAGATGCTGTCTCAGTGTTGGTCCGGAATGTGTAAGTTGGATGTTTAAGTGTTTCTGCAGATGGTTTTGCATATGGCCGATGTGATTCTATCATTGATTCTAACATGAATAGTTTATTACTATTACTGTGCTAACTAGTTACTGAATGGTGTACTAGTATAATTCTCTACAAACATGGCATAGCAACAGAGACGGAGATAGAATGCAATTTTAGCAGTGAAGTCAGTGGATTATGACGACATCGTAAATGTTGCCACGACTATCACTTTCCAGCTAATGTGTGGCAAAACATTCGTACCATGAAATCACACTCAGGAGAATCAAGTGCATGTATTTGAGGAGAATTGTGAATGAAATGAAATTCATTTTAATGAAATTTTGACTAAATTGAATAATTGCTTTAATTTAGAAATTCATAAAAACAATTTGATGTCCTTTCGTTTTTAATTATTTCTTTGTAAATTTCGAGAAGAAATCCATGACATTCTACATGTGAGTGAGTTATGGAAGTACAGCCACCAGCATATAAAGAACTCTCTAATCAAAGACGTGCATATTTTTTTTGCATTGTCAGTAACAC
>OY744542.1:33908562-33926062 GCA_963556195.1 Sepiola atlantica
GTTTTTTTGGGACATTGTTTTTTTTTCTTGGTACATTCGAAAGATGCTCGAGTAATACCGTTCTAATGAGAGAAACTGTTTGGACAAATTTTATGTTGCATTGTGACTGAAAATAAAAATCGTTTTGAAACAGCTGTATATAAACGATTTGAATTATTTTCAAATCATATCCAAAAAAGGATTATACACAAAGGTATTAAAGTTGTTTACAGCTGTTTCAAAACGATTTTATTTTCAGTCACAATGCAACATAAAATTTGTCCAAACAGTTTCTCTCGTGAGAACGGTATATATATATATATATAAGGTTAATACAACAAAAGATATAAGAGGCAACTAATATCTTTAATTAGAGAACATCCGGATAAAAATAAAGCTCAATATACTGGATAGAGCATTAACAGCAATAGATAAAGTGAAAGAATAAAATAAGGTGCGAATAACATTTTATTACAATTCAATGTTCAGGCAAAGTTCTTTAAAGTCCTTGACTCATGAGTTTTCAAAGAAAATCTTCTCCTCAGAGGACCATTACCTTATTTTATTCTTTCACTTTATCTATTGCTATATATATATATATATATATATATATATAGACGGACTGTTTCGCTGTATCACAGCTCTTCAGTGAGGCTAGACTCACACCTCTCCCTAGCTAGGGATCGAACCTTCACCCATCTAGTTGACAGCCGGCAGCTCTTACCATTAGAAGCGCTCGTAAATGATATGTACAATGTCTATTTATATAAACACTGACCGCTGCTTCCACCGTGCTCATTTTGTTTATTTACAAAGAGCTTTGCATTACGCTAAGAAAACAGCAGGAGACATCACCCAACGACAATGCTAGAAGGGGGCTTATATAGTCATCCACTGGCAGACTGTTTCTCTGTATCACAGCTCTTCAGTGCGGCTAGTAAACAAAACGTTCAAATAGTTTACTATAAAGAACAAATTTTTATTTTCAGAGCCGATATGTAAAGACAAAACGTTCGCCAGATGAATACATAGGTAGAGTCAAGGGTTTATTCGTCATGTATAAGCTCTATTTAATGCTAAATATTGAGCTTGTTCTTTTTGTAATTGAAACTCCATCATTTTTATCTATATAAATTTAATTTATATTGGTATAATCCCATTGCAAGTTGATTAAGGTATTTTTTTTAAAACTGTAATTATCTTTCAACCAGATTTAAATATTAGTCTCTTATAAAAGGTTTTTGGACAATGTAGTGCGTATTTTTCATAGCTTTGCTTTAGATAACAAGATGGATGCCTTCTCTAGGTCGTGATTTCTGTGACACTCTCGATGGAGGTGTATCCGATGTAAGTTGTTTGTTTTTTAGACTTTTGTTTAATCGCATCGATATGTATTTTTTCTGATTAAGAACTTTTTTTAGTTTTCTGATGAGTTCATAGAAGACAGATTCGATATTGACGTACAGATGTTGGTTGGTCTTCTGGTAAACGAAACCTAACCGTAATTGTCCTAAAAAGTGTTTTTTTTTTTAAAAATGATTTGTAGGATGAATAAAATCTTGTCCTTTGGAATATAACAAAATGTTGTTTATTTATATATGCTCTGTTGTTACATGTTGAAAATCATCGAGCTTTCACTTTGAAGAGATTGGAATACATAAAGAATAGAAGGTATATGCTAAAACATATATTTTATTTTCGCACACACACACACACACACACATATATATATATATATATATATATATATATATATATATATATATATATAGAGAGAGAGAGAGAGAGAGAGGTAGAAGGATGAAAAGGAATTAGAAAAGCAAAAGGCAGATCTTTTTTCAATTCAGTTGCTCAGAGCAAGGTATATTCCGCAAAAAGGCAATTTATTCAAATTAATTTTTTCCTTAAGCCAGGCTTTTCAAAGATCAAAATCTTATCATCAGAGGAAATCGCTGGGATAGATAAGTTTGCAAAGGCCAAGATTTAAAATTTGAAAAAGTAAAATAAAGATTGTGGGGAAAAAAACACATGGCAAAACTCTGGGTAAATGCAAGCAAATGTCCGATTGCAAAAAAGTCTGGTGTCAACAAGTCCAGCGGAGAAAGTGAATTGTAGGTAGGTATGTCGTTAAAAGGCACGAGAAATGACATGAGAGGATTCAAAGTTAAACTCCAAAAACCACATCTTCAGGTGCGGCGAAGATAGATAGAATCCAGAGGGTAAAAGATCCAATTGAAAAGCCTGGCTTAAGGAAAAAATTAATTTGAATAAATTGCCTTTTTGCGGAATATACCTTGCTCTGAGCAACTGAATTAAAAAAAGATCTGCCTTTTGCTTTTCTAATTCCTTTTCATCCTTCTACCTATATATCTGCTCTATCCTGTATATTGAGCTGTATACTTTTCACAATAGGTTTTACCTTTCCTAAAAGTTCGCTTTAGTTCACCACTTTATATATATATATATATATATATATATATATATATATATATATATATAGTAATTCAGGTAAGGTTTGTATCCACGGGGTATAAATCCGGAGAATCTTTACTCTGTTTATCTAATAGCATGCAATAATAAATAGAGCTATTTACTGGTAATAAAAATGTTATTTATACAAACATTTCGCTACATATCAAGACACGTTTCAACCAAAGCATTTGCAAGCTAAGTATCCTCATTCTTAGATATGAAAATCTAAAGAACAAACATTTATTTTTTTCGGTTTGAGGATACCTAGTTTGCAAAAGCTTTGGTTGAAACGTGTCTTGATATATGGCCAAATTTCTGTATGAATAAAACTTTATATATATAGTCTAGGATAGGGTTATAATGTTGAGGCACACTTGGGCTCTAAAATAACATTATTTACCCCAACTATGAAGGCAACAAAAAGTGACTGTAAATAATTTCCTAAGAAACTCACGAGAAGCCGAAAGATTTCATGAGAGCTGATGCCTGAAATAGGTCTGGTATTTAACCAACCATGTCGTAAAAGAGATAAACTAAAACTAATCCACTTATGGGAATGTAGATATGTAGAGTTTAATACAAATTACAACATTCAGTTGTTTACAAAACTATTGTGTAGACCTACATCGGCCGCATTGTTAGTGATGAAAAGATTACGGGAGAGTATGGTGAAGACCTACCTCTGCAAGGAAGAGAATTGGAATCGCTTGTGAGTTTTGCTGTGGACCACAGAGATGTACGAGTCGAATCGCAATATGGAAATGACACAATATATGAACTACTAACCAAAGTGAAGATAACATGGACGAGAAATGCAAATTTATCTCTGAGATAAGATAAACATTGTCTTGAAACAGCTGTAAACAATTTTGATACCTTTATGTATAATCCTAACCCTAACTCTGAAGTTGATATGTAGGGAGGAAGCGTTGAAAGAGATAGTTTTCAGTTACGAGTCAGTTGAATTTTTAGCTGCATAGATCGGTGTTCGTGTAAGAGTCCTTTTGTTGCAGTGTACGATTAAATAGAGTCCCGTGTGAAGTGATGTCCTGGTATCCATATTTGCTGCCTGTTGGGAGCTGCTTCCCTACATCGTTTTTTTTTATTTTTATCTCTCTATCTTATAATAACAGAATATAAAATGCATCTGAAGCACATTGCGTGTTCTTAGAAGTTTAGGAAATAAAAAACTTCACAAGAAATTCTTGTATTTTTACAATAATAAACCGGCCCTATTTTTTTCTTCTTTTTAATATTTCACTGATTCTGTAATAGGTTTTTATTCTAGCAGCAAATCGGATTTTATTGCTCCGTGTGGGCTTTCATAGTTTTGTTTATTGCAGTCCATTGTGTGAGTTATTGCCAAGTTGTATGTACGAGTTTCAGCATGTGCACAATTTTGTTACGTTCATTAAATATAAGGAAAAAAAAAGGTACTTAACATGTTTTAGAAAAAGGAGAAAAATCAGAAAATGTAAATAAAAACAATTAAATGATTTTATTATTTATTTTACTATTTACTTCTTTTTCCATTCTTACTTTCCCAGTTTAAAATATTTTTTCAAAGATCAAAGTATTTTTTGAAAAGAAACAATTTGAGAAGTAAAAGAATTATATATATATATATATATATATATATATATATATATATATATATATATATATATATATAACTGCATACATTCTATATATCTATCCATAACTGCATTAATTCGATACATCTATCCATAACTACATACATTATATATACCTTTCCATAACTGGATACATCCTATATATCTGTCCATAACTGCATACATTCTATATATCTGTCCATAACTGCATACATTCTATATATCTGTCCATAACTGGATACATCCTATATATCTGTCCATAACTGGATACATCCTATATATCTGTCCATAACTGCATACATTCTATATATCTGTCCATAACTGCATACATTCTATATATCTGTCCATAACTGCATACATTCTATATATATATATCCATAACTGCATAAATTCTATATATATATATATCCATAACTGCATAAATTCTATATATATATACATATGTATATGTATATCTAGGCAGCATCTTCTCTTGCAGGCAAGTATTGTTGAATATAAGAGACAACTCATGTCTAGATATCCTTTGGTAGATCCTTTCAATAGTCCGAATCAGGATCTTAGTTTCGGAGGGGAATTGGTTGATGAATTTGCCATAGTTTAGATTTGAAAGTACTTGGGAGACAAATCTAAACTATGGCAAATTCATCAGCCAATTCCCCTCCGAACTATTGAAAGGATCTACAAAAGGATATCTAGACATGAGTTGTCTCTTATATTCAACAATATATATATATATATATATATATATATATATATATATATATATATATATATATATATATATATATATATATCTAACTGCATAAATTCTATATATCTATCCATAACTGCATACATTCTATATATCTGACCATAACTGCATAAATTCTATATATCTATCCATAACTGCACACATTCTATATATCTGACCATAACTGCATAACTTATATATATCTATCTATAACTGCATAAATTCTATATATCTATCCATAACATACATAAATACATAATTCCTAGATCTGTCATATATATATGCAGGTGTGGGTGTATAGAAAAAGCCTTCTTTTAGTCTTGAGAGCGGCCTTTGGCTGGGATCAAAGTGTAGTATCTGTTTCGATGGGTACTGCACCCCATAGACGGGTATTGTCTTGTCCTTCGGGGCTTGATTTACACCGGTCTATGGATTTGTCCTGTGCAGTTCTAGGAGGTCCACCCGCCCCTCTTTGAGGAGGAGTAAGTTTATTGCTTACTGCCTGAGGCGCCCCTACCGGGGAATGCCGACGGGGCTGCCCAGGTATTTTTTGTAGGCCAGAGTGCTCAAATTCTCGGGCGCTGGCTTTTCAAATCCCACTTTCCCGACCTTGTGTCACATCTTACCGCTGTGGGAGGTAGATAAATAAATAGTCTTGAGAGACAATGGATACCCCCTGTAAAAGTTCCTGTACGGGAAATCTATAGTTAAGTAATGGTTGTGCAATCACCAGCCTCACCTCTCATGAACCGACATAGTTTGACTCCAGTGGCAATTTTATTTTTTAATAGGACTTTTGTGGAAGTAAAATTAATTCTGTTATAATATCGTTTGGCCATTAAATTAATTAAGTATATTTTTTTTAATAGGTTTTAATTTTTTTTAAATCACATAGAAACGTTGAGACCGCCCCCCCCCCACACACACAAACACGTACACACGTTAGCTAGTCTGATAAATTATATAGATTACTAACTGTTCATACACGGCGTTGCTCAGGATACAATAAAGTAATTTTTTTTAATTTTTATTTATTTGCACATTTTTAACTCATACAGAAAAAGAAATACAAATTTTGCTGTTTCATATTCTTCAATTCAAAATATGAGTTATTCCCCTTACTGATTTCGACTTTTCAGTCATAATTGAAAAAGGTTTCCATATTACCAGTTATCCGTATGGTACTACATAATTAAAATATAAATAAATTGTAACAACGGATATTATTATAGTGTCAATCACTATGGTGCAAGAATAACATGTTAACATTTACTAGTTAGAATCTAAGTTTGATATGTCAGTTTAAATGCTATTAAGGTTCAAGTTTTAAAATCTCACAAGATAACTTTATATGTTAGATGTTTTACTGTTCAGTGTAACGAGGCATGATAAAATGCAAGCATAATTCATTAGAGACGTTCAGACCACTTAAGACAATTAAGTCGAGAACTGCAAAATGTTGCACTCTGATATTTGTCAGAGTTCAAGTTGGGTCCCATGTCACATTAATTTGTTTGGTCAGGTTTATAGATAATTGCACCAAAAACCTTAGTATGCGGTAAAAAAAAAAACTGCGCAAATGTCCTAAACAATTTGCTAACAAAAAATGTATCTTGTTTGATAAATGCTTCACATGCGAAAGTGATTAATTATGCATCCTAAGTGGCAGCTGTTAGTGCTCTTCAGAGTGAGTATGCAAATCGTTGTATGCACGCACATGCAACCTGCTAATTATATGCATTGAATGTACCCAATTGATTCATTATTCATGGTGCTATAGCACCTGCTGTTCAGGTAACAAAAAAAACAAATAAAAAATGATTTCATTGACAAAATGTTTTGTTTAGTTAAAACTTAAACTCTGTGGGTGGGCGGCGTTCATTAAAACATAAACTCTGTGGGTGGGCGGCGTTCATTAAAACATGAACTCTGTGGGTGGGCGGTTCTAAAAAGTGTGCCCCCTTTCATTGAATAAAAGCCTCAAATGATTTTCAAAACCACTTGAGGTGCAGTATAAACCAAACAAACAAACAGAAGAATTTTTGTGAAATATTTTGAAAATCAACAATCGTGCAATTTTAAATGCAAAATTCATTTATTTAATTTTTTTTTTTTTTGGCGAGCTTTCGTTGTAGTACAACCTTGTCAGGCGAGACTGTCTTATAGTTTTTTGGGTTTTTTTCTTTTTTTCTTCCTCCTCATTTTGATGGTATTAACCCTGAGGGGTTGAATAGCCGTCAAGTTCTTACGACGTTATAAGTTTAGTCCTGACGATGTCATGCGCAGATTGGCGCTTTTTAAAAAAATGTTTAGGTAAGGAAATCAACATCTTTGAAGCACGGATTAGGATGTATTAAAGTGAAATATTTTGAAAATAATCAATTGTGCAATTTTAAATGCAAAATTCATTTATTTAATTTTTTTTTTTGCGAGCTTTCATTGTAGTACAACCTTGTCAGGCGAGACTGTCTTATAGTTTTTTTTTCTTCTTCTTTTCTTCCTCCTCATTTTGATGGTATTAACCGTGAGGGGTCAAATAGACGTCAAGTTCTTAAGACGCTATAAGCTTAGTCCTGGCAATGTCATGCGCAGATTGGCGCTTTTTTTAAAGTAAGGAAATCAGCATCTTTGAAGCACGGATTAGAATGTATTAAAGTAAAATATTTTGAAAATAATCAATTGTGCAATTTTAAATGAAAAATTCATTTATTTAATGTTTTTTCGCGAGCTTTCGTTGTAGTACAACCTTGTCAGGCGAGACTGTCAAAAATATTAAATAAATGAATTTTTCATTTAAAATTGCACGATTGTTGATTTTCAAAATATTTCACTTTAATACATTCTAATCTGTGCTTCAAAGATGTTGTCAATTTCCTTACTTAGAATAATTTTTGTTTTCTGTCTGTGTGGGGAAAATCCAGTAGCACTCTGGATTGAAACAAAAATTAAAATTGTGTCAGTCAGTCATTCATTCATTTCTTATGAATCAAATGATTCTATTGTTGTCATTGGTTTTTCCCCGATATCTTTCTAGTTAGAATCCTTTCTAGAAAGACATCGAGTACTTATGTGAGGAACGACGTGAAGGTTGTCAACATCCTAAGTGAAAGTGTTTTTGTAGAACGAACTGGATTCGAACTTGGCACACCCAGGTTATCAGTCAGTATCGTTAACCACTTCGCCACCGTCAGTTCCCGAAAATGAGCTTATAATCATTATCATTATCATTTTCATTACCACGACGACGACGACGACGACGACGACGATTGGTAAGCTTGGATTGTGCTCTGATGAGCTTGCTGCTCTGGTACCCCCACAATGTAAATTCACTAGACTAACCCGACAATCTGCCAAATTCCATCCATTCACTGTGGAGGTCCCCCAATGCCAAAGACCTTTCTACTCCAAAAGCTTCTTTCCTCGTGCTGCTGGACTCTGGAACTCCCTCCCTGCTCCCTGTTTTCCTGACGGTACTGACATGCAGAAATTTAAAACTAATGTAAACAGACATCTCGCTGCGCAGTTCCCAATTTAGATTGACCCACCCACCCACCCAAAAAAAAACTTTCACTATTTTTCTCAGTAGCCCCTTACGTCTACAGTGGCGGCCTGCCTTGTTTGGGGTGAACTATGTTAAAAAAAAAAAAGAAAAAGAAAAAAAAGGGGGTCTCTATCCTTCTTCAGGTTTATAGTTCATTTATGGTGATATTTCTCTTGTATTTGAATGTGATTGTTTTTCGTTATTTATGTATGTTTATCTTTCTCTTGGTCATTTGTCCAGTTTGACCCGCAGCTTAGTCTGATTATCGACGGCTAAATCGGTTTCTCCATAAGATTGACTGATAAGGCAGGGTTTCTAGTCACCCAGCAGGATAAAAAGCAAGACGTCGCAAAAAGGCATATAAACCCATTTGTATGGCCAATGATCAATGGTCAATGGTCAATGGTCAATGGCCATCTAGCACATGCAACATTAAGCTCTCTTGCAGCTGTGGAAGAACGCCAGCTGTCCTAGGTTTCTCGCTTGCGACTGGATTTCACTCTCTTGCAGCAAAGAATTGCTGCTGAGATATGTGCACCTTCAGCATGTGCACTGTAAGTGATCTCTTTGCACAGGTGTGCCCGTCTCTGCCTCAGATAGACTATTAATCAGTATGTTCTGCTTCTGGCAGATTGTGCGGATTATGGATTGCAGTGTACAAACATTGGTAGCAGACGTAGAAGGAATGCAATCTTTGGACATGAGAAACAATGGACAAGAAGAGAAAATGTAAATAAGCAGAAAGAAATGGATTGAGATATGGAAGTTTCTGTTGGTATTTCAAGAATTTTGGTAAAGTTGGCAAATAAAAGACTTTGTTATCAGATCATATTTTTTGCGTTTATTCGATGAGTGCGCACATCTCAATAAGAGGCTCTGTCTGTCCATCCATCAGTCTTTCATGCTTAAGTTTGAAATATCAATTTTATCACTAATCGCATATTTTCTCTTTTTTTTTTTTTTTATTGAAATCGCTTCAGGCGAGGCATGGCACCACTTCATGTAAGGAGCTAACAAGAACGAAAGATGATTAGCACAAAGACAGGAGATGCCTATTAGCTTTAGTCTTGAAAATACCAAGGATATATGTAGTAGGAAAACAGTCAGCAGGAAAAGAGTTCCACAAGCCTGCAGTTTTGGGGAAAGTGCTACTGGAATAGGAAGCTGTATTACAATGAGGTATCAAAACAGCGAATTGATGGAGACAACTAGACCAACGAGTCGAATGAGCTGGAACAAAGGAAGCAGGGGAAGCAGGGAATAGATCAGATAATTCCTAAGAACACATGCCATAATAGTATTTATAGAAAAGACTGAGACTAGTATACTGAATGGACGATTCTTAAGAATATATGCTGGCGTTTCGTTTTGTTCTTTCTTTTTTTATTTTTTTTTATTTTTTTATTTTTTCCTTTTCTAATTTCTTGACAGCAGCCCCAATTTGTTTTACCTGAGCACTTTCATTTTTTTTAATTTTTTTTTTAGTCACTACACTTCATGAGAAGTACAAAAGGTTACTAGGAATAACATAATAAACACAAGTAAGCTGTCTTGAAGAAATTTCCAAAATGCCAATCTTTTTTCTCCCCTCTCTCACATACAGACCTACGCCTATAATATCGACAAGGACTACATCGATCATTTCCATTATTGATCAGTAACTGTTAACACACACAAAATACTTATGTTCAATTTTTGACCATAGCATGCATTCTGTTCAATATGACTATAACTGTTACTGCAGGACTTGTGAGAAGTTGTGCACTCAACTTTTGAGATGTACACATAACCTTGGCTTTTGAAATGTTGACCTCGCTTCTGAAATTTTAATCTCACTCTCAACTTCTGAAATATTGATCTTGTTCTTGGCTTCTGAAAATTTGATCTCATACTTGGCTTGTAAAAGTTTTAATCTCACTCCTGGTTTTTGCAATTTTTGATCTCACTCCCGATTTCTGAAATATTTTTGTTCTTGGCTTCTGAAAATTTGATCTCGTTCTTTGCTTGTAAAAGTTTTAATCTCACTCCTGGTTTCTGCAATTTTGATCTCACTCTCGATTTCTGAAATATTCTTGTTCTTGGCTTCTGAAAATTTGATCTCGTTCTTTGCTTGTAAAAGTGTTAATCTCACTCCTGGTTTCTGCAATTTTGATCTCACTCTCGATTTCTGAAATATTCTTGCTCTTGGCTTCTGAAAATTTGATCTCGTTCTTTGCTTGTAAAAGTTTTAATCTCACTCCTGGTTTCTGCAATTTTGATCTCACTCCCGATTTCTGAAATATTCTTGCTCTTGGCTTCTGAAAATTTGATCTCATACTTGGCTTGTAAAAGTTTTAATCTCACTCCTGGTTTTTGCAATTTTTGATCTCACTCCCGATTTCTGAAATATTTTTGTTCTTGGCTTCTGAAAATTTGATCTCGTTCTTTGCTTGTAAAAGTTTTAATCTCACTCCTGGTTTCTGCAATTTTGATCTCACTCTCGATTTCTGAAATATTCTTGTTCTTGGCGTCTGAAAATTTGATCTCGTTCTTTGCTTGTAAAAGTGTTAATCTCACTCCTGGTTTCTGCAATTTTGATCTCACTCTCGATTTCTGAAATATTCTTGCTCTTGGCTTCTGAAAATTTGATCTCGTTCTTTGCTTGTAAAAGTTTTAATCTCACTCCTGGTTTCTGCAATTTTGATCTCACTCTCGATTTCTGAAATATTCTTGCTCTTGGCTTCTGAAAATTTGATCTCATACTTGGCTTGTAAAAGTTTTAATCTCACTCCTGGTTTTTGCAATTTTTGATCTCACTCCCGATTTCTGAAATATTTTTGTTCTTGGCTTCTGAAAATTTGATCTCGTTCTTTGCTTGTAAAAGTTTTAATCTCACTCCTGGTTTCTGCAATTTTGATCTCACTCTCGATTTCTGAAATATTCTTGTTCTTGGCGTCTGAAAATTTGATCTCGTTCTTTGCTTGTAAAAGTGTTAATCTCACTCCTGGTTTCTGCAATTTTGATCTCACTCTCGATTTCTGAAATATTCTTGCTCTTGGCTTCTGAAAATTTGATCTCGTTCTTTGCTTGTAAAAGTTTTAATCTCACTCCTGGTTTCTGCAATTTTGATCTCACTCCCGATTTCTGAAATATTCTTGCTCTTGGCTTCTGAAAATTTGATCTCATACTTGGCTTGTAAAAGTTTTAATCTCACTCCTGGTTTCTGCAATTTTTGATCTCACTCCCGATTTCTGAAATATTCTTGTTCTTGGCTTCTGAAAATTTGATCTCGTTCTTTGCTTGTAAAAGTGTTAATCTCACTCCTGGTTTCTGCAATTTTGATCTCACTCCCGATTTCTGAAATATTCTTGTTCTTGGCTTCTGAAAATTTGATCTCGGTCTTTGCTTGCAAAATTTTTACTCTCACTCCTGGTTTCTGAAATTTTGATCTCACTCCCGATTTCTGTAATCTTGGTCTGGTTCCTGGTTTCTCAGATATTGATCTCACTCCTGGTTTCTGAAATATTGATCTCGTTCTTGGTTTCTAGTATTTTGTTCTTGTTCCCACATTCTGAAACATTGATCTTGTTCTTGGCATAAGAAGTATTGATATCACTCCTGCCATCTGAAATTTGGTTGGTCACATATACTATAAAAACCAATGCTATAATGGATTGTCGTTACCTGGGGTAAGATATATATTGTGACCTCTAACTAGTAAACCGTTAACACTTCTAGTAAAGTCCTAAACCTCTTACCTTTAAACATCTTTATTATCATATTTTAAGAAAATTCTAATATAATTCAAACAAATGTATTTTATGGTCGTATATTCAAAATGATTCAAACAAATGTATTTTATGGTCGTATATTCAAAATGATTCAAACAAATGTATTTTATGGTCGTATATTCAAAATGATTCAAACAAATGTATTTTATGGTCGTATATTCAAAATGATTCAAACAAATGTATTTTATGGTCGTATATTCAAAATGATTCAAACAAATGTATTTTATGGTCGTATATTCAAAATGATTCAAACAAATGTATTTTATGGTCGTATATTCAAAATGATTCAAACGAATTTATTTTTACATGTTGAGAACATTTTTTTCGGTTTCAAAAGACTTTTTTCTAATGAAATGTTGCAGCTGCTGCTATTTCATGATATAAAGCACATCCAATTTTAAATTACCTTTTTTAAGGTGTCTTATCCTGTAATTTAAAGCTATATCGCTAGTTATGGTTAGAATAAAAAGACAAACAAGGCTCCCTATCCTTAGCAGAATGAAAAACCTGAACTTAAAACCAGAAGTGCAATCCATTTAGATGTCAACATAAATTCTTCTCAGCAGTTCGTGTTGGTAAGCCGATCTCATTACGTATCAATTTCCAAAAATATACGGCTAACAGAATTCTGGCAAAGTTTTGACAGGCTTAACAAGCCGGAAGTAGATTAAATAAATTTGTTCTCGAGGGAAGAGAATATTTTCATGACATCTTGTATGGAAGTGGATATAAAAAAAAGCCAAAATGAATTTGTATATTTGCCAATTCAAACAGCACAAAGATTTGACTGTATCAAATTCCAGGTATTTCCCAAAGACAAGTCTGCAAGTTTCAATCTCACCTAGCTGAAGTACACATCTACATAGGTTGAGATTTTCTTAGTTTCAATTTTTAAAGTTGCCAAAAAGTGTTCATCCTAACACTTTACTGCAGTTTCACAGTATATCCGATCGTCAAAAATATATTCTTATCTCACACGTCTGTATACGTTTGAATGCAAGCTCAAACTAGACAATCAAATTTTAACTTTAATTTTCAATGCCAATTTTAAAATCTTTTTGGAGCATGATGTCAGCTCACAGTCATTTTTACTAAGAATATTCTTAAACTTGTGATTATATACCCCGGAGCTGCTTCTCAGCTGACTACAACATAATCATTTTCAAGTAGAGTAGAAAGTTGACCTTGGGCTTACTTTCGGCAGCCTCGTAACTATCGCTTCTCTTATTTTGTCCTTTAGTCCTCACATTTCATCAGCGATGTTTCTGACAAAGGTGGAATAATTGCTGTTTTCTGAGTCAGAATCTATTCATCTACCACTTATCGTTGGCTGGGTTTTAACCATGAAATGGTGTTGTTGTTTTTGTTTTTAGCTCCTTACATCAAGTGGCATCACGCCTTGTCTGGATTGATTTCCATAAAATAAGTCCAATGTAAACAAATTCTTGTTGAGCCGTCCTCTAAAATAATCTAATTCTTCCCAATTATCCAATCATCACGGTTTTATCTCACAAACTCATTGACCTTTATCCTCGAGTTGCCTTTGTAAAGAATATATATATATATATATATATATATATATATATATATATAGTCTCGGAAGTTTCTCAACCATTAAAACTATATTTTTTTTTAAAAACTAAAAAAAAAACTTATAGTCCCAAGTCTTTCAGTGGAAAATAACTCATGTAAGTCAATTTATTTTTTACAGTTATTATATTAGTTTGTTTCTAACACTATTTTAAGGGATCATCAGTTGTTTACCATGAAAAACTGTTTCGGGAATTTAATATATATATATATATATATATATATATATATATATGTATGAGAGAGAGAGAGAGAGAGAGAGGGGGGCTTAATTTATACCTTGGTACATCGAGCCCTTATGACTTGTTCTTCAAACAGATTGGATTCTTAACTTGATAGGATCAGAGAAATATGTATCAATGATAGTTATCCTGAAGACCTTATTAGTGATTGCATTAACAGAAAGGTTGCTGATTTGAAATCCCCTACAAAAAATTGGCCTTTCTAAATGTCATATTTATCTGAAGTTGCTTTGGATTAAGGGAAATAGTGAGAAAGTAGGTAAGGAGATTGTTAGAAACATTATTAATTGTTTCTACTCTGTTTCTTTACGTTTGGTGTTTGTCACGAGGCCGGCATTTTCTTCGTTTAGTAAAGATAGGTTGCCCACGTATAGTAATGTTGTTTACCAATTTAATTGTCAGAGTGATGCTGATTACATGGGGAGTACTTCCTTACATTTACAGACTTATATAAACCAACACGTTCTATCCAAAATCTGACAGGGAAAGGAAGATCCTTGTGTAACCCTTCTTCCTCGACCTTGGAATCTGCTATTGGGCAGCACTTGGTTGAAAATTCGTGCTCTGCGAAAAACTATAAAATGGAGTGTTGCATAGAGCTAATTCCAAAGAGCATTTAACAATTTTGGAGTCCGTCTCTATCGCTATTTGTAAATCCTCTTTATGCTGATCGAAGAAATTTATCAGATCATTAAATCTCTTTAGGGAATTTGACCTCTCCCCCCAATATATATATATATATATATATATATATATATATATATATATATATATATATATATATATATATATATATATATATATTAGTGTGTGTATTTAGGCAGCATTTTTTTTTTCATTTAAATCATTAGAAAAATTTTTTGAATAAAAAAGGTATAATTAAGCAGGAAAATTCTGTTATTTTTAACAATGTTTGCTTATATATATATATATATATATATATATATATATATATATATATATATATATATATATATAGAGAGAGAGAGAGAGAGAGAGAGAGAGAGAGTGAGAGAAAGAGAAAGAGAGAGAGAGAGAGAGAAAGAGAAAGAGAGAGCGAGAGAGAGCGAGAGAGAGTGAGAGAAAGAGAAAGAGAGAGAGTGAGAGAATTAATGTGATTGTCAGGCCCATCTTAAAGTTTAAACAGAATATTTTGTTGGCATAACTTGGGGGGGCAGTACAGTATGGTTTAGGGGGCCAGCCCCGAAATGGTAAAGTTTACAAAGAAAATAATAATCTGCCAACGTTACTCACCGTGTTGCCTAGAATATGTATCCTATGATTCATAATGATAAGTTCATTAGTTTAAGAGTTTACCCTGCACATATATACGATTAACATGTACACACTTGTCAGGTTAAAATTTTTATTACATAATATAATTCAACATTTTCTAGAGCAATTCTTTACTCTATGTATATATATATATAACTTCTTTGTAATATAGTAGGAAAAATCCCAGCAGAGTGCTCGATTAATTAAGAATTAAAGTTAAAAATTAAGAGCATAATATTTATTTATTTTGGTAAAGAAAAATTAGTACAACATTTGTAC
The DNA here is from genome assembly GCA_963556195.1 of Sepiola atlantica. NCBI lineage: Eukaryota > Metazoa > Mollusca > Cephalopoda > Sepiida > Sepiolidae > Sepiola > Sepiola atlantica. The sequence goes on from OY744542.1 coordinate 33,924,054, forward strand.
CGTCGGTTTCAAGCACGGAAAGTCTTAAGTCTGAAGAGAGCCGGATGGCTAAGACTTTCCGTGCTTGAAACCGACAGTACAAAGGTTGTACTAATTTTTCTGTACTAAAATAAATAAATATATATATATATATATATATATATATATATATATAATAATGGTAATAATCCAGGTAAAAATATCCACAGGGTGGTAATCCAGAGAATTTTAACCGGGTTCATAAAAAGTGCTCAATATCAAAATAGAGCTTTATAAATGATAATTTTATTTACACAGACATGTACAAAATCTGCGACACTGGCATGTCGATGTTATTGATCAACAGTTACTATAAACTGAGATCTCATCAGGCAGAGTTAGAATCCGATCTTAACCTCAGATCATATTTGGAGAGAACCAAATATGATCTGAGGTTAAGATCGGATTCTAACTCTGCCTGATGAGATCTCAGTTTATAGTAACTGTTGATCGATAACATCGACATGTCAGTGTCGCAGATTTTGTACATGTCTGTGTAAATAAAATTATCATTTATATATATATATATATATATATATATATATATATATATATATGTGTGTGTGTGTGTGTTTGAGTAGATATTGCATGTGCATATGTATGTATGTGTATATAAATTGTGTGTTTGTCTATAAGTATATATATATATATATATATATATATATATATATATATATATATACTGTAAATATTTTAAAGTGTTAAAGTGTTTTTTGAACCTACAGACGATATCTTTTCTAGTTTTTTACCCTCATCAGTGCAGGAGTGGTGGTTGCACGCGGTCACATGGGATCGAACGCATTTCGTAGATTCAGTCTAGAATCACGATCCTAACGTCTATGCCCATACTTAATAGTAGAGCATTTTCTGGAATTACAAAGTTTGTTGTTGACTATAAATCTTAAAGGGGCATTAACAGTAAATATTTGTAAGTTTTAAAGTGTTTTTGAACCTACAGACGATATCGTTTCGGGTGTTTTACCCTCATAAACTTACCTGCATTACTATATATATATATATGTATATATATATATATATATGTATATATATATATATAATCTACGTACATATAGATCTTAATTTCCCTAAATTACGTGACAGTTTCCGTGGGCCGAGTGGATATGGCTGACTCTGTGTACCGGGTCCGCGCCTCCCGACCGTCTGAAATTGTTACTTCCCTGCACTGATGAGAGCAATAAGCTTGAAACGCTAGCGTCTGTAGGTATAAATAATTTAATATTTATTTATAAATATTATACTAAGCCCCTTTAAGAAATTAAAGTTGAGCACTCTAGGGGAAGTTAAAAATAGACTGTCAAAAAGCTCTAATGCAAAGTTCCGAATACGTTCGTCGAACACTCTCGACTAGTCTTCTATCTGTGCCCGCTTCTACGTACATATAGATCTTAATTTCCCTAAATTACGTGACAGTTTCCGTGGGCCGAGTGGATATGGCTGACTCTGTGTACCGGGTTCGCGCCTCCCGACCGTCTGAAATTGTTACTTTCCTGCACTGATGAGAGCAATAAGCTTGAAACGCTAGCGTCTGTAGGTATAAATAATTTAATATTTATTTATAAATATTATATATATATATATATATATATATATATATATATATATATATATATATATAGTAATCTAGGTAAGTTTATATCCATAGGGTAAAAATCCAGAGAATCCTTACTGTGTTTATATAAAAGTGCTCAGAGCCGTGGATAGCCAAACCTCTTCAGGCCCACACCTTTTCTTTACGACTTCAGTGGATCCAATGTAACTGCAAAGAAAATATGTTAGCCCAACTTGTTTGTTTTTTATATACTAACGAGTCATCGCTTATCAAGGCCCATAGGCCACTCGGGGATAAGGGTTAATGAGTTTGTCAGGACGACAGTGAAACAACATCGTGAGGATTGGTAACAATCGTTGAGACTGGTCCGAATTAGCTTATTTAAGAGGACGACCCAACAAGAATTTGTTAACATTGGACT
>OY744542.1:33931062-33983562 GCA_963556195.1 Sepiola atlantica
TGGTCTGTCGTGCTGAAGTTTGAACTAGGATTTTCCTTGATCTGTCATGCTAAAGTTTGAACTAGAATTTTTCTTTGGTCTGTCATGCTGAAGTTTGAAATAGCATTTTCCTTGATCTGTCATGCTGAAGTTGGAACTAGCATTTTCCTTGGTCTGTCATGCTGAAGTTTGAAATAGCATTTTCCTAGATCTGTCATGCTGAAGTTTGAAATAGCATTTTCCTTGATCTGTCATGCTGAAGTTGGAAATAGCATTTTCCTTGATCTGTCATGCTGAAGTTGGAACTAGCATTTTCCTTGGTCTGTCATGCTGAAGTTTGAAATAGCATTTTCATTGGTTTGTCATGCTTAAGTTTGAACTAGTATTTTCTTTGGTCTGTCATGCCGAAGTTTGAAATAGCATTTTCCTTGATCTGTCGTGCTGAAGTTTGAACTAGCATTTTCCTTGATGTGTCATGCTGAAGTTTGAACTAGCATTTTCCTTGATCTGTCATGCTGAAGTTTGAAATAGCATTTTCCTTGATCTGTCATGCTGAAGTTGGAACTAGCATTTTCCATGGTCTGTCGTGTTGAAGTTTGAAATAGCATTTTCCTTGATCTGTCATGCTGAAGTTTGAACTAGCATTTTCCTTGATCTGTCATGCTGAAGTTTGAACTAGCATTTTCCTTGATCTGTCATGCTGAAGTTTGAACTAGCATTTTCCTTGGTCTGTCATGCTGAAGTTGGAAATACAATTTTCCTTGATGTGTCATGCTGAAGTTTGAAATACCATTTTCCTTGGTCTGTCATGCTGAAGTTTGAACTAGCATTTTCCTTGATCTGTCATGCTGAAGTTTGAACTAGCATTTTCCTTGATCTGTCATGCTGAAGTTGGAACTAGCATTTTCCTTGGTCTGTCATGCTGAAGTTTGAACTAGCATTTTCCTTGATCTGTCATGCTGAAGTTTGAACTAGCATTTTCCTTGATCTGTCATGCTGAAGTTTGAACTAGCATTTTCCTTGATCTGTCATGCTGAAGTTTGAACTAGCATTTTCCTTGATCTGTCATGCTGAAGTTTGAACTAGCATTTTCCTTGATCTGTCATGCTGAAGTTTGAACTAGCATTTTCCTTGATCTGTCATGCTGAAGTTTGAACTAGCATTTTCCTTGATCTGTCATGCTGAAGTTGGAACTAGCATTTTCCTTGATCTGTCATGCTGAAGTTTGAACTAGCATTTTCCTTGATCTGTCATGCTGAAGTTTGAACTAGCATTTTCCTTGATCTGTCATGCTGAAGTTTGAACTAGCATTTTCCTTGGTCTGTCATGCTGAAGTTGGAAATACAATTTTCCTTGATGTGTCATGCTGAAGTTTGAAATACCATTTTCCTTGGTCTGTCATGCTGAAGTTTGAACTAGCATTTTCCTTGATCTGTCATGCTGAAGTTTGAACTAGCATTTTCCTTGATCTGTCATGCTGAAGTTGGAACTAGCATTTTCCTTGGTCTGTCATGCTGAAGTTTGAACTAGCATTTTCCTTGATCTGTCATGCTGAAGTTTGAACTAGCATTTTCCTTGATCTGTCATGCTGAAGTTTGAACTAGCATTTTCCTTGATCTGTCATGCTGAAGTTTGAACTAGCATTTTCCTTGATCTGTCATGCTGAAGTTTGAACTAGCATTTTCCTTGATCTGTCATGCTGAAGTTTGAACTAGCATTTTCCTTGATCTGTCATGCTGAAGTTTGAACTAGCATTTTCCTTGATCTGTCATGCTGAAGTTTGAACTAGCATTTTCCTTGATCTGTCATGCTGAAGTTGGAACTAGCATTTTCCTTGATGTGTCATGCTGAAGTTTGAAATAGCATTTTCCTTGATCTGTCATGCTGAAGTTTGAAATAGCATTTTCCTTGATCTGTCATGCTGAAGTTGGAACTAGCATTTTCCTTGGTCTGTCATGCTGAAGTTTGAAATAGCATTTTCCTTGATCTGTCATGCTGAAGTTTGAACTAGCATTTTCCTTGATCTGTCATGCTGAAGTTTGAACTAGCATTTTCCTTGATCTGTCATGCTGAAGTTTGAACTAGCATTTTCCTTGATCTGTCATGCTGAAGTTGGAACTAGCATTTTCCTTGATCTGTCATGCTGAAGTTTGAACTAGCATTTTCCTTGATCTGTCATGCTGAAGTTGGAACTAGCATTTTCCTTGATCTGTCATGCTTAAGTTTGAACTAGCATTTTCCTTGATCTGTCATGCTGAAGTTGGAACTAGCATTTTCCTTGATCTGTCATGCTGAAGTTTGAACTAGCATTTTCCTTGATCTGTCATGCTGAAGTTTGAACTAGCATTTTCCTTGATCTGTCATGCTGAAGTTTGAACTAGCATTTTCCTTGATCTGTCATGCTGAAGTTGGAACTAGCATTTTCCTTGATGTGTCATGCTGAAGTTTGAAATAGCATTTTCCTTGATCTGTCATGCTGAAGTTGGAACTAGCATTTTCCTTGATCTGTCATGCTGAAGTTTGAACTAGCATTTTCCTTGATCTGTCATGCTGAAGTTTGAACTAGCATTTTCCTTGATCTGTCATGCTGAAGTTTGAACTAGCATTTTCCTTGATCTGTCATGCTGAAGTTTGAAATAGCATTTTCCTTGATCTGTCATGCTGAAGTTTGAACTAGCATTTTCCTTGATCTGTCGTGCTGAAGTTGGAACTAGCATTTTCCTTGATGTGTCATGCTGAAGTTTGAAATAGCATTTTCCTTGATCTGTCATGCTGAAGTTGGAACTAGCATTTTCCTTGATCTGTCATGCTGAAGTTTGAACTAGCATTTTCCTTGATCTGTCATGCTGAAGTTGGAACTAGCATTTTCCTTGATCTGTCATGCTGAAGTTTGAACTAGCATTTTCCTTGATCTGTCATGCTGAAGTTTGAAATAGCATTTTCCTTGATCTGTCATGCTGAAGTTGGAACTAGCATTTTCCTTGATTTGTCATGCTGAAGTTTGAAATAGCATTTTTCTTTGATGTGTCATGCTGAAGTTTGAACTAGCATTTTCCTTGATCTGTCATGCTGAAGTTTGAACTAGCATTTTCCTTGATCTGTCATGCTGAAGTTGGAACTAGCATTTTCCTTGATGTGTCATGCTGAAGTTTGAAATAGCATTTTCCTTGATCTGTCATGCTGAAGTTTGAACTAGCATTTTCCTTGATCTGTCATGCTGAAGTTGGAACTAGCATTTTCCTTGATGTGTCATGCTGAAGTTTGAAATAGCATTTTCCTTGATGTGTCATGCTGAAGTTGGAACTAGCATTTTCCTTGATCTGTCATGCTGAAGTTTTAACTAGCATTTTCCTTGATGTGTCATGCTGAAGTTTGAACTAGCATTTTCCTTGATCTGTCATGCTGAAGTTTGAACTAGCATTTTCCTTGGTCTGTCATGCTGAAGTTTGAAATAGCATTTTCCTTGATGTGTCATGCTGAAGTTTGAAATAGCATTTTCCTTGATGTGTCATGCTGAAGTTTGAAATAGCATTTTCCTTGATGTGTCATGCTGAAGTTTGAAATAGCATTTTCCTTGATGTGTCATGCTGAAGTTTGAAATAGCATTTTCCTTGATGTGTCATGCTGAAGTTTGAACTAGCATTTTCCTTGATCTGTCATGCTGAAGTTTGAAATAGCATTTTCATTGGTTTGTCATGCTTAAGTTTGAACTAGTATTTTCTTTGGTCTGTCATGCCGAAGTTTGAAATAGCATTTTCCTTGATGTGTCATGCTGAAGTTTGAAATAGCATTTTCCTTGATGTGTCATGCCGAAGTTTGAAATAGCATTTTCCTTGATGTGTCATGCTGAAGTTTGAACTAGCATTTTCCTTGATCTGTCATGCTGAAGTTTTAACTAGCATTTTCCTTGATGTGTCATGCTGAAGTTTGAACTAGCATTTTCCTTGATCTGTCATGCTGAAGTTGGAACTAGCATTTTCCTTGGTCTGTCATGCTGAAGTTTGAAATAGCATTTTCCTTGATGTGTCATGCTGAAGTTTGAACTAGCATTTTCCTTGATCTGTCATGCTGAAGTTTGAACTAGCATTTTCCTTGATCTGTCATGCTGAAGTTTGAACTAGCATTTTCCTTGATCTGTCATGCTGAAGTTTGAACTAGCATTTTCCTTGATCTGTCATGCTGAAGTTTGAACTAGCATTTTCCTTGATCTGTCATGCTGAAGTTTGAACTAGCATTTTCCTTGATCTGTCATGCTGAAGTTTGAACTAGCATTTTCCTTGATCTGTCATGCTGAAGTTGGAACTAGCATTTTCCTTGATCTGTCATGCTGAAGTTTGAACTAGCATTTTCCTTGATCTGTCATGCTGAAGTTTGAACTAGCATTTTCCTTGATCTGTCATGCTGAAGTTTGAACTAGCATTTTCCTTGATCTGTCATGCTGAAGTTGGAACTAGCATTTTCCTTGATCTGTCATGCTGAAGTTTGAACTAGCATTTTCCTTGATCTGTCATGCTGAAGTTTGAACTAGCATTTTCCTTGATGTGTCATGCTGAAGTTTGAACTAGCATTTTCCTTGATCTGTCATGCTGAAGTTTGAAATAGCATTTTCCTTGATCTGTCATGCTGAAGTTGGAACTAGCATTTTCCTTGATGTGTCATGCTGAAGTTTGAAATAGCATTTTTCTTTGATGTGTCATGCTGAAGTTTGAACTAGCATTTTCCTTGATCTGTCATGCTGAAGTTTGAACTAGCATTTTCCTTGATCTGTCATGCTGAAGTTGGAACTAGCATTTTCCTTGATGTGTCATGCTGAAGTTTGAAATAGCATTTTCCTTGATCTGTCATGCTGAAGTTTGAACTAGCATTTTCCTTGATCTGTCATGCTGAAGTTGGAACTAGCATTTTCCTTGATGTGTCATGCTGAAGTTTGAAATAGCATTTTCCTTGATGTGTCATGCTGAAGTTGGAACTAGCATTTTCCTTGATCTGTCATGCTGAAGTTTGAACTAGCATTTTCCTTGATGTGTCATGCTGAAGTTTGAACTAGCATTTTCCTTGATCTGTCATGCTGAAGTTTGAACTAGCATTTTCCTTGATCTGTCATGCTGAAGTTTGAACTAGCATTTTCCTTGATCTGTCATGCTGAAGTTTGAACTAGCATTTTCCTTGATCTGTCATGCTGAAGTTTGAACTAGCATTTTCCTTGATCTGTCATGCTGAAGTTTGAACTAGCATTTTCCTTGATCTGTCATGCTGAAGTTTGAACTAGCATTTTCCTTGATCTGTCATGCTGAAGTTTGAACTAGCATTTTCCTTGATCTGTCATGCTGAAGTTTGAACTAGCATTTTCCTTGATCTGTCATGCTGAAGTTGGAACTAGCATTTTCCTTGATCTGTCATGCTGAAGTTTGAACTAGCATTTTCCTTGATCTGTCATGCTGAAGTTTGAACTAGCATTTTCCTTGATCTGTCATGCTGAAGTTGGAACTAGCATTTTCCTTGATGTGTCATGCTGAAGTTTGAAATAGCATTTTCCTTGATCTGTCATGCTGAAGTTTGAAATAGCATTTTCCTTGATCTGTCATGCTGAAGTTGGAACTAGCATTTTCCTTGGTCTGTCATGCTGAAGTTTGAAATAGCATTTTCCTTGATCTGTCATGCTGAAGTTTGAACTAGCATTTTCCTTGATCTGTCATGCTGAAGTTTGAACTAGCATTTTCCTTGATCTGTCATGCTGAAGTTTGAACTAGCATTTTCCTTGATCTGTCATGCTGAAGTTTGAAATAGCATTTTCCTTGATCTGTCATGCTGAAGTTGGAACTAGCATTTTCCTTGGTCTGTCATGCTGAAGTTTGAAATAGCATTTTCCTTGGTTTGTCATGCTTAAGTTTGAACTAGTATTTTCTTTGGTCTGTCATGCCGAAGTTTGAACTAGTATTTTCTGTGGTCTGTCATGCCGAAGTTTGAAATAGCATTTTCTTTGGTCTGTCATACTGAAGTTTGAAATAGCATTTTCCTTGGTCTGTCATGCCGAAGTTTGAAATAGCATTTTCTTTGGTCTGTCATGCCGAAGTTTGAAATAGCATTTTCCTTGGTCTGTCATGCCGAAGTTTGAAATACCATTTTCCTTGGCCTGAACGTCAGTCTGTCTGTTTGAAATATTATTGTCATCACTAAATACAAGGATTGAATGGATGCATCTTAAAAATATCTTTTTTTTTCTTTTTTTTCCTGCATTGTTAAAGTATGCATTGTTTTCTAACTTGACAAAGGATAGTTTTTCGGTTTTTAATAATTTTTCATTCTATATTCCCTTTTCCTTTCTCTCTTTTCTTGTTCATCCTCCATTTTTCTCTTTCTCACTCTATTTCTCTCGCACTTTCTTTCTATGCTTCTGTCTTTCTTTCTTTCTTTATTTCTCTGCTTTTTTCTTTCTTTTCTTTCTCTTATTTCTCTTTTCTTTCACTTTCGCCCTTCCTCATATCTTTGCTACTCTTCCTCCAGCTTTGACAAAGTAAAGAATTTTTTTATATGCTTTTCATTGATTCTGCCCATTTTTCTTTTCTCTGTTTTCTCTTTCTTTTTTCGATTTTTCTCTTTCTTTCTCTATTTGTCTTTCTTTCTCTGCTTCTCTCTTTCTCTTTCTCTTTTCTTTCACTTTCGCCCTTTCTCCTATTTTACTTTACTCGAATCTTCCATCCTTTCCATCCTTCAATTCCTTTCCCTCCTTTTTATCAACTCTTGTAAAATTCTACTGTTCGACATTTATATATTTCTCCCAGTAAATTCAATTATCATCTTATTGTGGGACGCGAAACTTATCCGACCTTCCATGTTGAATCATTACTCAAAAAAGAAAAAGGGGAGGAATTGAAATCAAATAAATATCAGCAGAAAATACATTGTAAGCATCGACAAATAAAATAAAAAGCTGTAATCTCTTTGTTATAAAAAAAAAGCCAAGAATGAAAGGGATCCATTTTTAAATAAAACAAAGAATATTTGTTTCCTTTTATTTAAAAATAAAAAAAAATAATTCTCATAGATTTATATAAATGATTTTAAGTGTAGTATAAGCAGAGAGGGAGGAGACGAGATCTCGTGAGTGACGTCACAGCGAGAGTTGGCAGACAACGATCGATCTCTTTCCCCTGCAGACAGACTCTGATGCAGACGTGTATCGAGAGATTGTGCGGATCACTTCTCCCCTCTCGACTTAGGGAGGGGAGAGAAGATAGATACAAATAAAAAACGTCAGTTTTTGGACTCCAAGACACCCCTAATAAATTCCTAGCTAGATTTAAAAAAGAAAACTACTGAACTGCTACTTCTCGTTGTTTTTTTGTTTTTAACCTGCGCTGGTTTGGGCCTCCTCCTCCTCCTCCTCCTCATCATCATCATCAGCAGCAGCAGCAGCAGCAGCATTATTTAAACTACATAACCTGAAATGCGACATATTTTCCTTGAAAGTCATTTCCTTAGTTGAGGCAAGATTTTTATCAACCGCATGACCTTCCTGATGTTAAGCCAGTGGGGTGATGGGGACCAGTGCTTTCATCGACACACCATCTCTAGGTGATTGCCTACCAAGGCTAAAGAGCGCTTTACCTGCCCAAGGACCCAATTAAAGATAAGGGAAGAAAACTGTGACTTAGAATTGATTATTAGTTAGCACTTATATCCGTTGCGCCAAAGTTCAATCCTCAGTGTTGGTGATACTAAGAATACAATTACGAATTACTTAAGACTTCTACCTGATCATGGCTGACGGGAGGAGATTAAATAAAGGGTTCTGTTCGAAATTTCGTACAGATTTCCGAATTTGACAAAACGCACCTGACGAAGGTTGGATGTTACATCGGCCGAAACATTGTGAGAATAACATCTAAGATGAGTATAGTAGTTGGAGGAATCCAAATAATCCAAATCCAGAAAAGTTGCATTCAATCTTTATATAGGGCTTTGTTATAAGGTAAAGCCGTTGCTGTTTATTAATGTACGGGACAAAGCAACTCTATGATATAACTGCAAAAAGAAACCCCATTAAAAAATTAATACCACCATGGAATTCCTCATAAAGTTGTTTGATCTTTTTATAGGTCTTTGTTTTCAATTTTATTCCTGTGCAGAGAGACATTGACGTTGATGGAACGAGTGCAACCCTAACCCCTGTGGATCAAAGAAGGTTGGCTCCCTCTACCGTGCTAGTAAACTCCTCACACCTGACATTATCCTGTATCTCTACAAAGCCACCATCCGCCCTTGCATGGAGTATTGTTGTCACATCTGGGTTGGTGCATCATCTACTAGTCTCTCCCTCCTTGACAAGGTTCAAAAAAGAATCGCCAACCTAATAGGTCCCTCACTGTCAACCAAGCTCCAGCCTCTGTCCCATCGCCGCAATGTAGCATCCTTGTGCTTGTTTTACAAATACTTCAATGGATTATGCTCCGATGAATTGGCTACTCTGGTGCCCCCTCGACGTAAATTCACTAGACTAACTCGACAATCAACTAAATCTCATTCATTCACTGTGGAGGTCCCCAGATGTCGGAGAGCCTTCTACTCAAATAGCTTCTTTCCTCGTGCTACTGGCCTCTGGAACTCCCTCCCTGCCCCTGTTTCCCCGACAGTACATGCAGAAATTTAAAACTAATGTAAACAGACATCTCGCTGCGCTAATCCCAATTTAAGTTGACCCCCCCCCTACCTTCTCCCCTTTTCTTTTTCTCAGTAGCCCCTTACGTCTACAGTGGCGGCCGGCCTTGTTTGGGGTGAACTATGTTAAAAAAAAAATAAAAAAAAAAAATAAAGGTTTCTGTTCGAAATTCCGTACAGATTCACAAATTCGACAAGACGCACCTGACGAACGTTGGAGGTTACATCGGCCGAAACGTTGTAAGAATAACATACAAGATGAGAACAGTAATCCGAATAATACAAATAATACAAATTATCAATCCTCATCTAAAAAATTCCGAAAAACTACAATTTCTATTTTTACTAGAAACTGGAGTTGAACTTAGTAAATACATGGCTTATCCAATGAATAAGGAGAAATAAGGAAATGATTTTTCTATATTCAAATCGGCAATATCAGCAAATAAATGACACCTTAACGTTTTGAGTACAAATCAATATCACCACCATTTCATTATTTATTAGCATGTCTCGGATTTGCTATGACAGCTGTCATAGTTTGCAAAGAAGTCGGTTTCTTGCAGAAAGTAATTCTCTCTAATTTATTCCACTCCTGTTGGCAAATCTCTTTAAGCTTGCTCAAAATTTGAATTCGACTTATATACACATGAAAAATGTAAAAAAAAAGTGCTTATATATTTATTGACGTTTCGTCTTTATTCCAAGACTTTCTCAAGATGATTGATTTGAAGAAAGACATAGAGGTCAAAATTTGACAAATATGTGGTGCATGCATCACGGGGAAACAATCTTTTTATTATATAGGGTGGGCCAAAATAAGGGTCCTATCTTTAAATTTAAATAACTTGAATTTGAATAACTTCCACAAAATAAAAGTTAAACTCACCAAACTTTATGTGTGTGTAGACTGACCCTTCCGAGATTTTTTGAAATAAACAAAACAAATTTTAGCCGAAAAACACTTCATAAAACTTACAAAAACTAAAGTATTGTTTTTTACACTGTTTTGAGTTTTTTAAGCAAAAATAATGTTTTCTAAATGAGGGTACGTTCCTTAGGGCTAATACGGCTCATGCTTGCTTCGGAAGGGGTCCTTTACTTATTCTAAAAAAAAAAATTAAAAAAATCAATAAATAAAAAAGTTATGAATTTTTAAAAATAGGACCCTTATTTTTGCCCACCCTGTATATATAAACTTAAAGAAAGACGCAAAATGCCTTCAAAAACAATGTGTTAGATGCAGATATTTTTACTAAAATCGAAATAATTTTGTTATTATTTTATTTTGACTTTTTTTTCTAATAATTTTGCTCAGTAAAACGAGCCTCATCAGAGATTTAAACAAATAAAAGGTATTAACCTTATTTTTTTTGTAAGAACTTTTAGTCCACCCTGTACAATATACCAACGTTGACCCTACAAGTCAGGGGTCGTCTGGCTTGTCCTAAAGATATTTCAATTGTTATCTTCTTGGAGTCAAACTTTCATTTGCAGACAATATCTCTAGTTGATCATGGAAAAGGTGTTAACGTTTGACAATTCCCCAAAAATCAATTTGAATTCAAAGTTAATAATAATTAACATTTTGATTTCTTGCCCCAGGATAGTTTGAGGATTGATAATTTGTATTATTTGGATTTTTCGAACTACTTTTTTCATCTTGGATGTGTTAGGACACCTAACGAAAACGGAATTACCTCCCTTGAACCATTTCGGGAGTTAAGAGTTATCACCCTTGGAAAAGGGTCGTCTGCCCAGAGAGAAAGAAAACAAAGACCACGGCGTCAGACTGTGAATATATCAATCGCTTCCAGCGGCCAATTAACTCATTAATTCATTCTGTGTTCAGTTTTAATAAATCTGTTAAACGTTTCTCTTGATAGTTCATCCATTTATTTACAAGTTATTATTTATAATTAACCTAAATTACGAGGTTATAAAAGGATGTTATTCTCACAAAATATCGGACGATGTAACCTCCGACCTTCTTTCAGGTGCATCTCGTCCAACTCTGAAATATTTATGTAAAACTCTGGAATCTACATGAACCCGTGACGCAATGTATGAAGTGCTAAGTAATTTTTAACATTATTTCTATTTCAATAAATTTAGATTAAAATTGCCGATTGCAATATTGCATCCAGTTTTCTACTATCAATTTGTTTTTCTATAATCTACTCTTTGAATAAGCAAAATTGTATTACGTTTCAGAATTTTTTTAGATGACGATTGATAATTTGTATTATTTGAATTATTCAGACTACTGTTCTCATCTTCGATGTTATTCTCACAAATTTTAGGACGATTTAATATCCGACCTTCTTCAGGTGTGTCTTGTCGAACTCGGGAATCTGCAAGTATTTATGGTGCAACAGATATATCTAAAGGGAAATTGTTTGTGTGTATGTAGATGTATGTCCAGCTAAAAGTTCCAAACTACAAAACAAAGACAAACAAAGTTGATATATTCTTGATCAGCATTGCCCTGGTTGAAAAATATCTAAAATTTAGAAAAATATTAATTTTCTGTGTTATTATGTACCAATTTGGAAAGAAAATGCTGACTCATTCCTCGAGAAATCTATTACATAAAGGGCAGTTGTGTGTGTGTATGCCCAGCTTGAAAGGAATGGGATGGGTGGATGGGAAAGACGGGGTTTGGGTGAGAGAGGGGGAAAGACAGATAGAGAGACTTATAGAGAAAGGTAGAAAGATAGAAGTTTAAATATAAAGATGTTACACACACTTTTTAACCTCTTCTATATTGTTTTTTTTTTGCCCCGGGCAACGCCGGGCAGCCCTGCTAGTTATAAATAAAGTAGAACGTTGACCTTGCTGTTTATTATTGTACGGTACAAAACAACTTTAAAAAAAGAAACCATTGGATTCCTCATAAAGTTTTACTCAAGAAAAGTTGTTTGATCTTGTTACAGGGCTTTTTTATTTCAATTTCATCCCTGCACAGAGAGACATAGACACCACAAATATAGTAGAAATTCTAAAAGTGTGTTCTCATCTTCTATTTGTGCGATACACTCTTGAACAAAAGCTAACCTTGAGTGAAAATAAATCTGTCTAAAATCAATCATACTGGCGCAATATTTACGGCTGCCATGAAGAAGAGAGCAAAGAACTAAAACTAAAGATAATGGTTATCATGGTTCTTCCTTCTTCGTGTCTTCATAATTCAATTCGAACCAATCATTTTCAGCGTTTATTTGTGTGGATTCCATTTTCAAAAGGAGCGGAATTTATATCAAAGAGTGACATTAGAGTGTCAGCTGAAGAAACTCGAATGATATATTTCACGTGATTTATTTTGTCTTAACCAACTCTGAACTCTTTTGTATATCCTGTAAGTAAGGACGCATAATCAATATATATTCGTGTGCCTATTTTCATAACCATATTATTTAGAAGGTTTGTTTATTTGTTTTGCTTTGTTTTACGGCATATCAATCCTTTTGGGTTATTTAATGCCGACTCCATTTATATTGGTAAAAGGATTTTATGCTTGAGGTTCATAATATTTTTAAATGATGAACAGATTTGGATGAATTTCTTTTATATGTGTAAATTTCTTGAGTAAACAGTCTGCAATTGATTAATTTTTTCCTAGGGAAGTTTGGTTTATTGAACTTATAGATGTTAGATTTTTGAGTAAGGTCATGTATTTTTGAGTTTTCAATTTATTGAAGAAGTTCATGTCTGCGTGTATATTTTTTAAAAAAGACAAAAAGCAGAAACAGTTTCAGGAGCCTAACACATTTCAGTGTGGATGAATATAGCCGAGCGATTATAATTATAGTAAGTAAAGTGGTCGACCATAGTTGAGGGTGACACAAAGATGTAAGGGAGAGCGACACACTTTTCTCAGTATTACTCCACTTACCCTTGATCCTCACCTAATAATGCTGAGTGTTTAGCAAGGGGACATCAAGTACTATTTTTTTAAAGTTTTGGTATGACTCGACCGAGGATTGAACTCTGGTCTCCCTGCCCATTAGCAAACACTTTTACCAGTATGCCAAATGCTTGCATTTTAGTCATTTATGAGTTCAATCCTATCTCGTGGTATTTTTGGTAAGTGTCTAGGCATCATTATGACAAGAGTAAACCCAAGTCTTTTGAGTGAACTTAAGTATGACAAAACTGTTCAGATTTCATGACCTGGAGAACCTAAAGCATGCTGCATGATGTACAGGCATGATACAGTGTTCCTTTCACCCCTGGAAAGAGACCGTATACTATACTATTCAGTAGATCGTCAGTGACTAAATGATGAGAATTTTTATTGGGAAGTGACTGACGTCTTTAAAAACAAAGGTTGGGCGGTCAAGTGTAAAGAAAAACTATAAAGTCGGCTGAGAGCCACCAGTCTGCGAAAAACGTAGTTGTAAGAGATTCAGAACAAACAGCGAAACGTGTCCTGTTGATGGGAAAAGAGGATAAAACACAAAGCAGATATGGGAGAAAATGGAGAAAAGAAAAAAGGGAGAAGAGAGAAGAAAAATATATACAGGGTTTGGACAAAATAATGGAAAAAAAATTGCTACCCTCCCATGAAATCCAGCCTTGTAAAGCTCTCGGCAACAAGATTAATAAGATGATTGTTAAGCTCTGTTGTAATTTTAGGTGCCGTGGTTTTGTGCTCTTTCTTCACAATCCATACAAGGGCTATACGATCTCTTTCAGACAGCTTTGGATTTCTTCCAGAATTTTGTTTAGAGGAAGATGTTGTCTCTTCTTTTTCATAGGCTGTCATCACCTTCGAGACTTTTCCTGTCGATACGGCTACCATCTCAGCCACTTCCATTGCAGTAGCACCTGCCATACGGGCACCAACAATATGCTCTCTTTGGAAATCTGATAGATCTGTTATTTAAATTGTTCTTACTAATATGCACTATCTGAAATAAATAAAAAATTTAACCAATTAATTCAGGACAACAATAAACATAAAGAAATAAAATGAAACCAACATTTTGGTAATTTAAAAAATTTTTTATAAATGTTTATAAAATTGATGGAAAATTTACAAGGTGTTTCCGTTATTTTGTCCAACCCCTGTATATACTAGTTCAAGTCTAGCTCAGGTGAAGGGTTGGTCTGTCTTTATTTGGTGGAATTTTGCTCAATAGTTTTGAACTCCTATTTATTATTATTGTTAATAATAATAATAATAATAATAATAATAATAATAATAATAATAATAATAATAATAATAATGACAATAATAATAATAATAATATGACAATAATAATAATAATAATGATAATATTAGTCGTAGTAGTGATTTGACTTTCCTATGCACATATTTTTTACAAGGAAACTTCATGCCAAATTTGGTGCAAATTTATAAGTCATAAGTTATCGACAAGCAAACAAAAAACACTCAACTATAGATATAGAATAATAATAATTAATTAAAATTATGATGAATGGCTACATAAATGCACTCCTGTTTCAATCTCATCATCTACATATAATCGACATGTGTGTATGTGAATGTGTTTTACATATATATATATATGTGTGTGTGTGTGTGTGTGTATTTATTTTCTGTATTGAAGCTCAATTAATATTAATTAATAATTCCAGAGCATTTATAAATAGACAATATAAAAAGCAGATCCCAACAACGATATCTTTATTTCCCAGCAAAAAGGTTCATTTCAACAGCCGTTTCTTCAATTGTCCACACAATCAAGTTTTTCAAGCATATTTTGAATCTTCTACGAGATCATTCATATATATATATATATATATATATATATATATATATATATACATATATATACATATATATATATATATATATATACACATATATATATATATATACATATATACATATATATATATATATATATATATATATATATATATATATATATATATATATATATATATATATATGTGTGTGTGTGTGTGTGTGTGTGTGTGTGTGTACTTGCTGGCACTCTACTGCTAACAAAAACTCGTATACACGAATGTAGACCCCATGATACTATTGTAAATACCCCTAATACAGAATTAATCCCGCAAGTGGATTTCTCATAAAATGTTACTCTGGGAAAAGTCGTGTTTTATCTTTGTATAGGTTTTTGTTTTCCATTGCATCCTACGTAAGCGATTGGACTCTAGTTACTCCAAATGAAATTAGAGGAAAATTTGAATGGTCATAAAATTCCTTGAAAAATGTTACCCGTAATGAAACTGATTTGAATTTTCTGTGAAGATAGCAATTTCTATAATAATAATAATAATAATAATAATAATAATAATAATAATAATAATAATAATAATAATAATATCCAAGCAAACAAACTTTCTCATTTATATATATATATATATATATATATATATATATATAGAGAGAGAGAGAGAGAGAGAGAGAGAGAGAGAGAGAAAGAGAGAGAGAGAGAGGGAGAGAGAGAGAGAATATATATTCTCTGACTCACTCTTGGCAATGTAGGATCAAAAATATCTCTAGCTCAACTGGAGAATCAAAAATTGATATTGGAAGATCAATTTCGAACAAATTACTGAGCTATGTTTAAATTGTATAGCGGCAATCCCTTGATTTAGATTCAGAGGCTTTTATTCTTAGTAACTAGTAATTTCAAACGTCTGCGTAAAATGTACCTGTAAATGATTTTAGGGTCGGAGATGGACATGAACTCTTTTCCATTGGCTTCTGAGAGAAATAAAGAGGAAAGAGATTTTTTCAAAGATAAACTTTAACCGAAGAAATCTTTGAAGATTCCGTTTTTATTTAATGCTTCCTTGCACGTCGGTCAGTCGTGCTTCAGTTTGAAACAGCATTTTCACGGATAAACGCAGAGAATGAATGGACGCATCTTATTTCTGAGGTTCTGTTCGTCAGTTCGTCTGTCACGCTTCGGTTTGAAATAGCATTTTTAGCTGCATCATAACAACACATCTCTGAGAGAAAAAGGGGATAAATAAAGACCTGGTCAGTGAAAGGTCAGTTTGGAAGTAAATGTTATAAAGCCGGTATTGTCCGTGCCTTCGGGTCTGGATTTACTCCGATCTATCGGTTGTCCATCCTGTGCAGTTCTAGGAGGTGCACCCTCCCAGGCTTTGCCTTCTCACCCTTTGAGAGGGGGTTAGTTTATTGCTAATCGTCTGAGGCGCCTCTACCGGGGAATGCCGACGGGGCTGCCCAGCCAATTTTTAAATAGCCAAAGTGCTCAAATTCTCGAGCGCTGGTTTTTTCCCACTTTCCCGACCTTGTGTCACATTTTGCCTTGTGGGAGGAAGATAAATAGATTCATAAAGCCGTCCATCGCATGCCAACATATAAAACGGACGTTAAACCGATGATGATGATGATGATGATGATGGTGGTGGTGGTTATGATGATGATAATGGTGGTGGTAGTGGTGGTGGTTATGGTGGTGGCGATGATGATGGTGGTGGTGGTGGCGATGATGATGATGATCATGATCATGATGATGATGATCATCATCATCATCATTCAATTCAATATAACATTTTTATAGCTAAGCACACAGAATAATCTGTGGAAGTATAAGAAAAAAATGTAACTAATTTTTAATTCGTCATCATCATCATCATCATCATCATCATCATCATCATCATCATCATCATCCATTTTTTATATTTAGGGTGCTGCATGTGTTCCGGACCTCAGGGTGGATAACACCAGGCAACATTTCACGCCTGCTCTCCATGCGGTCCAATACAAAAGGTTGGCTTCCCCGAATCTTGAAAAAAAAAAATCTGCTTAGATTGGCAGCAGCTTCCTGGACCTTCCCCAAGCAACAAAACCGCCACGAGCATTCAACATGTCGCCCAAATGGAGGTTTCATTTTCAACCTGTCCATCCATGTTAAGTTGTCAACGAGTAATACGATTCTATAAGTAAAAGTTTGAAGGGTCGTTTTGAGTTTTCAAGGGATATGGAACATGAAGAAAATCAATGGAATACGGATAATCATAAGAGCACTGGGAACAGTCCGGAAAACCTGGAAAAAAGACTAGGAAAAATTTTAATCAAAGCAAGGACTAAGACCATACAACGAACGACAATGATGAAAACAGCTGAAATCCTAAGGAAAATCCTTGAATGCGGAAACCAACCCACATAAACCACGAACGCTAACCAGACACACGGAAGTTGCAAAATAAATAAAGAAAAACATAGAAAGAACACCACATGAGACCAAGTAAATTGAAACTGCAAGAAATCTCATAAAC
This sequence comes from Sepiola atlantica, assembly GCA_963556195.1. Lineage (NCBI taxonomy): Eukaryota > Metazoa > Mollusca > Cephalopoda > Sepiida > Sepiolidae > Sepiola > Sepiola atlantica. Next base: position 33,947,950 of record OY744542.1, read on the forward strand.
TGACCCCCCCCCCTAAAAAAAAAAAAAGAAAACACACATACACAATGTAATGGTACCATCCTCTGTGGGTACCATGTAAAATGATCATAAAAGGTCAAGAAGGATAGAAATACCGATAGAAAAAGAGCACTAACCAGACCTCCACTGAAATGGTGCAGAGACTACTCGGAACTTGGGGAGGATTATTGCAACCAAAATTTTAGAGAAAAAAAAAGGTTGTTACCAATGCGAAATCAATGGTAATCGGCTGCTGCGATGAAGCAAAATTACTTGCAACGATTATTAGAAGAGGTGGAGAGTGTTCGATATCTAGTGAGACTTGTTGGCACTCAGACTCCAAGAAAAATCGCTGGTTCTAGTCAGTGAGCAATCACTGATAATGACTTGTGTAGAAACTCCTAGTGAGTAAATAATAATAATAATCATGTTAAAAATAATGATAATAATGATAATAATAATAACAATCATAATAATAATAATCATAATGGAAATAATAACAATCATAATAATAATAATCATAATGGAGATAATAACAATCATAATAATAATAATCATAATGGAAATAATAATTATCATAATAATCATAATAATCATAATAATGATAAAAATAATCATAATAATCATAATAATCATAATAATAATAATAATAATAATCATAATCATAATAATAATAATAATAATAATCATAATAATCATAATAATAATCATAATAATCATAATAATAATAATAATAATAATCATAATAATCATAATAATAATAATCATAATAATAATAATAATAATAATAATAATAATAATAATAATAATAATAATAATAACAGCAAAAACAAAATATTATAGTAATTCAGTCTGGTGCCACATTTCTGATTGCATTCATAGCCATTCAGATGCTGCACTTATTAAGGCATTGGATTTAAAAGAATCCTCAATATTCTTCTTCTCGGTGGGTGATGCACTGGACTTATTAATAGATTACCATTGTTGTCTGAACAAAGAAATTACTTGAACGTGACACAAAACTAGCCATATCACTACATGGAAGATAAATATATATTGAGCCTGAGTGTGTGTAAGTATATATATATATATATATATATATATATATATATATATATATATCAACATAATATATATATATATATATCAACATAATATATATATTTATATATATATAATATATATATATATATATCAACATAATATATATATATATATATATAATATATATATATATACATAATATGTATATATGTATATATATACATAATATATATATATAATATATATATACAAAATATATATATACATAATATATATACATAATATATATAAAAAATATACATAATATATATATATACATAATATATATATACATAATATATATATGTATATATTATGTATATATATATACACAATATATATACATAATATATATACATATATATATATATATTTATATATACATAACATATATATATATATACATAATATATATACGTATATATATATATTTATATATACATATATATACATAATATATATATACATAATATATATATATACATAATATATATACATATATATATACATAATATATATATATATACATAATATATATGTACATAATATATATATATATATACATACATAATATATATATATATATATATATATATATATATATATATATATAAAGTGGTGTACTAAAAGCGAACTTTTAGGAAAGGTAAAACCTATTGTGAAAAGTATACAGCTCAATATCCAGGATAGAGCAGGTAGATATGAAGAAGAATGGAAAGGAATTAGAGAAGCAAAAGCCAAATCAAATTTCAATTCAATTGCTCAGAGCAAGGTATATTCCACAAAAAGGCAATTTATTCAAGTTAAATTTTCCTTAAGCCAGGCTTTTTAAAGATCAAAATCTTATCATCAGAGGAAGTCGCTGGGATAGATAAGTTGGCAAAGGCCAAGATTTAAAATTTGAAAAAGTAAAATAAAATTTGTAGGGAAAGAAACACAGGGCAAAACTCTGCCCGAATGCAAGCAAATGTCCGATTGCTAAAGAGTCCGGTGTCGAAAAGTCCAGCGGAGAAAATGAAATGTAGATAGGTAGGTTGTTAAAAGGCACGAGAGGTGGTGAGAGAGGATTCAAAGTTAAATTCCAAAGACCACAACTTCAGGTGCAGCGAAGATAGAATGAATCCAAAGGGTAAAAAGTCCATTAAGAGGTACGTTCGTGGATGCAGGCAAGGCTCAGTAAAACGTGAGGTGGAAAATATTCGCCATTAAAAAGACTTCCAGGGCTAAAATATCATGGAATGTGTTTTAAAATTGGAAAAAAGACAGCAGAAAATATTTAAAAGCTTGCCCGTTGAGAAAACCGACTTGTGATGAAGAAAGGCAAAACTCATATGCGACCAGTAGGCAGGAAGGGAAGGAGTAAGGGGTGTGGAGGAGGAGAGAGGAACGGGTGCGAAGGAGGAGAAAGGGAACGGGTGCGGTGAATAAGTGCGGTTAAAACTAAGAGTGTGAGTGTGGGGGGTAAGTCGCTTAAAGTTGAAGTTGGATGTTAGCGCGAATTAGGGTTCAACTAGAAAAGGGATAGAATGGTGTGGGGGCAAGTCAACGGTGCTGGGAGGGAGAGTTAAAATACCAGAATGTGTCGGGGGGATATGAACAGGGTTCGGGGTTTAGTTGTTTAATCAGATGACCTTACTTATAAACAATGAGGCAAAATATATTTGAAGGGTAGAACTAGAAAAATAAAAAGTAAGAATAAAATTAAAAAATTAAAAAAATAAGAATAAAAATAGAAATAAGAAAATAAAAAATAAAAAATGAAAAAGAAATAGAAATAGAAATAGAAATAGAAATAGTGAAATTAGTCTTAGGCTCGCAATGAAAATTATGGATTGACCGATAAAGAAATAATATAAATGAGGGAAAAGTCGATAAAATTGGAGCTCGAGAGTGAGTATTAAAATAAGGAAAAGGTAATTTGACCTCAAGTAAATATCCGGAATGGGAAACCCCAAGGTGGTTAAAGATATGGTTGAAATAAAATATGTTGTTACGGGACGCTAGTGCTTTATGGATGTAGGAAAATTAAACTTTGAATCAAAAAATTTTCAGAAAAAGGTATATGGATGTTAATTAAGAAAATTATTAAATAGGTTAATGATGGCAGAAAGAAATATGGGACATACATGGTTAAAGTAGTGACAATAAATTAAACCAGAGTGAGAATGGAGATCGCAGTTAAAAGTAAATATTATGGGGGTTAAAAGATGTAGAATGAGGGCGGGTTGGGGTTGAGCATGGTCTGAGAGAAGTGAGTGAAGGGCGAGGTAAACTAGGGGGGAATAATCGAGGCTATTAAAAGAGTGAGAAGAATTATTTAGAAGTAATAACAGGAGGGAAAAAACAGTAATTAGAATGCACAGATAAAACGGTAAGGAGTTCGATATCGAAGTGTGCAAAGGGGATTAAGAGTAGATAAGGCGAATCATCAAGTAAATAAAAGGGCTAGGGTTTAATGTGAATATGGTGGGTTAGTTATCAGGTTGAGAGGGAAGGATAGAAGGTTGGAAGTGTTGATGGGAAGCGGACGAGTGTATTAAAGGAAGTTAAAGGGGAAAATAATAGAAGTCATATGAAGGTTATACGGTTAATGAGGTTAAGTACAATGATTTAGGGGGTAGTGGGAGAAAGGTATTAAAGCTAAGGGAATTGTGAAGCTAACGGAATTCATGGGTAAATTTTTTAAGTTAAGAGAAAAGCTAAAGGGGTGAGGGAGATATATGCAGAGATTATAGAGCAACAGGAATTAGAACTATCGGAAAAGAAATCCGAGATGTAGGGATGGAAGATCCGAGATGATGAGAGGGTATTTAATCAAATGGGGGAGGGGTGTCTGGGGATTACTATGGTTGCTATACTTGAATTTACGTTTATGCCTGCAACTGGAGATAAGAATTAATAATATTTTTAGATTTAGTAGCAGTAGCTATCATAAAGGTTTCCAATGTACAAAGTTGGCAGTGGGATGCACCCGGGGTATTTGATTTGGACTTTTTAAGTATTGACAAGTGAAGTGAATAGGGAGTATTTTTAAGATTGAGGTTTCTAATTAAATTGGAAAGTGAAGTGCCAGTGCTATTATCGTTGCTATTTTTAAAGGAATAGATATGGTTAGAGATCCGGGTCTTAATGGGGAAAGAGGACGCCCCAATATATGTGTGTATCTTGAAGGGTGGTGCTATAGTTGCATATATATATATAATATTGTTATTGTTTATTATCTATGTACGAATACATTTCGTCCTATAATAATCGGGACTCATCAGCATAGAGATATGACTATTCACTACCTGTCATGCGATTCGAAACCCCGGATTATGAGTATTTTGCAACTCAAATTCGCCTTAACCACACGGCCAATTTTAAATAGCGAATAAACTATGATAATTTTAACACTTTATCGGCGGCTTAACGTCTGAGAGCGTTCTACTTTTTTAAGTAAAGGAACGATGCATTTAAAGCTAGTGACGTCATGCTGTGTTAATACTACACTTACAGTGCTCTACTTTTTCGAGGAGCAACAAATAATAATAAATATTTGTTATATATATATAATTCTAGTTATCTACCTTCCCTCCTCCTCTCCTCGTGTGGCACCCTTTACTGAGAAACTCTCCTGTCAATCATCTTTGAGAACCGTCCAAAGATTTGTAACTCCAAACAAACTCGTCATCTCCATTCACTTCTTAATTGTTCCATTTCCGTTCTTGTCACTATTCTGGGAAAACACGCACACAAGTTTCGGTTGGGGAATTCAGCTCTCTTCGGCTTTTTAGTCGAGTCCAAGTTTTTCTACAAGGACCTTCTTCAATCAGTCGGTGATGCCTCAGTTTGAAATAGGATTTCATCCATGAACGTGCAGATTGATTGGACGCACTTTATTCGAGATATGTCCAAGCATCTCTATAAAAAGGCTCTGTCCGTCAGTTGTTCTATCATAATTAAGTTTGAAATAACATTTTACGCTGGTCTGTTGGGCATCTTGGTGCACGAACTTCGTGAATGTTTCACCGTCAATTGATAGATGACTCAAGTCAAGGCAGGAGATGTCATGTTTCTGCCATAGTAAGTATTTTGGGGTTACTTTATGCCGAAACGCAATTCACTTATTAGAAACGCTTATTTCTAAACAATTCATCAAACACAAGTTGTTATTTTACTCATAGCTGGAGAATGGAGTTTATACATTTCCCAATGTTATTACATCTTGTTTTAGATGCGTCTAAGCATTGCTATAAGGGGCTCTGCCGATCAGTTGGTCTGTCATAATTAAGTTTTAAATACATTTTCGTTGCTCTGTCATAATAAATTTTGAAATAGCATTTTTGTTGCTCTGTCATGCGTAAGTTATAAATAACATTTTTGCTGGTCTGTCAGACTTAAATTTGAAACAACATTTTCATTATTAATGTTATTTCAAACCTAAGCGTGACAGACCAAAGAAAATGCCTAGTCTGTTATGCTTTAGTTTAAATGTTCAGATTGAATGGACGTATCTTGTTTTAGTTGCGTCCATCAGCTTTATAAAGAATCTCAAACCTAAGCATGACAGACCGACCGATAGACAAAGCCTCTTATATAGATGCTTGGACGCATCTAAAATTAGATACGTCTATTCACTCTGTGCGTTTAAGGATAAAAATGATATTTCTAACTTAAGCATAACAGACTTTTCTTTGGTCTGTCACGCTTAGGTTTGAAATATCATCTGTCACACTTAATTTAAAATAGCATTTTCGTGTAATCTATCATGCTAAGGTTTGAATTATCATTTTTTGGTCTGTCACGCTTCAGTTTGAGTTATTTGTTTCCTTGGTCTGTCACGCTTAGGTTTGAATTATCAGTTCCATTTAGTCTGTCACATTTATGTTCGGAATAGTATTTTCATCACTGGACGTGCAGATTGAATAAATGCATCGTAAGAGTTTCTGTTCTTGTTAAAACTACAGTACCTCCCCCATTCTTCCCACTTTTTTTTCTCTCGTGTTTTTATTAGTTTCCGTTTTTATTATTCTTTGCTATTTCTTTTTTGTTAATACTTCTATTCATCTAGAGACGAAAGAGGGATGTTGATTCAAGCAAGTTTGAAGAAGGGAAAACAGAAGATAAAAAGTACTTGTCACTTTTTCAAAATGCCAATGAAGTATTTATTATAAATGTCACCGATATATATATATATATATATATATATATATATATATATATATATATATATATATATATATAAAGTCACGTTCATATTATATTCCAATAACCATGTTTTTATTTTATCATTTTTATTTTTTCACATTATCAAAAAACATAACAATTCTTGTGAGATATATTTTTACGGTCCGTTTCATTTGTCTTATGCCAAACAACATTTTTATGTTAATATCGTCTCTGCATATATATATATATATATATATATATATATATATATATATATATATATATATATATATATATATATATATAGTATAAATTTTATAACATAAAGTTTTATAATAGCTCAATAGTGTGGGTCTAAAGCTGTAATAGAGAATATTTTAATGTTATTCAAACCAGATCAAATGCAAGGAATAAATTCTCACCAATTACACCAAAAATGACAAATGATTTAAGCAATAACACTGGGTAATAACACATACATAGCAAAACTAAATATGTTAAAAAATAAATGAGTACGGATTGCAATTTAGGTCTTTCTTACCTGGAAGATTACTTCCTTTTGTTTACGAGCACTGAGGATAGCCTCCCAAAGAAATGAATGCTTTGAACACTTGGAACATTATTATATACATCTTAATGGTAAGCCGAAACCATTGTATGCTGCAAATCAATAACTAAATTTTTGGTGTAATTGGTGAGAATTTGTTCCCTGCATATTTACATTCAGATATCACTTACATTCAGTCAGTGTCGTATGATAGCGCAGGGGTAGAGGCGCCGACTGTCAGCTCAATGGTTGAGTTTCAATCCCGGCTTAGCCGCACTGAAGAGCTGTGATACAGCGAAACAGTCTGTATGTGAATGACTATATATATATATATATATATATATATATATATATATATATATATATGTATGTATAATGATTGCTACTTCCTTACAGAAGAAGGACATCTCTACAAAGACTGAAATGGCCGATTGTGGTCGCGCATATTGTTCAGCAGGCCTGGTTTATTATTATGTCTTCGTCGCCGTTGGTCTGGTAACGATATCAGTACATGTAGATGGGCATGCTCTGCGTTTGTACAACACGCAGAGCACACTCTCCTTCTACAAAGTCTGGTTTCAGTGACAAGCCGTAGCAAGATAACTGAGAGATGATGTAGATCGCAGGTTTTATATATATTTTTTCCTGTTCGCCTTTTCGATATGTACAGAGCACAGTTTTTATTTCAAAAACAAAACAAAAAAGAAAACAGCCAGAACACACGAAATTTGTATTGGAAACGCGTGCTTTCAACGGTTTTATTGTATGTGCAATATTAAGGAAATGTTTATTTTCGTTCGCCCCTCAGTCTCCAACAGAATATCTAAACTATCTGCCAATAAATCGATTCTCGACTAAAATTCGAATTTCTTCAATAACTCTCTACTTAACTCAGGTTACAATTATAAAATTGCATATAAAAAACAACTTCATTATCCGGGGAAAAAAACTTTGGGGCATAATTACACTCAACATGATAGTAAAAGATATAAAACCGAAGAATATAACAGCTTAGAAATAATAACACTTATAAAAATGGACCTAGGAATCCTAACAATAGCAAACAACTTGACCCTAAAAAACCTAGACCACATAAACGACTAAGGAGAAAGAACAACCTTTATTTTAACCCACCCTATAATAGCAATGTTAAAACTAATATCCCTAGATAATTCTTTAAAATTATAGAAATATATTTTAAGCATCCACATAGATATAGTACTATCCTGAACAAAAAATTCTATAAAAATATATTCTGCAATGCCTAACATTGCACAAACTATAATAACTTTTAACAATAAGAAAATAAAATCTGTGCAGACACTTATACCTCCAGTAGTCCCTACTAATAATTGTAACTGCCATAAATCTAGAGGATGTCCGCTAAATAATGATTTTATGCATAAAGACGTTATATATGCTTGCACTGTGAAGCAATTCCCTTGCAACGCTAATCATCAAAGTAGCACCAGAACACGTACACCTCCCCGACCCGGTATCCTGGCACATTCTTAACCCTTACCGCATCACAATAGTCAAAATATTACTTCAAGCATCAACCAACTTTCTTTACCAGTTAATAACAATCTAGCTCAAATTTCCCTACCACATTTAGCTTTCCCATCAAGCAATTTTAAGTTAACCTCTAATTGGAACTTAAGCATACATACCCTTAACGCATCTACTACTATAAATAACACACGTACTGCAATAATCACTCTATATAAAATACATACTTACATAGGAGATAGTGTTTTCCCAACAAAAACACGCATATACAACCACATTTTCTCTTTTAAAAGAAATAACGACCAAATTCCAGGGACTTCCCTAACTAATTTAATCAAAGATTTTTTTTTGCACTAGTCAACTTAAAAAAATCAAGGTCCTATACCCCAGGATCTAGATTCTGTCAACTATGTACATTAGAAGCCATTATGATAATGACGGCTGCTAAGAGTAAAAATATAATAAATTCTAAAAACGAATTTCTCTCTGCATGTAGACATAAAAGAAAATTTAAATATATCAATTGTATAGCTCCAACTGACACTACTCTCCCATCCAATAATCAAGCCATCCCAGCTAACAGAAGACCAGTACTACAACTCACTTCAAATGCCTTACGTTAAAAATCACCTAAAACAATTTCTCAACCTGGTCCTCTCCAAACCCCTATTTTACTACCTAATGAAGATCACACGTAAGACTTGCATCCCTAATCTCAGAACCATTTTAAAATTTCAACCCATTAAACTCGATACCAGTCTTTTACTATGAGTACATACCCCATCTTTTTATCCTACAATTCAATCTCGAACTTTTTAACTTCAATCTTTTGATCGTTTAACTTTAACTTATAACCTTTACGTACCTACCATAATAGTACCATACACCCCCATTTTTAAAATTTAACAAATATGTGCTCTTCAAGTATAATCTAAAACTTTACTACTTAAGTTAAAGACTTGGAGGAATGTATACAGACTGGTTATCTTCTCTCAACCTAGCAGTAATTCCACTGCGCTTCTTGTGTACCCAATAAATTGAGTTACTGCCAACTCCCTTTCCACAAATTGAGCAAAAGAATCTTCTTCTTTCTGAAGACTTTCTAACACTACAACCACTGATCATAACTTTGGTTTCGGTAACACTCACTCTCAGACCTTTACTTTCCATAGCATTCTTCCAAATCTCAAACTTAACAAATAGGCTTTCCATTATTTCACAGGAAAGTACTATATAAAAGTAACAGGCTCAGTACATCCCCAATTGTTTTTGGAATCTATCTACGTTACTCTTTCTATTAACCGTTCCTGCTATCTTCTTTTTCAAGCATACTTTATAGATTTTGCAGTTTTAGTATTTGTAATCAACCGTCACCATTTAATAGTTGTAATCTGTTATTTCTCTCCTCTCAACTCATCACTCTAATTAAGTTCAGTTCATATAATTGGAAGCTAATCCTTTCCATTAAGTTACTCACTTCTGATCGTCCCAACCCCTTATTCCTGTACATCTATCTCCCCATCAATGTAAGGCTAATAACGTTCCCCTAACTATTTTTAAATACTTTATCATTCCTGTTTCTTCTAACGGTTCCTTCCCAATAGGGATATTATATCTTTTCTTCCATTTCATATATTTAAAGACGTTTTACAATATTTTTATTTTAGTTTAAAGTTTTATTTTCATTTTTATTTTGCTTTTAGCTTTTCTCCCCTAATCTGTAACAACTAAATTACACAAACCATTGACACCTTCAACGAAAGATTAGGATGAGTTCTTTTAGTCGTACAGCCCATCTGATTATGACTCATGCCCCATGTTGCCCACATCATAAAAAAGGGGTTGATATACTTTATCTTTTTGTTATTCTAATACAACATTTACTTATGTAAAAGATCCATTTTAGATTAAAAATCTATGGTAGTTTTCTTGAAGCATTGCTGGTAAATAAGTATATAGGTATTTAATAAGGCTGTATGTAATGCGGAAAATACCAGAATGATGAAAGAGAAGATGAAAAAAACAAATAATTAAAGACAATATATGTGATATTTTCTTCAAAAAAATATCTATTTATTTTTTCAGTAAATATTACACATACTGTAAATAAAATAAAATGCGGGATGATGGAAAATATTTTAATATTTCGGGTGAAACACACCCCTTCTCAGAAAACAAAAACAAACGTTTTTTCCGTTTACAGAAAAGAAACGTACCAAGATGGCTGTTCCTTAGAGGATACCAGGATCTCAGAAAACAGAGGTACAGCAGAATATATAAAATATTATATTATATTTCTTTATTAATTTATATTTTAGTGCTATTTCTTCATGCCTTGTAGGATTATAATTTTTTTAATTTATTTATTATTTTATATTAATACAGCCTTTTTTATAATTTTATAACTTTTTTTTTAATTTTTAAATTCAAAACCAGTGAAATATTTTTTAAGGGGGTGTACACATCTTTAAGAAAACGCTTTTTGAAATGTATTATAGAATTTTGAAAAATACAAACGTTATTTTTTAAAAACATTTTATATATATTTATTAAATGAATAAAAACATTTTTCATATATATATATATATATATATATATATATATATATATATATATATATATATATATTTCAAACTCAACTTCTGGAAAACTACTTTCATTCTCGGTCCACGGAAGTATTTTAAAATGGCCCTAATTCTCAAAATTACATCCGAATAAGTGCGTTCCATTTACGATTGAACTAAACATCTTTCTATTGGATTTACTTCATTTTTGAACATTTTCAACGCTGCCTTCACGAAACCCCTTTTTGCTATCTTTAAATCTCCATTCACCGGACACCCTATCAATGGACATTCACCAACTAGACAGACTCCATATTTTTTACACGCATACTCTTACTCTCTATTATTTTATATATTTTTTTTAATTTATTTTGGCTTTTCCACTGCCAACTTATCCATCTATGTAATTCCTTTGAGGATAAGATTTTAATCTTTGAAAAGCCTTGGCTTAAGGAAAGAAAAATAAACATGTTTCATCGAATACACCTTGCATTGAATAATCGAAGTTGAAATAGATTTGTCATTCGTACATCTTTATCTCTCTTCCCTCATTTATCTTTATATTTATCTATATATATTTATAAAAATTGATTTTATTCATTTAATAAATGTATATAAAACTTTTTGTTTATTTTATTTATTTAATTTTATTTTTAAAATTACTTAATAAAGGCTAGGTAATACTCTATTATTGTTTTTACTACAAGTTAATGTAAAAACAGATAAGTTGCTATGTAGCAAACGAACATTTGAGAAACCTCCTGCAGCCGGGTACTTCAGCTTATTTATTCATAAAACTGAAGACTTAGGCATTTTCTAATCGAAATCTAATAATGGCATCTCATCGCTACAAGTAGCATAAACTCCATACAACAGTTATACGATCCGTTGCTTTGATACGATAGGGTTATAGAATCGTCTTTTATAGGCTTTAATAAAGAGCTGTTGTCGCGTTTACGGGTTTAATCTCTCTCGAAAATGAGTTTGTCTTTCTATAGTTTAAGTTTTTTTCTCTTCTGTTTAAAGTTTATTTTTAATTTTTTTTTGTCAATTCCAACCATGGAATTAAATGATAATCGATATTGGTTTTGTTCTCCCCTCTTCAAGAAAACGGTTCTTTGAAAAGTGCCACCATTGTCAATCGTGAGATATTTAGAGATTTTCAGCAATAGAATTCAGCATCTCATTCATCAAAAAGCTTCTTTTTTCTTTCATTTTTCTTATTTCCTTTCTTCTTTTATTTTTTTTATTTTTCTTTCTTTTTTTGATTATTTTTCTTGTTTTCTTTTTCTTTTTCTTTTTTTTTCTGTTTTCTTTTTTCTTTCATTGTTCTTGTTTCCGTTACTTTTAGTTTTCTTTCTTTTTTATTGTTTCTTTTTCTTTCGTTTTCTTCCTTTTTTCTTTCTATCTTTTTTTTCTACATTTTTTCAATCCAATTTTTCTCTATTTCCCAAAAAATGCTAATCTTCTTCGCTGCTGCTTTCTTTTTTCTTTTTTTCTTTCATTTTTCTTTCTTTTTCTTGTTCCCTTTTCTTTCATTTTTCTTTTATTTATTTCATTTATTCTTTTCGTTTTTCTTTCTTTTTTCTTTCATTTGTTTTGTTTCTTTTTTTTCTTTCATTTTTCTTTTTTTTCATTTTTCTTTCCATTGTCATTCCTTTTTCTTGCTCCTTTTCAGCTTTCTTTTTTCCTGATTCTCTTTTCTTCCTTTCTTTTTCTTTCGTTTTACTTGTTTCTTTTTTCTTCCTTTTTTCTTTCTATGTTTTCTTTTCTTCTCATTTTTTCAATTTCATTTTTCTCCATTTCTAAAAAATCTTAGTCTTCTTCGCTGCTGCTCGTTTTTTCTTTTTTCCTTCATTTCTCTTTCGTTTTTCTTTTACGCTTTATCTCTGTTTTTCTTTTATTTACTTTTTATATTCTTTTCTTTTTACTTTTTTCTTTCATTTGTTTTTTTTTCATTGTTTCTTTCGTTTACTTCTTTTTTCTTTCTATTTTCTTTCATTTTTCTTGTTTACTTTTTTTTCTTTCCTTTTCCCTGATTTCCTTTTCTTTTATTTTTATTTCTTTTGTTCTTGTTCCTTTTTTCTTTCTTTTTTCCTGTTTCTTTTTTCTATTTTCTTCCTTTTTTTGTATCTTTCTTTTCTTTTTTATTCAATCTCAGTTTTCTCAATTTCTAAAAAAAATCCTAAAAGTCTTCTTCGTTGCTGTTTTCTTTTTTCTTTATTTTATTTATTTATTTTTAATTTTATTTTAATTTTATTCTTTTTTTGCTTTCTTTTTTCTTTCACTTTTCTTGTTTTATTTTTTATTTTTTATTTTATTTCTTTTATTTATTTCTTTTATTCCTTTCTCTTTGCTTTCTTTCTTTCATTTTTCTTGTATCCTTTTTCTTTTCTTTTTCCTCATTTCTTTTCCTTTCCTTTTCTTTTCTTTTTATTCTTTGTTTTTCTTTCATTTTTTTCAGTTTTCTTTCTTTTCCCTTTATTCTTTTCAGTCTATCTTTTCCCTTTTCTCTTTTTTCTTCATTTCTAAAAAATATTTTAAAGTCTTCTTCGTTGCTGCTCTGTTAATTTTTCTGGTAGGTACTGAAAGGTGAAATTGTTTATATATTTTTTATTTGAGTCAACATTTATTTAGTAGAATTTGACATACGTTTAACAAGAACACGTCTAGGTGGCGCCACTAGTTCTAATATTTTTAGCAGTATTCTTTTGCTCCCCATTGTGGATGCAAGATTTTTGTACAGGAAGCAATCCGACTGATTTGGTATAAATATTGTTATTAAAGTAATTGCAAATCAACTTATGTCCTTCATTGTACAAGGTATGTCTAACAAGTAAAGAGACTAACTGTATAAAAATATGTATTGCCACTTTAATTATAAATCCATTGCCCTCTAAATATGCTGTCTGGTTAGAATGTTATTATATTGATTATGCATATATTTAAAATTAATCTTTTTTATACATCTTCAAAATAAAAGGAAAATCAAAATGTTCAAAGCCGCATGACTTTTAAAAGTCGAACCCAAATAGTAATCTGCCTTATATATCGATATTTGATTCGGACTAACCTATTTTTTCTGGGTTTTTTTCTAATTAAGAGAAATGGTATATTTTTTAACAAATAAATCAAGCATTGACAAATATATTACAATAAAATATATTTCATTTTAAACAGTGAACTATATAAATCATATTCAGCAGAATTAACCGAACACGTGCGAAATAGCAGTTTGAAGACTTTAAAATCACTTTTGGGGGGGGGCTTCAAAACCTGCCTATTTGCACTTTGCTATTTTTTTTGCAAATAAATACACATTATTTGATAAGAGTAGGGTAGACAGAGAATGATCAATGACTCCCTACTCCCCACACCTTTGATGGACTTGTGCCTAATTTGTTAAATTGTATTTTTACCTTATATCAAATAAATAATTCAAAGTGTAGTATTTATTCGGTCGGATTGGGGAGAAATTCTTCTTGAATGGGGCGATTTTTACATTTGTCCCATCCAGAGTGCCCCTTTGCCACATAAAAAAACGACCCTGTTATCAACTTTGATCTCGTGGGGAGGCAAGTAAATAGGGGCACTGATATTCAGCAATGTATACAGAGACACAGAATCGTTGATCCAAAAGAAACTAATCTTTTTTATAGGTAGTTTACTTGCCATTATCAGGGATGTGAGTGGCCAATGGTAAAAAAAAACTGAATTCGAGATAGATTTCCCAACCTGGGTGGGTTCAAGGCCTCCCACGAATTTCCTAATTAAAAAAGTAATTAATATATTAAATATTATAATCATGCTCAAAAGATCAACAATTAATTATGTTTATCCATATGTACGCACGTTTCAGATAATCATTCTATTATCTCTATTACATTGGTAAACTTTTATGATTTTCCTCATCGGCATATAGACTTTATCAATTGCAATTGAGATAATTTTCAGTGGATGTATTTGCTATCAGTTCAAGAATAAAACATTGTTCGGATGGATGGGCTAAATATAACATTTTTTCAATAATTAATATAGACATGAAATTAACAATAAAATCAAAAACATATTTCAGGATTGTATCTATTTAAAGAGTAACGATTACCTTCAAATCAATTATTAATTGATTTTTTTTCTCTAAGGCTTACTAAGTAATGTGCAATTATTAGTTTTATATCTTATTGGCACGTCTGTATTTCACTGACACTTCTGGTGGCGTTGAGAGGTTATTGTTTACATTTTTTTTCATTTTACTTCAGTGTAAAGTCTCAGAAATTAGAGGAGCCCCTTTCTGGGCTTCACACGTTATCTCTATATGAGATACATAGATATCTGAGTGTTCCATTAAAGTTATCCTTTACCTCTCAATCGTTGAGTTAGCAAAGAAGTAAAGAACATTAATTTTTCTCTCCCCAATTGACCTGTTAACTATGTTATAGTATATCTTTTTGGTGGTAGCTTGGTCTTACCAGATTCCAGGACAAGAATTCATCTAGTCTGGTGGAGTATCCAGTTAAGTGCTGTTACTTGAGGTAACATGCACCATTCCTCGTATGAGCCAGTGTGTAGCCGTGTCGAGGAGATCTAATTTGGCCTTCGAATACTATCTTAATTTGAAAATTTGGTCAGGGTTTACTTGTAGGGTGAAGTATCCCCATGGCAGGTTGTCCTGACAAATCCTGGTACAGAGAGATCGAACACAATCGAGGATGGTGCCTAGTAGGTAATTCAAACTATTGTTTTAGAATTACATTTCACGTGTGTAAGGAAGTAGTTCCCAAGATATTTATATATTTGTTTTAACATAGTTCACCACAGACAAGGCAGGCCGTCACTGTAGACATATGGGGCTACTGAGAAGAACGAAAAGGGGAGACGGTTGGGGAAGGGGAGGGTCAACCTAAATTGGGATCTGCGCAGTGAGATGTCTGTTTACATTAGTTTTAAATTTCTGCATGTCAGTACTGTCGGGAAACAGGGGGCAGGGAGGGAGTTCCAGAGGCCAGCAGCACGAGGAAAGAAGCTATTTGAGTAGAAAGCTCTCCGGCATCTGGGGACCTCCACAGTGAATGGATTGGATTTAGTTGATTGTCGAGTTGGTCTAGTGAATTTACGTTGAGGGGGCACCAGAGTAGCCAATTCATCGGAGCATAATCCATTGAACTATTGTTTCAGTCTTTACATGCACCCTCCCCCCCTCAAATCACAACGCACACTAAATAGAGCCAAATGAGAAAAATAGGATGTAAAGCCTTAGTGATTCGGCAGAAATCAGTATTTGCTTAAAAGAGATACAGCTTTTATTGAATTCAAAGGAAAAGTGGAATTCCGCTTTTTGTTATATTTACGAAATAATAATCTCACATGATAATAAATAATAATGAGATTTGTGGCAGCCTAAAGTTAAACTCTTTAATTTTTTATGGTGTAACAAGAAAGATAAGGAGAAGTTTGTTATTTTTCAGAGGAATAAAAGGGGCATTCTGATTGGTGGAATCTCCACTGGCAGGCAATATCTCCCAAATGTCAGACAAATTGATTTTTATCTCAACTGACGAGAAAGAAACCTTTCTTGGCTCAGTAAAAAGAATATATACGAAAATATAGAGACACAGGCTTAAAATATACTCACATACATTCTACATATATGAGCATGTTTGTATATATATATATATATATATATATATATATATATATATATATATAAATTCCCGAAACAGTTTTTCATGGTAAACAACTGATGATCCCTTAAAATAGTGTTAGAAACTAACTAATATGATAACTGTAAAAAATAAATTGACTTACATGAGTGATTTTCCACTGGAAGACTTGAGACTATAAATTTTTTTTTTTTTTAATATATTTTTTTTTATATAGTTTTAATGGTTGAGAAACTTCCGAGACTATATATATATATATATATATGCAAGATCCAACCTGATTTGTTGTTGTTAGATCACTCTCTGCCGCTTGCTGTGAATACTCGTCGACTTGGTATATACAAATTTAAATTTCTCCTAAAATTCTGAGCTGATTTCTGGTGGTCAATCGGTAACTCTCCTGACTTGTGAATCAGTGGTGATTTGTAGTCGGAGTTTGCGCTCGTCGACCGTCGGAAATTAGCTTCCTGCACTGAAGATTGTGTAAGCATGAAACATCGATGTCTGTAGGTAATAAATAATTAATATTTATTTATAAATATTTTGTATATATATATAAAGTATTTTATTTAAAAACTATATATTACAGTGTATGTTGGGTGTACCAGGATTTCATCGGTCTAGGCACGCCGGGTCTGGGAGAAACTTGCTTATAGCAACAGACCGACTCTTCAGCACCTTCTAGTAGGCAAACTTTTTTTTATTTTCTTGCTGAAGACTCGGTCTCTTACTACACTAGACCCGGCATATCTAGACTGATGAAACCCTGGTACACCCAACAGACACTGTAATGTATAGTTTTTAAATAAAATACTTCATATTAGCTCTTGTAGAACCGTCGATCAAGCACTTTATTGTTTCTTTCAACTAAACACAATGTTCGATGAACCTGTTAATCGACTGCGCTGAATATTTGCTTAGCGCGATAACCTACGTTTTTTGTGCATTTTCTTTTCGGAAAGATTAACATTTGTTTCTAAATCTAATTTTCCTATCTTTCCATATAAAAAATAAAGAAAAATATAAAGTAAAGATAATACTTTTTCTGAATAAACTCTGGTTTAACGTGTTTGCGGTTTTCTAGCAGCTCCACTATCAAAACTCGACCTGTAGTGGGTGGATGATGGGCTCACCCTCTGTTACGATCTGCTAACAAAGAGACTTTTAATAAAGGTTTCAGAAACATGTGTTCACGGAATATTTTGTTCATATTAAATTCATGGAACATGTTTACAATAATGATCATGTCATCAATTTTGTATTCTTCCAAGTTATAATATATGAGCTCTGGGTGATCTAAAGTCCTATCAATTGAGCTAACCGTACACCTGTAGTATTCACTCGTATCCAGGAGACTTCAATTGATTCACTTTCCATATTCGTAGGATTGAATGAGGGCCTATTTTTGTCTCATTAGGATACAACTAAAGTCTGAACATTGGGTTTTACTTAAGTTATAGATATAGTTATATATAGTTATATATATATAGTTATATATGTATATATGTATAGTTATATATATATAGTTATATATGTATATATATATATATATAGTTATATATATATGTATATATATATATATATATATATATATATATATATAGTTATATATATATATAGTTATATATAGATAGATAGATATCTATTTGCTCTATCTGGTATATTGAGCTGTATACTTTTCACAATAGGTTTTACCTTTCCTAAAAGTTCGCTTTTAGTTCTCTATTTTATATATATATATATATATATATATATATATATATATATATATATATATATATATATAGTTATATATAGTTATATATATATATAGTTATATAGTTATATATAGTTATATATATATATAGTTATATAAGTTATATATATAGTCATTGTAGGTGCTCGACTTAGCTCCAATCTATGGTCCCTCTTTATAAAACATTCACAATCACAATGTTTTATCCTCATTGTCAAGCTATCACAAAAATTGGAGGTATCTGAATTTTTACAACGCGCTTCCACCCACTTTTTACCCCATTTTAAAACTAAAGTAAACTAAATATAGACCACATTGTGACCCCTTACGCATATCAGCTGTGTTCCAAAATTCATAATTATGTGTTAATTAATTTAGGAGTGAATCTTGTACATACAAATATATAAACGTATACACATACCTAACTTTATATAAATAGAGATATATGAAAGAGAGAGAGAATGAGTGAGAAATGATCTTATATATATTTATTTTTGTTCTGCCGAGATGAACCATGGCTTCCATCGCAGAGATGGTTAAAGAGATTTCTATACCATAGTGGTGTCAGTTTCCATTTCATTGTTTTATTATTTATTTATTTATATTGTTGTTGCTGCTAAGGTGACCTTTGACTTTAGATCCAAAAGCGATTCTTTGTTCTGTTCATATCAGATTGATTCCTGAGGTGAGGCCGACACTTCACCGGAGTGATTTGGAGATATTTAGATGGAGAATAGGGCTTAAAACTATAAAGAAAACCTCTTGAATCAAAGCAAATCTTTATCAGGATTTTCAGATTTTCACTGAAATGACAACTATTCTTGTATCAGTAGGTATGACCTTTTTTTTCTTCTTTTTTTTATATATCAAAGTAAGTAATGGTATAAAGAATTTTAAAAAATGGATATCCGTAAAAACACTTCCATTCAATTTGTGTGTTTATTCAACACCTACCCACAATAGGAGTATGTGACACAAGGTCGGAAAGTGGGATTTGAAAAGCCGAGAAGGTGAGCACTCTGGCCATTAAAAATTGCCTGGGCAGCCCCGTCGGCATTCCCCCGTAGGGGCGCCTCAGGCAGTAAGCAATAAACTTACTCCTCCCCAAATAGGGGAGGCAAAGCCTGGGAGGGCAGACCCATAGACAGGCGTATCAAGCCCCGAAGGCCAAGACAATACCAGTCTATGGGGTGCAGTATCCATCGAAGCAGATACTACACTTTGATCTTAGCCAAAATGTTTCATACTTATGCATGAAAGACGGGCAGAGCCTCTTAGTGAGATGCGTGAATGCAGAAACATGCAGAGGTCTGGTGATGCCTGGGACCAACTCCTTGATTGTATGTCTCAAAGACTCAAGTAGAAGTCCTAGTACTTAGAAATTATTAGGAAAAAGAGAGATAGTTTGAATATCATTGGATGGCCCCCTCCCTTCAGTTTTGATGGCCGGGGCTACCGCAGCATCACCTCTCCTCTCTCACTGCCTAAATGCATCTAAAAATTAAAAATAGAACACTGAAAATGCTATTCAAAACATACGCATGACAGATAAAAGGATGGACCGACCGAGTGACCTTCCGAAGATAGGGACAGCTCAAGTAAAAACATGTGCTTCAAGGAGGGAGAAAAACAATGTACTTACCTTGTGTTGTCAGATTCTTAATTAACCAAACGTTGTTGTTCCTTTTTTTACTAACACTTATAGTTACTGAAGTCATGTGATCTGTATCACATGATCACTGACTGTAGTCATAAGGGGAGGGGGGTAATGCTTCTCTCTTTTTTTCTTCTCTTCTAATTCGGTTTCCTTAGCTGGTCGAGTGTCAGTTAACTGGGTAAATCAGAGAGCCATCTTGTCAGGTTATTCTTTGGTTGACGACGTCACTCTTATAGAGGTGTGCAGATGCATCGAATAAAATCCATAACAAAACGTGACAGACCAATTAACAGTTTCTTACAAACATGACAGACCAAAGGATAGATCGACTGGCAGTCTCTTATAAAGATGCTTGGACGTATCTCATTTTAGAAGTGTCCTTTCAATCTGTGTGTTTAGTGGTTCAAAAGCTATTTCAAAATGAAGCGTGACAGACTGATAGACGGAGCCTATTTTAGAGGGGCAAGGACGCAATTAATAAGTGTTTCATTGTATTCATATGCACTAGTAAAAGATCTAATTTAAATTTAATCTTTAATTTAATTGGCCACACCCTTTCTTCTTCTCTGCACCCTCTCTCTCAGAGACGTGATGTTGTTAGTCTCAGTCTTTTCTATAAATACTATTATGGCATGTGTTCTTTAGAGTTGTGCGATCTATTCCCTGCTTTCTTTGTTTCAGCTTGTTTGACTTATTGGTCTAGTGGTCTCCATCAATTTGCTGTTTCGATACCTCATTGTAATACAGCTTCCTATTCCAGTAGCTTCTTTCCAAGAACTGCAGGCTTGTGGAACTCTCTTCCTGCTGACTAAGGTCAATAGGTATCTCATGTCTTTGCAATAATCATCTTTTATTCTTGTTAGCTATTTACATCAAGTGGCTTCATGCCTTGTCTGGAGCGATTTCAAAACTTTGTAATTAGTCATCATCATCATCATCATCATCATCATCATCATCATCATCGGTTTAACGTCCATTGTACATGCTGGCATGCGTTGAACAGTTTTAATAAATTAACTTACAAACAAATCTATCTTTGGCCAGGTATTTATTAATCCCTCTTTCTCTCAAGTCCATTATTATCACTTCCTTCCACATTTTCTTCGGCCTTCCCCTGTAAAGCTAAAAAGTTTTTTGTTTTTTTTAAGTGGATATTGATGCAATTCAATTTCCACGATCAATTTATAAATCTTGAGAACGTTGGCGATTTGTCTGGTTGTCAAACAGTCATCTGGTTCAACTACGGCTTTCACTTGGTCACTGTCGATCATCTTTGGCCGGCCAGAGCGAGGAGCATCTTTCACTGAAAAATTTCCTTTTCGGAATCGAGCAAGCGTTTTCTGGAACATCCGTTCTGTAACAGCATTCTCCCCATACGCATGACATATCTTTGTGCAGGTTTTTGTAGCTTTTTTTCCTTTTCTGTAGCAAAAAAAAAACATCAGATGTCGGTAGTGCTCTGCTTGATCTTACATTTCGAAGTATGAAATAAAAGCAAAAATGTAAGAACTCCTCTGCTCGGAGACTTATTACACACTGACGTCAACATACTCGCTGCACCAAATACAAGATTTGAAGAATATGGATATAAAACGATCTTTAGTAGAAAGATGACATTCAAAAACGAACGAGCTTTTTGGCCAACCCAATACATCTACTAACCCAAGAATTCTCATCCATTTTTTCAACATGGCCATACCATTGAAGTCTTTTGTTATTCACACATTTCCCTATATCTAAGCCTGTCTTTAAGACTCACATTACACACCCATTGTATCATTCTCATGTCATTTCTCTCCATGCAACGCATGTCTTCAACCCTCACTGGCCAGGTTTCACTTCCATACATCATCACATATCAATTTAAAATAAACAACACAAGAACAAATTTTGTAAACATGCACTAGACGGTTGCATGTTTAGTATTGGATGCATGTTCATAGCAGACTTGCTGCAAGTGAGTAATATTTAAAAAGGAGGAAAGAGGCCACACAAAGAATTGAAAATATTTTTGATTTTGTGAGTTCGACCATCCAGGGATTGTTTTTTTATTTGAAATGAGAGGGTAGAAAGTGAACCTTGGGTTTACTTTCGGCAGCCTCGTAACTCTTGCTTCCCTTATTTTGTCCTTTAGTCCTCACACTCCATGAGCGATGTTTCTGACAAAGGAGGAATAATTGCTGTTTACTGGGTCGGAATCTATCCATCTAACACTTATTGTTGGCTAGTTTTTGACCTTGAAGTAGTATTTTTCTTTTTTTAGTTCCTTACATCAAGTGGTTTCATGCCTTGTCTGGAGCGATTTCATAAAAAAAATAAATAAATAAAATAAGTGCCTCATTATACGGGGGGGGGTTACGCTGAGAGCAACCTATTTTAGAAAAGTAATGTTCCTAGATTGTCTGGAGATAAGCCCTTTTAAGCGGACACTGTCTAGCCATCATCGCTAGTGGATATCCGAGTAGTCAATCTCTGAGTGGTCGAATGGGGATGACTGAGATTAAGACTGGATGTTTAGGATTTCCGGTGAACGTCATATATTTCAGGAAATGGAAAGGAGAGGTGAGTTAGAGCCGGCCATATGTGCGTGAGGTAGTCAGTTTGTTTCTCTGGGGGCTGGCAGTCAGTTGGATTTGTGTGCCTCTCAGAGGGAAGTGGGCTGTTAGGCTCTAAATTAAGAGCTATGTGTTTTGATTTGGTCAGGCAAAAATCTCATTTTGCAAGTCTGCTGTTCAACCTGAGAAAACGAGTATCATTGTAACCTCCAAAGAAAAATAAACCTTGTTATTTGTTATTAAACTGGATTTATGGTATTATTTGGAGAGAGAATTCTTCTATTGCAGAATCGAACAACAACTTTGGCCCGATGCAGCGAACGGAACGATCACAGCGTGCGCAGTGAACGCATGCAGACATGTTCATAATTTCACCTAATTGATGTTAGCTGTTATTTCTTAGTTCTTTGATGCGTACTTGTTTATTCCATTCTGTTTTTAACTCTTTTACACTTTCCAAGACTTCTGATCTTGGCAGTTCTCTTTTGACTAATTTCATTTCATGAAGAAGAAAAGTGCATTTCCAATTTCCACTTTGGTAATGAAATCTCAAAGTTCTTTCAACGCTTGGGGAAATTTAAAATAAGATTTTGGCTCCCGAAATATTTCTTCTTCCGGGTGATGAATAGGACAAGAACTGTTCGGAATATAAAGTCCGAATCAACAAAAGTCCTTTGAGATACAGATTTTTTTCTTTTTACAAAGAGAGAGGGAAAAAAAGACGGCCTTCCCCTGTGTTTGGCAATCATAAAAGAAATAGTATAATATAATTCTTTTACTGGTTCATGATAAATCACTGTAGATTAAGAGGCGATGTTTTTTGTTTTTTTTCGGGGGGGGGGGGGCTTTTCTCACTCCTCTTATCTCTCAAGTTTTTGCGAAGAATTCTTTATCCACATTTTAATATTTTCTCGGGACTCTAACTTTATTTTTGTATCGTCACTTTTTAGCCTGACTTTTTTTGTTTATTAAAAAGTGATCAGTTTTATTTGGTTTGTAATGCATCTTTGCATCTTTCTAAGAGGCTTTGTCTGTCAATCTGTCTGTCTGTCTGTCAGTCTGTCTTTGTAACCATGAGATCTTTTCTCTCTGATAGATCTATAAAAGTAGCCTCAGTTTGAAATAGCATTTTAATCCATCTGCCACGTTTACGTTAGTTCTACATCCCCCATTTCTTACTAGTTTCAATCTCTGACTTTGAAATCTAGTTGGAGATGTCCTCTTCCCTACAGTCTCTTCCTCACAGAAGAGACGTTGCTAGTCTTTCTCTATTGTATCATTACGTTATTTTCATGGAAGTGCTCGACTGAGCTCCAATCTCTGGTTCTCTCCTGTAAAACATTCACAACCAAAAACTCGTCTAGCTACAACCATTGTAAATAATTTTACTTTCTTCCTCCGTGTACTTCAAATTAAACAGAACTTCCCTGAGCAGAGTTTGTTTCCAAGTACTACTCGTCTGTGGAACACAATACCACAGGGCTGCTTTCCAGCTGACTACAATATGGTTGTTTTTAAATCTAATGTAAACAAATTCTTGTTGAGCCGTCCTCTTAAATTAATCAAACTTGGCCCAGTTTCAACCATCAGTTTTAATTCTCAAGATGTCTCACCGTCCACCTGACAAAATCATTAACTCTTATCCTTGAGTGGCTTTTGGGCCTTGATAAGCAGTGACTCATTGGTACAAAAAAAAAATCTGTTTTTTATAGACTTTTTTCATTACTGCTATGACAAGAAAATATATGAATCCAGAAAAGCAACTGTTCCTGACAACATCCCAGTCATTGTGCTTAATAAACTGCTACCGGAACTAGCTCCTATCCTAACAAAATTATACAATCGTTGCTTAAAGGAGAAATGCTTTCCATCTCTTTAGAAAACTTTACTGGTCTGCCTAGTATTTAAAAATAATCTCAGTACAGACCAATCAGTCTCTTATGCGTCATGGGTAAGTTTGTTGAATCTGTGATAAATCAAGAAATTTTCAACCATCTCGGCAAAAACAATTCATTTAGTGACAAGCAATACGGATTTCATCCTGAAAGGTCAACTGCTGATGTGCTAACTGTAATATCGCATAGGAAAAGCGAATCTCTTGACAGGGGATTTGTTTCTAGAGCAATAGCTCTCGACATATCATAGGCCTTTGATAGGGTCTGACATAAAGGGTTGCTTCGCAAACTTGCTATGGAATATCTCGCAATGGTTTCATAACTATTAAATCTTTTCTCTCTGATAGGTCTATAAAAGTAGCCGTTGATGGACAGAAGTCCAAAGCACATAGTATCAATGCTATTGTGCCTCAAGGATATATCCTGGAGACCCCTCTTCCTAATCTTAATTAATTATCTTCCAAATCATATTGTGAGATCATTTGTTGACATCTATGCAGACGACACAACTGTCTATGGCAGCACTTCGAAAAGCACTGGTGATAAAACTATTAATGACACTCTCTCTCTCTCTCTCTCTCTCTCTCTCTCTCTCTCTCTCTCTTAATCTGGAGCGTGTGGTGCAATAGGGGGAGGGTAGAAGTGACTTGTTAATTTTAATACTTCTAAAACCAAGATTCTCTCCTTCCATCATCACCTGGATCCTTGTTTTATCCCAGTCGAATTTAATTGCTCTCTTTTTGACGAAGCTCCTAGGACTGACGTACTCCAAATCGAAGACTTACATCCAATCTGTTGTTAAGGTGACTAGAAAAATGGTTGGATTATTAGATAGCGAAGGGGGTGTTTGGATGGAAGGGTAATCTTAAAACGGAAGTCGATGAAAAGATCTGACTTCTGGCCGGGTGGTTTCAGTCTCTTTTTTGGGATGCCGAGAATTGAAGCAAGTGGACGCAAAATATGGCTGTTCCCCAACAGTCCAGTGAGAGTGGGGCATGCGCATACAATGTAGCTAGGTGTAGTGATATGAGCGGTCTATCAGTATCGCTCTCTCTCTCTCTCTCTCTCTCTCTCTCTCTCTCTCTTCCTTCCATTCTCTCTCTCTCTTCCGTCCATTTGCTCTTTCTATTCTGTCCATTCTCTCTCTCTCTCTCTCTCTCTCTTCCGTCCATTCTCTCTCTCTTTCTCTCTCTCTTTCGTCCATTCTCTCTCTCTCTCTTCCGTCCATTTTCTCTCTCTCTCTCTTCCGTCCATTCTCTCTCTCTCTCTCTCTCTCTTCCTTCCATTCTCTCTCTCTCTTCCATCCATTCTCTCTCTCTCTCTTCCGTCCATTCTCTCTCTCTCTCTCTCTTCCGTCCATTCTCTCTCTCTCTCTCTCTCTCTCTCTTTCGTCCATTTACTCTCTCTCTCTTCCGTCCATTCTCTCTCTCTCTCTCTTCCTCTCTCTCTCTCTCTCTCTCTCTCTCTCTCTCTCTCTCTCTCTCTCACCTGACATATTAGAAGTCAATCTACTTTTTGTTTTAAATAAATCCTCTTAAAAAAACTTACTATCGGCGTTGACATGGTTTTTGTCAGCACCCGAAAAGCAACCTGACTTTTCACAGTGACGACTACAGCAAAGACGATGAAGGGAACAACCCGCATGAGTTTTGTCGGTAACCTCATTCCTCCACAGTAAGATGTAATGTCACAGAATCATTCTACCGCTCTAGACAGTACTCGACTCCTGACGCAATGGTTCTCTCCTCGAGGAAGCCCCCTTCTCTAATAAACTCCTAGGACTGACTTTCACCCCAGATCTTACATCCAATCTGCTGCTAAGATCACTGGATACATGGTTGGATCATTCTATCGCTCCAGAAAATACCTAACACTTGATGCAATCTTCTACCTGTATAAGAGTCAGATACGTCATAAGATGGAGTACCGCTGCCACATCTGGGGAGGTGCCGCTCAGAGCACTCTTGATTGCCAAGACAGAATTCAAAATCAACTCCAAAATCAAGTGACGGATGATCTCCTCTATTCCTTACAGTTTCTTTCTCACAAAAGAGGCGTTGCTAGTCTTTCTCTACTCTATCGGTATTTCCATGAAAGGTGTTCGACTGTGCTTCAATCTCTGGTTCGTCCTCGTAAGACATTCAAAGCAAGAAGTTGCCTTGTTATCTCAACGAAAAATGACTTTCCTTTCTTCCTACATGTGCCTAGTAACAGGAAGAATTTCCATGGACAGGGCTTCTTTGCAAGGACTTCTTGTCTGTAGAACACATTACCGTGGCACTGCTTCCTTGCAGACCCCCCACGTAGCCAGGGGGGGGGGGGGCAGGGAGAGCAAGCCCTCCCCCCCCTGCAATTTCATTTGCACCCCCTGAAATTTGTGATCCAAAAAATATTATAAATATAAATGCTCTTATATTTTCTAGTCAACTATACTTCTTCATTATGAACCAGTATTTACTTTTGTGTAATATATTTTACAGCAGGGCCGGATTAAGGGACCAAGAGGCTGGGGCCCTGGGCCATCCAAAAAGAGGGGACCTCCCACCAATTTTTAACATAATTTCCGATTTCAAAAACGCTTCTTTGGATTTTATTTTGTTTAAAACTTAATTTTCCATTCCTGGTAGTAATGATACCATAATAAATATTTACGGATTTTAAACTACTAGTTAAAATAAATCTATTGACCATAATAACATCTAAATATGATTTAAATTTATGTTACCTTGTAAAAAGAAAAGAAATTAAAATGTACATGTTCTCAAACTCAAACATAACTTCGCTAGTTTCAGATCAAGTGGTGAGGGAAACAAAGCCTCGATGCTTTTCACCTGTTTCCTGCTTGGTGAAAGAGATTGTCAGTGTATCTGTCTTTCTGTTTTGTCAACTTACCAAATATATATTTTTAAATATTGTTAATTCACACTATTTAATATCATAAATTATCAATTTCATAATTATAATTCAAATGATGTAATATAAACACAAAATTAATTCACGTTGTTGTTCTGCCAGCTTCTTTTAAAGATATTTTTTTAATTTATAAAAGAAAGTGTTGTCTTCGTTCAAAAGATAGAAATGAATACTAGCAACCTAAATTATTTTCAAATGAAAGTGGGAATTAGTTTTAAAAATTATTTTTGTATTTTATCACGAATCTCAAATACGTTTTTTTCTTTTTGTTGTCAATTGCAACTATTAATTTAAAAAATTGTGAATGTTACATTCAACATTTTTTAAATTAACATAGAAAAAAATCCCAGATTTCACCCGAGATGAAGTTGAAAGAAAAAACAGCATTGGTAGGGTATAAACCCCACGTACAAATAGAAGATTATAATAGAATTCTGTAGAGCTAGCAAGTAGCTACCTTATTTTACGAACTTTATGTTATTATTACTGTGTTTACTATGCTTTATGTGCTTTACTATGCTGATGTTGTTATTTACATGTACCTACCGAAATACACAACAATATATTTAGATTATATAAAAGAAATTGAAATTTTGTATCTACTTATTTATATTTATATATCAGTACACACACACACTGAACCAACACGTCACTCATATTAGAATATCAATATTAGTTTTGCCCCTCCTAAAAATGTCTTGTCCTCCCTAAAAATGCCTTGCCCCCCCCTAAAAATTCCTTGCCCCCCCCCCTAAGTTAAAAGTCTGGCTACGTGCCTGTTGCAGACTACAACATAGTTGTCTTCAAATCGAATGTCAACAAATATTTGTCATAACCCGTCCAATAAATAATCAAACTTAGTTCATTGTATCGATTAATTCCGTCTGACAATCGTTCCATTCCATATATAATAAGGGTTATATTTTTTTTAACAATTCTTGGTTTTTCGCAAATATTTTTTTTAACAATTCTTGGTCGTTTTTCTCAAATATTTTCTTTCCGCACTGCATTTTGAAAATTGAATTTTTGGGTTCAATAAAATAAAAATATTAATAAATATTCTATTTTCTGGGGTTTTCTTAATTTTTACGCTGCTTTCAATCTTTATTTTTTTTAACTTTCAAACTTTTAACGTCCCATATCACCCCTGACATTGCACTGATCAGAAGGATGTTTGTATTTCCATAGACACAAAATGATAACTTTCTTTTAATCATCATCATCAGCAGCAGCAACAGCAGCAGCAGCAGCAGCAGAATCAGCAGCAGCATCATTATCATCAGTTCAGCGTCCGGTTTACATGCTGGCATTTGTTGGACGACTTTAAATCTATTTTAAATACTTTTAAAACATCATAGTTAAAGGGAAATAACTCTTACCAGTCATTCTGAACCTTACATCGTGGTCATAATAATTATCTTTTTATATGTTTATAACTAAGTGCATCAATTTTATTATTATCAAACTCCATGTTTTGCAACATTTTTAATGAGTATACATGTTTATTATTTACTCACTAGGAGTTATCACACTGGTCATCGTCAGTGGTCACCCACTGCCGACAACCTGTGGTATTCCCTGGAGTCCGAGTGACAACAAGTCTCCTCAGGCCTCCAGTATGCTCCACCTCTTTTCGTTCATCACCGCTGATGACCTTGCGGTAATCGCAACAGCCACCTACCAGCGATTTCCCGCTGATAAGGGCCATTGGTCCCCTCTGGGGCCCGAGTGGCAACAAGCCTTCCCAAGGTCCCAGAGCTGTCCGCGCTCTTCCAGTGGAGGTCTGGTTTGCGCTTTCCCTCCTCGACCCTCTGTCCATAATTTTGTGGCGTCAGCCTATGCTTGCGCCTCTCTCGTGCGGTTGTATTTTCCCCGGTTCTGCTGTCTTGTGCTTCCATGTGTTTGTTCTCCATTCGTTGCTTATGTGGGTTGGTTTCCGCATTCGAGGACATTTCTCAGGATTGTAGCTGTTTTGATCATTACTGTCCTTTGTATGGTCTCAGTTATCCCTTTGATTCCTATTTCTCCCAGTCTTTTCTCCATGTTTTTGGGGACTGTTCCTAGTGCTCCTATGATTATTGGTGTTATACTGACTTTCTTCATGTTCCATATTCCTTTCAATTCTCTGGCAAGTTCAGTATATTTGCTTCTCTTTTCCGTCTCTTTGATCTTCACTCTGTGGTCTGCTGGGACGGCAAAGTCCACGATTTTGCAGGATTTTTCTTTCTTGTTGATTATTATCATATCCGGTCTCCTTGCTGTTATGGGTTTGTCTGTTTGTACATTCATATCCCATATGATTTTGTGTTTTTCGTTTTCTAGTACAGTTTCTGGTTTGTGTGCGTACCGTTTTTTTGCATATTCGAAATTCAGTTGTTTGCACATTTCCCGGTGTACTTCTTTCCCCATGCTGTCATGTCTGTTCTTGTATTCCCTTTGTGCTAGCTTGCTGCATTCACTTATTATATGATTTATCGTTTCGTCTCTTTGTCCACACAGTCGGCATTTGCTGTTTTCCTGGGTTTTATCTATCTTTGCTTTAATAAAGTTTGTCCTAATCGCATTGTTCTGTGCGGCCGTCAGCAGAGATTCCGTTTCTCTGTTCAGGTGTCCTTTTCTTAGCCATGCCCAGCTGTTTTCATTGGCTTCATCGCTTGTGAGTCTTGTAAACCGTCCATGTAGTTGTTTTTCTTCCCACTTTTCCTTTCTTGTCTTTTTGTTTCTGGGTTCAGTACTTCCGGGGTTGTTTGTTGGGCTGGTGTCTCTTGCTGTGGTGATCAGTCTTTCCGTGTTCTGGGTTACATATTTCTCCAGCTCTTTTTTGGTGTCTTCCACACAGTCTTCTATACTTACCAGTCCTCTACCTCCTTCATTTCTTTTCACGTAGAGTCTGTCCGTGTCGTCTTTTGGGTGCAAAGCATTGTGCATAGTCATTAGTTTTCTTGTTCTTTGGTCAAGGTGCCTGAGTTCTTCTTTGGTCCAGCCTATGAATGGTCCAGAGTATCTTATTAGTGATACAGCCCATGTGTTTATCCCTTTTACTAGGTTTCTGCTATATAGTTTAGTTTCTAAGAGTTTCCTTGTTCTTCGTAGATATTCTTTTCCAATCTTCTCTTTCATTTCTGTATATTTGATTGTGTCTGCTTCCAGAACTCCCAGGTATTTGTAGCTATCATGTTCTCCTAGCGCCCTCATCTCCTCTTGGTTGGGGAGTTCTATACCTTCTGTCGTCTCCAGTTTTCCTTTTTTGATCTCTAGCAGTGCACATTTTTCTATTCCAAACTCCATTTGGATATCCTGGCTGAATATCCTGGTTGTGTTTATCAGCTTTTCCAGTTCTTTTTTGTTTTTTGCAAACAGTTTAAGGTCATCCATGTACATCAGGTGGTTTATTCTTTGTTCTGTATCCGTAAACCTGTATCCGGCATCACACTTTCTGAGTATGTAGTTGAGTGGCATCATGGCTATTATAAACAGTAGTGGTGATAGGGAGTCTCCTTGAAAAATGCCTCTCTGTATTTTTATCTCGGACAGGTATTGTCCTCCGGCTGTCAGTTTTAGTCTCCATGTTTCCATTGCTTTCTGGATGAGATTAATAATCCTGTCTGGTATCTTGTATATCTTTAAGCATTCAATTATCCATGTTTGGGGGATTCTGTCGTAGGCTTTCTTGTAGTCAATCCATGCCATGGTTATGTTCTTTTGTCTTCTCTTCACCTCCTTCAGGGTCTTTTGATCAATGTATAGTAGATCATGTGCCCCTCTTTGTCCTTTCCGGCATCCTTTTTGTTCCTCGGGGAGCAGTCCACGATTGTCCAGGGATTGGTAGATTTGTTCTCTCAGTTGTGCTGTGAGAATTTTCCACATTATTGGTAGACATGTTATCGGTCTGTAGTTGCCGGGGGTCGTTCCCTTTTTGGGGTCTTTTTGTATTAGTGTTGTTCTTCCTTCCGTCATCCATTCTGGTACGTCTGTTTTATGGATACATCCGCTCAGTTTCTGCGCTATTCTTTCATGCAGGGTCGTGAATTTTTTAAACCAGTATGCATGTATTCCATCGTGGCCTGGTGCTCTCCAGTTTGCCATTTTTTTTAGGGTTTTCTTGATCGTTTCTTTGTTGATTTGTGTTTCGGTTCCTTCTTCGATTTCCTGCAGTTCATCTCTCATGTTTTTCAACCATTGGGCATTCTTGTTGTGCTTTTTTGGTACTTCCCATATCTTGCTCCAGAATTGTTTTGTTTCTGTTGGGTTCGGTAACTCTGTTGTTGTTTTTTCTCCATTTACGTTTTTGTAGAACTGGCTTTCATTGTTTTCAAAGGTCCTGTTCTGTTTGCTCTGTTCTGATTTGTACCTGTATCGTCTCAGTCTTCCTTCTATTGCTGCTATCCTTTGTTTTATTTCTTCATGTTTCTCATTTAGTTTTTCCTTGCGTTTCTGATTTTTGCTTCTTAATCGTTTCATGTCCTCCTTCCTTCTGTTCACGGTTTTAGCTTCTTTCAGAAGTTTGGTGATCTGGGTTTCCAGTCTGATTTCCCATCCAGGCTTTGTCGGTCCTCTCTTTTGTCCATTGTCTTCGTTTCTTAGTTTCATACTTACCGATTTTGCCCCAGCATATATCAGGTTGTTTAGGTCTGTAATAGTTTCTGTTGGGATGTGTGTGAGGAGTCTGTTTACTCTTTCTGTTTCTGCTTGTAACTTCTTCGCTACTTCATTCCTGAGAGATGGGAGTTTTGTTTTGTTTTCTAACATGTATCGTCTAATGTTCTCCACTTCACTTGCTTCTTTTTCGTTGAGTTCTATCTCAGCAGGTTCTGTGGTTCCGCAGTCTTCTATCTCACCTGGTTCTGTTATTCCGTAGTCTTCTATCTCACCTGGTTCTGTTATTCCGTAGTCTTCAATCTCTTCAGTTTCAGTGTGTATGTTTTGCCCGTCCTCTTCCTGTGGTTTCTCCTTTGGTGGTGTTACTTGCTCCGTTTCGGCATTAACCTTCTGTCTGATTTCTGTCAGTTCCATCTCCGAGAACCATCCACGCTTGAGGATCTGTCTTGCTTGATCTGCTATCCTTTGTTCCGTTGTATGGTAGTCACTAGCAATGTCCCAGAGATGTTTCATTCGTTTTCGGTAGCCTCTTTCTGTAGGGTAGCGGCTTTCATAATAGCACTCCATCACCAGTCTGTTCTCTTTCATGGTCCATTTCTTTCTATATCTTTTCAGTTTGCTGTTTTCGCTCTGGTTTTCTTGTCTCTGGTCTGTGTCCTTGTCATACCTGGAATAAGAGAGGTTACTTACCTGGTTCTTGTCCGTTGTCTTGTTTCTGAAATGAGAAGGGCCAACATTCGCAGGATGCGGACCGGGTCCCCCATGTTGGCTAACGAGGGAGCACCTGCCCATCATGACACTCAGGTCTTTCTCCTGAGTCCCACGGCTTGTATTGATATTATTGTGCATTATTCATATTTTTGGTGTGTGTGGCCACACCAGGCCCAGGCTTATTTTGCCTGTGGTCCTGTCACAGGGATAGTGGTTGTCTCATTAATTTTAATGAGTGATATTGTGCACTACCACACAAAAAAAAAAAAAAAAAAAAAAAAAAAAAAAAAAAAAAAATTATATATATATATATATATATATACATATATATATATATGTTATATAAGGACATAGTAAAGTTCATTGTAAACGAAAAGGGAATAGAAAGTTGAAGATACGTTTCCCTCTCTCAAGTAAGTATAAATGTGAAATGAGGAAAAAAAAAAACAAACAAAAAAAAACTATAGGTCAGCTTGGGATTTCAAGATTACTACAGTGGGAAAATCAATAGACAAGACATGAGGCAGTATATATCGATAATTTAACATATTTAAATCAAGCAGAATTTAGTACATTCATATAAGACCTATTGAAATAAAGATGAGTAACGGGGAGGAAATAAAATAGAGAATAAAGAATAAAATAGGAAAAGAAGGTGCTTATCTCTCCATCGGATTTGGGATGATCTTTCCAGTTGGTCGTTTTGTCTCGAATGACTACCAAAAACAGGAGAGTCCTTAAAGTGAGAAGAATTTGATGTCGGGGGGGGGGGGGAGGGAGGGGAGGTATCTTCTTTTTCAAGCAGTTGGGAAGACATTTTACTTTTTCTTTTTTTTTTTTTTTTTTCTTTTTTTCCACTATCAGAGTCAGAATGTCATTTTTCAATTTTTAATTTATTGTTCACTTATCATTGGCTGGGTATATGTTTAAGGGTAGTGAAAGAAATCATTAAGACTCGCTGCCTCGTCTAATACTATTGATACAATAGAAAGAACTAGATTAATTTAATAATTAGTCAGCCAGCATGGGGTTTCAAGATTACTACAGTGGGAAAATCAATAGACAAGACATGAGGCAGTATATATCGATAATTTAACATATTTAAATCAAGCAGAATTTAGTACATTCATATAAGACCTATTGAAATAAAGATGAGTAACGGGGAGGAAATAAAATAGAGAATAAAGAATAAAATAGGAAAAGAAGGTGCTTATCTCTCCATCGGATTTGGGATGATCTTTCCAGTTGGTCGTTTTGTCTCGAATGACTACCAAAAACAGGAGAGTCCTTTAAGTGAGAAGAATTTGATGTCGAGGGGGGGTGGGAGGGAGGGAGGGAGGGGAGGTATTTTCTTTTTCAAGCAGTTGGGAAGACATTTTACTTTTTCTCTTTTTTTTTTTTTCCACTATCAGAGTCAGAATGTCATTTTTCTATTTTTAATTTATTGTTCACTTATCATTGGCTGGGTATATGTTTAAGGGTAGTGAAAGAAATCATTAAGACTCGCTGCCTCGTCTAATACTATTGATACAATAGAAAGAACTAGATTAATTTAATAATTAGTCAGCCAGCATGGGGTTTCAAGATTACTACAGTGGGAAAATCAATAGACAAGACATGAGGCAGTATATATCGATAATTTAACATATTTAAATCAAGCAGAATTTAGTACATTCATATAAGACCTATTGAAATAAAGATGAGTAACGGGGAGGAAATAAAATAGAGAATAAAGAATAAAATAGGAAAAGAAGGTGCTTATCTCTCCATCGGATTTGGGATGATCTTTCCAGTTGGTCGTTTTGTCTCGAATGACTACCAAAAACAGGAGAGTCCTTAAAGTGAGAAGAATTTGATGTCGGGGGGGGGGGAGGGAGGGGAGGTATCTTCTTTTTCAAGCAGTTGGGAAGACATTTTACTTTTTCTCTTTTTTTTTTTTTTCTTTTTTTCCACTATCAGAGTCAGAATGTCATTTTTCAATTTTTAATTTATTGTTCATTTATCATTGGCTGGGTATATGTTTAAGGGTAGTGAAAGAAATCATTAAGACTCGCTGCCTCGTCTAATACTATTGATACAATAGAAAGAACTAGATTAATTTAATAATTAGTCAGCCAGCATGGGGTTTCAAGATTACTACAGTGGGAAAATCAATAGACAAGACATGAGGCAGTATATATCGATAATTTAACATATTTAAATCAAGCAGAATTTAGTACATTCATATAAGACCTATTGAAATAAAGATGAGTAACGGGGAGGAAATAAAATAGAGAATAAAGAATAAAATAGGAAAAGAAGGTGCTTATCTCTCCATCGGATTTGGGATGATCTTTCCAGTTGGTCGTTTTGTCTCGAATGACTACCAAAAACAGGAGAGTCCTTTAAGTGAGAAGAATTTGATGTCGAGGGGGGGTGGGAGGGAGGGAGGGAGGGGAGGTATCTTCTTTTTCAAGCAGTTGGGAAGACATTTTACTTTTTCTCTTTTTTTTTTTTTTTTTTTCCACTATCAGAGTCAGAATGTCATTTTTCTATTTTTAATTTATTGTTCACTTATCATTGGCTGGGTATATGTTTAAGGGTAGTGAAAGAAATCATTAAGACTCGCTGCCTCGTCTAATACTATTGATACAATAGAAAGAACTAGATTAATTTAATAATTAGTCAGCCAGCATGGGGTTTCAAGATTACTACAGTGGGAAAATCAATAGACAAGACATGAGGCAGTATATATCGATAATTTAACATATTTAAATCAAGCAGAATTTAGTACATTCATATAAGACCTATTGAAATAAAGATGAGTAACGGGGAGGAAATAAAATAGAGAATAAAGAATAAAATAGGAAAAGAAGGTGCTTATCTCTCCATCGGATTTGGGATGATCTTTCCAGTTGGTCGTTTTGTCTCGAATGACTACCAAAAACAGGAGAGTCCTTAAAGTGAGAAGAATCTGATGTCGGGGGGGGGGGGGGTGGGAGGGGAGGTATCTTCTTTTTCAAGCAGTTGGGAAGACATTTTACTTTTTCTCTTTTTT
>OY744542.1:33993562-34056062 GCA_963556195.1 Sepiola atlantica
TAGAGAACCCTTTTACTTTAGCTCACATAACACCTTATCAGAATTCAACTTTGATGGTTGGGCAACAATCCGGGTGTTCGTACAGGCGATCTCATAGCTTATAACTCTTTAATTGCAAATTTCAGCGTGATCAAATAAATAATTTTGGAGTTATCAAAATTTTCATGGGATAATCTCGGGAATACTTTATACAATAGTGAAAAGTAAGGCCCAGATAAGACTTTAACCCATCCTTATGTTGTCAGACTGAGGTATGTCGTCTTATGATTGACGTACGTTCTTGCTGTACGATATTATTGGCATTATAATAATACAATTCACTACAGTTTATTTTTTTAAATATTTAGTCCCATGCGGACAACTGGTAAAATTGAAACAGTTTTCATAATATCGGTAATTGATAACCAACTGTATCTCTTAGTATGGTCTCATGAAAAATTCTTTCTTGTTTATTTACTTTTCTTTTATATTATGTACTCAAAAATGGCAGTGGAGACTTCTGGTGTTGTCAGCCCTGTTGTTCAGTTGTGTTCTTTCAGATGATTGGTATGATTGTGTCTCACTCAAAGGATGAGTCTTGCGAAACAGAGTGGTTATTGCAACATGTATCACTGATGGTAGTGCGGGTGGAGATAATGTTTACGTCAAAATTGCAGCTCGTTGATTTTCTACACAAAAAAGATAAAATGATATAATCAAACAAAAGAACTCTGTTATTTTTAACAATGTTTGCTTATATATATATATATATATATATGATGGACTCTCCCGTCGATTTTGACGTATGAGTGCCCCACGTAAATTTGTAATTGCAAGGGTCGCGCAATCCCCAACAACCGCTCTCCTGAGTCAACACTGCTTGATTACAATGGCAATTAGTAATACAAGACGATTGGAAACAATGCCGAGATAAGCAGAGAGCACATACAGCATTCCCAAATGGTCACCCATTTAGTACTGGCCAGCCTCGACGTCGCTTAACTTCGGTGATCTGTGTGTATATATATATATATATATATATATATATATGTATATATATATATATGTATATATATATATATATGTATATATATATATATGTATATATATATATATGTATATATATGTATATATATATATGTATATATATGTATATATATATATGTATATATATATGTATATATATATATATGTATATATATATATGTATGTATATATATATATATGTATATATATATATGTATATATATATATGTATATATATATATATATATATATATATTACAATCTATGCCAAATAGCCAACGTTTCAATGATCTTATATCTTTTCACAGACCGAATACAAATAAAAAGTGAAAACAAAACTTGCATTAATATCGCTGCAAGAAAAAAAAAAAAATATATATATATATATATATATATATATATATACTAGCTGGGTTTTCCAGTTCGCTATCATTTCGCATTGTTTGCTATTTTATCTATCTTTTGAATAAGACCGTAAAGAACTGAAAAGAAATAGAGAGGAGAGAAAGAGAGAGAGAATACAGTCAGTCACCCTTTCCTCTTTCTATATGTGGCGTCACTAACGAGAGAGTGGCCTAAAGAGAGGGGGGACAGTCAATCACTCTCTCCCATTTCTGAACTCTTGTTTATGCCTGATCGGTATATCTTTCTTTCTAGTTAGTTTAATTATAATGGGCTCTATTGAAAATTAATCAGCAAATATTTAAAGAAAGATTTTAGTAATTGATCCATTTTTTTTATTAAATCAGTTTAATTAATTAGTGTTAATACCGACGAAACTATTGCATATATATAGGAAAGATATGACAATAAAATTACAAATGTATAACATCAAACAGTAAATTTATTATGAACTGTTTAAAAAATGGTTATGCAAATTAGGCATTCAAATAACGCTCTTTGTACTATATATATATCGTATTTCTTAAGTATATTGTATTATGGATTTAAATAACAGTAACCGTTTTGATAGGTAATATAGGTGTGATAAATGAAAAAAATCTTTCACATTCATTCATTTAGATATATATATATATATATATATATATATATATATATGGGAAAATTTAAAAAAAAACCCAAAAAATGGATGTTTTTTTATGTGTACATCAACGTTTCGTCTTTATTTATAAGACTTCATCAGGATGATAATATAAAGAAAAATGTCATGCAAGTACAAACACATATAGGGTTGATATATTCCTTATTATTGACTCCAACAAGCACGGACGTCCACCCTACTGTTTTCCCCAGTAGTGGCTACTATTTTCTTCCTTTTTCCCAATATGTCAACCTTATATGTGTTTGTACTTGCATGACATTTTTCTTTATATTATCATCCTGATAAAGTCTTATAAATAAAGACGAAACGTTGATGTACACATAAAAAAAACATCCATTTTTTGGTTTTCCTTTTTCATTTTCCCATTACGTCGGATTACCTTCATCCTTCTCTTCCCATATATATATATATATATATATATATATATATATATATATATATATATATATATATATATATATATATATTATACATTTAAATAAAATAAGTGGAGCCATCTTGAATAAAGGGCCATATCACAAGTAAAAAGTAAGAGAAAAAAAAAAAAAAAATTTGTTCAAGTATAATTATCGAATAAAACAATTAAGAAGTTTCGTTACGAATAAAAGTGGAAAAAAACAAACCCAACCCAAGGTACCTTTCGTCCGACAATTTTCAAGGGGGAACGTCGGTAGAATATTGTTTTAAAATAATAAAAAAAAAAAAAAAAGAAAAAAAAAAGATGGTTTTTACAGGGAAAGGGAGAAAAAAAAATTTATAAAGAACCATGGAGAGCAAAAAGAACAAAAAAAAGACAATAAAAAAAAAAAAGGGAAAAAGGAGAAAGAAAAGGTCACAAATCTATATATATATATATATATATTAAGGAATGTTTGTCTGTATGTCTGTTTGTCCACTAACTACTTATACACTATTAGATCCCCGAACTTGAAATTTGGCAAGAATGATCATCTATCTGTACAGAATATTATAAGGGGGTTATATTTATCCTCATCATGATGGAAGGGTTTCGGAAGAATTATTAAATACCCCTCAACCCACCATCCACTTATTGTTTTTACCTTTGATTTTAATGATATTTAAACCATGGTTAAATTCCATAATTTCAATCTTATCAAATATGCTGAAAAATCTAGCACATGGGCAGACTCTTTCAAATGTCCTATTCTCTAGTCATTCATTAATTTCGTATAATTGATTCTATTGATATCTGATATCTTTCTAGTTAGAATTCTTTCTAAGAACACAGCGGGTACTTACAGAAGGGACCACGTGAAGGTTGCCAACATCCTAGGTGGAACGAACTGGATTCGAACTTGGAACACCCAAGTTGTCAGTCCGTGCCGTTAATCACTGAGCCACGATCGCCTCCCTATTCTCTAGTGTAACTCTCTGTCAATCATCGATGTTTCACTCTAAGTTGGCTGATGAGCACTTTGCCCCACCTGCACGGAATAGAATAAATACATTTTGGGGTGATTTCTTTCCTTTGTATATTAGTTAGGGTTAGAAAGGGTTAGGGCTAAAAAGGGTTAGGGTTAGAAAGGGTTAGGGCTAAAAATGGTTAGGGTTAGAAAGGGTTAGGGCTAAAAATGGTTAGGGCTAAAAATGGTTAGGGTTAGAAAGGGTTAGGACTAAAAATGGTTAGGGTTAGAAAGGGTTGGGGCTAAAAATGGTTAGGGTTAGAAAGGGTTAGGGCTAAAAATGGTTAGGGTTAGAAAGGGTTAGGGCTAAAAATGGTTAGGGTTAGAAAGGGTTAGGGCTAAAAATGGTTAGGGTTAGAAAGGGTTGGGGCTAAAAAGGGTTAGGGTTAGAAAGGGTTGGGGCTAAAAAGAGTTAGGGTTAGAAAGGGTTAGGGCTAAAAATGGTTAGGGTTAGAAAGGGTTAGGGTTAAAAATGGTTAGGGTTAGAAAGGGTTAGGGCTAAAAATGGTTAGGGTTAGAAAGGGTTGGGGCTAAAAAGGGTTAGGGTTAGAAAGGGTTAGGGCTAAAAATGGTTAGGGTTAGAAAGGGTTAGGGCTAAAAATGGTTAGGGTTAGAAAGGGTTAGGGCTAAAAAGGGTTAGGGTTAGAAAGGGTTAGGGCTAAAAAGGGTTAGGGTTAGAAAGGGTTAGGGTTAAAAATGGGTATCTTTTTAAAGCTGAACTGAATATTATGTCGTTCTATGAGACAAAGATTTCTCAAAGACAGTTGAGAATTCTTTAAGGAATGATGCACTCTGTGAACTCTTTCAATTACTTGATTTAAAAAGAAAAAAGTCAGGGTAAGGAAGTGCAGATCGGAGTCTGGGATGGTGGGTGTGTTCTCAATAATGGTGATGCTAACGCCATTACTTGATCACTGATTTTCCTTACTGGAGAGGAATGTGTGATTAGACTAATCGATGCCATCACATCCAATGGAATCGGTTAAGCCAAGTTGAAATTCTATCAGTTCAGTTATGGCTATTTATATTCTGATACTGTTGGAAAAGGTATGAACTCGCAGTCCCCCTCCAGCTATGAGTAAAATAGCAACTCGTATTCAATTAATCATATTGTTTTGGCATTAAATAAGCCTAAAGAAAGGTTGATTTGCTGTACAACAGACCCCCTCAATGTGAATACCCCAACTAGCAGCAAAATTACTACCTTTCACTGTAGCGGTCTAAATACTGGACCGCTTGCCTCTGGAATTACTTTCCTGCTCCCTGTTTCCCCGACTGTACTAGCATGCAGAAATTTAAATGTAATGTGAACAAACATCTTGCTGCCAAACTCCCCACCCAGGTTGCCCACCAAGGTTACCCCCCCCCATAAATCTGGCTCCTATCACAGTAACCACTTACACTTAAGTGGCAATAGGCCTTGTTTGAGGCAAACAAAAGAAAACACACACACACACACACACACACACACACACACACACATATATATATATATATATATATATATATATATATATATATATATATATTGTATTAGGGTATGTTGAAAAAAAATCAATAAAGTGCTTGAGCGTAAGAATGCGAGAACTAAAATACAAATTATTTATTTAAAAACTATACATTGCAGTTTCCAGATATGTGACTTGGATAGGTTTATACTGTTTAGAAAGGGCTCTTAGACCCCATTTCTAATCATCAACGTCAATATGAAGACATGACCAGGGTGACTCTGGAATAGCCCAAGAAAAAAAGCTTAGCTTTTCTCGGGGCTTTTGCAGCTAACTGACATTTTGAACGGTTCCTCTAATTGTTTGTCCATGTTTGGCCAATAGACATAGCTATGTGCTAAGGCTTTCATTCGGCTAACACCTTGGTGTCCAAAGTGAAATTGTTTTAAGAAACAATTTTGCAATTTTAAAGGAACAGTAACATGTTCTCTAAAGAGAATATAACCATCGACCTGAGACA
Organism: Sepiola atlantica; assembly: GCA_963556195.1. Classification (NCBI taxonomy): domain Eukaryota; kingdom Metazoa; phylum Mollusca; class Cephalopoda; order Sepiida; family Sepiolidae; genus Sepiola; species Sepiola atlantica. The sequence goes on from OY744542.1 coordinate 33,999,023, forward strand.
ATGATGATTGACGCGGAAGAAAAGGTTGAAGGTTTTTGTCTTTACATATCTTAGGCCATTTTGTACGATGGCAGTGCAACACTGATTTGTGAAGTAACTGGCAGTGCAACACTGATTTGTGAAGTAACTGGCAGTGCAACACTGATTTGTGAAGTAACTGGCAGTGCAACACTGATTTGTGAAGTAACTGGCAGTGCAACACTGATTTGTGAAGTAACTGGCAGTGCAACACTGATTTGTTAAGCAACTGGCAGTGCAACACTGATTTGTGAAGTAACTGGCAGTGCTCTGACAGTTGATGAGAGTAGTGAAATAATATCTGGTTCCACAGATAATGCGGAAATGACTGAATCCTCTTTGACTGGTTTGCTTATTCATGAGTCTGGATAAAGCATCTGCATGTCCGACTGCATCAGTTGAACAATATCTGATGGAGAAATTAGAATTCAACAGCATAGTGACCCATCTTTGCAGACGGTTAGCTGTGTAGATAGGGATACCTTTCTTGAACCCGAAAATGCTAACTAGGGGTTTATGATCTGCGATCAAGGTTTATGATCTGTGATCATCTTGTGAAATTTTTTTGCAGCAAAAATTATCGCCAATACTTCCTTTTCTATCTGACTATAGTTTCGCTCGGAAGGTGTCAGTGACCCGAATGCATGAACTATTGCTTTTGAGCTGCAATTGGGAAAGCTATTTTAAATGACAGCTCCAACACCATAATAAGAGACATCAGAAACAACAATAATATCCATGGATGGGTTGTAGTGTGTGAGCAACATATCTGAAGAAAGTAAATATTTAATCTCATTAAAAACAGATTGACACTCAGTGGTCCATTTCCGTGTTACATCCTTTTTTAAAAGATTGTTGAGTGGTGCACGAATTCAATGAAGTTCTTGCAAAAATGCCAAAGAAAAGAGCGTAATGCTTTAATATTTGCGGTGCCGCCATTTTTTTATGCCTGAAATATTTTCTGGGTCTGGTCGGCGACTATTTTTGTCAAAAATAAATCCCAGATATTTTATTTGTGTTCGAAAAAATTCACATTTTTCTGCCTTTACATGGAATCCATATTTCTGCTGAATTCTTTCAAATGTAGAAATCAAACGTTGTATAAGTTCTTATTGTGTAGCACCTGTAACGATGATATCGTCGATGAATGCTGCAACTTCTGTCAATCCGGTTAACATTACATTCATTGTTTGCTGGAATATGGCTGGAGCTGGTTTGACTCTGAAAGGAAGGGGGTTGAATCTAACCTGTCCCTTGTGAGGGTCGATTATCAGAAGCTCTTTTGACTCCTCATCAACCTCCAACTGCAGGAAAGCATCTGAAAAATCAATTTTCGCAAAACAAATTCAACCATTTAATTTTGCGAAAAGATCCTCTGAACTATTCCAATCTTGAGTTAGTTTTACATTATGGTGTATGCTGATCTACCTATTTCAGAAATAAATGGACTAACCCAGACACAATAAATACAGTTGTGACTAAACGTTGTGGCAGAAATTGGTGCTATTCATTTGGCGTCCAGTTGCAATTCCGGTTGCATACCAGTCGAGGTTCCGATATTAACAATAAGTTCGGCAGAAACTGGACCATTTCAGTGGCCTTTTATCTGTCGAGTTGAGGTATTCGTCCTGGGTAGTCCTAGGAGGTCCACCTTCCCAGGCCTTTCCTCCCCTCTTTGGAGTGGAGTAAGTTTATTGCTTACTGCCTGGGGCACCTGATCGGGAAATGCCGATAGGGCCGCCCAGGCTATTTTTAAAAGCTGAGAGTGTTCCTTCTTTAGGGGTGTTGGCTTGACTCTCTCCACCTTCCTGACCTTGTGTCAAATCTTCCTGCGGTGAGAAGGAAGTGAATACCGCAATTGGTGGCAGTTATGGCCACAGAATCAGACGCATACTTTTGTAACACACTTTTGTTAATTATACCACTGTGTTTGTGTTGATTATTACCAGCCTGCAAGATCACAACATTTTATCACTTTTGACTATTAATAAACAGAAAAGGCAAGAGAGCCCGATGTGAAGTGAGAGTGATAGATGCTGGATAAAATAAGAACGGGGGGGGGGGGGGCTGAAACACGATACAGTGAGAGACAGACAGAAACTTAGTAAGAAATCGGTAACTCGGTGAGTTAATTTCAAATTGTGGTTAATTGGAACATTTAAAATTGACAAGGTTTTTTTCAACCATAACTCAATCTCAAATTTGAGGAATATTTTAATGTATTTTCTGGGATTAAAATATATATAGAAAAGGGGCCTTAGGGAAACAAACGTTGATTATCTCAGCTTTAGTATAATAATCTAATATATAAAGTTACCCTGTCGGATTTTCCATGTTGGACCTAAATAGCAATGCATCTGACAAATCGATATATAATTCTAACTAGCGATTTCTATCTTTTCATCATAGCAGCATATTCTTTACATTTAAAAAAAAGAGAGGCGGAGAGTGATGGACAGAAACTTAGTAAGAGATGGGTCACTTGATGAATTAATTGCAAATTTTGGTTAATTGGAATAATTAAAATTGACGGGTTTTTTTTTTCAACCATGACTTAATCTCAAAACTGAGGAATATTTGTGTGATAAAAATATATAGGAAAAAAGAAGAAGAAGAAGAAGAAGAAGAAGAAGAAGAAGAATAATAATAATAATAATAATAATAATAATAATAATAATAATAATAATAATAATAATCAGCAGCAGCAGCAGCAGCAGCAGCAGCAGCAGCATCCCCCCCAGAAGTTCCCACGTTAGTTGTTTCCAGTAATAGTAAAAATAGCAGTAGGTTTACTTTAGAGTCTGGGACAGAAAGTCTCACCAGATTCCCAAGACTGTCTGACACTTTCCATTGGCATTGCCATTTTACCTGGTATTCTTGCAAAAGTCGCTATTAATGACAATATATATATATGAAATAGACATACTCTTCTTTGTTGAATGTATTTGAAATTTGGTTTAAATACTATTCTTAAAACACTTTATGTATATTTTCCCCTGAATGTTTAATTTTACGTCAGTCGAAGTTCTCAGAAATCAAGGGGCCCCTTCCTGGGGCTAACACTTGATCTCTATATGAGATACATAGATACCGAATATTCTATTAAAATTCTCCTTTATTTCTCAAACATTGAGTTAGTAAAAAAGTTAAGAATAATAAATTTATTCTCTCCCCAACTGACCAGTCAAGTATGTCATAGTATATCTTTCTTGTGGTCTGTTGGTCTTACCAGATTCCAGGACAAGAATTCATCTAGTCTGGTGGAGTATCCAGCTACGTGGTGTTACTTGAGGTAACATCACTAGGAGAAGATGCACTATTCCTCGTATGAGGGGATCTTATTTGTGCTGCGGATACTATGTAATTTTGAATAATAGGTCAGGGTTTACTTGTAGGGGTAAGTATCCTCATGTCAGGTTGTCCTGACAAACCCTTGTACAGAGAGACCGAAGACACTCGAGGATAGTGTCTAGTAGGTGTGTGCGTGTGTGTGGAAAAAAAGGATTATTATGTCACGGTATCATAAGAGTTTAACTTCTCATACCTTAGTAAACACCTAATATGAAGGGGCTCTTCTCAATATTTCAAATAGGCCATAGTAACAATTAAAGCATATATAAAACCAAAATAATCTTCAGATAGTGGACATTTTGTGAAGACTGTTGTGTTAAGAGCTGACGAGATAGGATAATGAAAAAGACATCAGTTGTGTTTTGTGGCTGTTCAACATAGAATTCCTGAACTCTCAAACCAATTATTCTCAACAGATTTACGTTTAAGTGTCACTTTCTTGAATTTGATAAAAATGTTCAAAATAAATTGATTGCATTCTATTTACATTTGATTGTTTCGTAAACCTATTGCAATCTTCTCAGGTGGATGCTGCCAGTTTAAGCGTGTTTTTTTTATTCTCAAACATATTATTTTTCAATTCCTGGTTAGGAAAATTAAATTGAAACACTGAAATATTAAAATATTTATATAACTTAAAAAAACAACAAAAAATAAAAATTAGTTGATATCATCATCATCATCATCATCATCATCATCATCATCAGTTTAACGTCCGTTTTACATGCTGGCATGTGTTGGACAGCTTTTAGAAATTTACTTCCAAACTAACCTATCTCTGACCAGGTCTTTATGCAAGGTTTTATAAGCAAACACTCTGGCCTCATGTATGAATTCGTACTAGCCTTGATTGGAATATAACAGGTGACAAACTAGCGTCCTGTCATGGAAATGCTTCAGATCCTTCGTTATGGCTTTATCTGTATTCTGAACCCTGCACGTATTGAATACTCCTAATATTAACTTTGTCTAATTTTTTAGATGAGGAGTTATCTTGGAAGTATAACTGGCGATAGACTAGCGTCCTGTCACAGGGATGGTGCAGATCGTACGTTCTGCTTAATGCTATAAGACTGGAGATAAGCATCAGCCTAAAAGCCTTCCAGACTGAGGAAGGGACTACTACTACTACTACTACTACTACTACTACTTTATCTATTTGGCCGAGCTAGGTATTTATGTAGATAGTGACAGTAGTATTAATATGTACATTGTATCGCGTTATGCTCCATTCTTTAGTGGTCCCAAAATGCAAAATGTGCTGAAGGAAAAATGAAGAATCAAAACAAGAAAGTTTTTTTTTTTTATAGTTTACAATCTATTGTAGTAGAATGTCGACTCCGCTTTACAGATACAATCAACTCCCCAACCCCAGCTGGAAGGAGCAAAAGGTGGAACGTCCACTCACTTTGATCGCAAGTCTCACTGTGTTGTTTTCTACAATTCTCTCTTCATCAGTGACGTAATTCTGAAAATTGTTTTGTAACACATTCCTCAGATCGGCATACCCTAAAATACAAACAATAAAATGTTTATATTTTTGTTTTTGTCTCAACCTTGAAATCATCTAAACAATCGCAGTCGCATTCCGAATGCGACGTCCACCCACACCGCTGACCTACACCTCGTTACCATCTAGGTTATAATACTCATTTACTAATCCTGCTTTTTCGATCACCTCGGAGTTATTCCGTTACACATTGCTAGCACACATAATTAACCATGTATTTGTTTTTCCGTATTTTATTTCCACAGGTAATGGTACCCAACAGTTTATTAGTATCCCAGTTTCACTCGCAACTGGAGGCAACCAACAAATTCAGCTGCTGACCACTTCAAATGGACAGATTATTGCCACTAATCTGTCCAGTCTACAAGGACTTGCACAACCCCTTAACATGACTGCTGCTGCTGCTGCAGCGGCAAACTCTTCGGTCACAGCGGCTGGAGCAGGTGCTTCTGGTAAGTAGAACCAATACCTTTATTTGTTTTGGCAGCAATGCCTCTTTTAGACATGACTTATTAAAAACAAGTTTGTTTTGGGGTTTTTTAAAGTTTTTTTTCTTGTAGTAAGAGATTACAATACAGAGGACTTTGTAAGGATTTGAAACCGACGGTACCGATGTTGTTCTGATTTTCTGTAATACAAACATTAATATATATATATATATATATATATATATATATGTGTGTGTGTGTGTGTGTGTGTGTGTGTGTGTGTGTGTGTGTGTGTGTGAAAAAAAGACAAACGGAAAACAGGTTAAAATGCAGGAGAAAAACAAAAGCAAGAGATTTGACCGGTTTCGTTCATATTAACGAACGTCTTCAGAAAAATTAATGCGAACGAAACCGGTCAAATCTCTTGTTTTTGTTTTTCTCCTGCATTTTAACCTGTTTTCTGTTTGTCTTTTTTTCACATGTTTTGTCTACCACAGCATTTCATTTTCATGACTTATCGTGTACTTTACCTCATATATATATATATTTGTTAAACAACACGGAATTTTCGCGTTTGTATAGCTTTTTTGTGAGGTTTTCGAATCGTTGAGCAAGCCATCGGATTTCGAGTGGTAGTTTATATAGTATTTCGCCGATTGTTCGTAATTCGGCCGTTAAGAAAGCCTGCTTAAATAATAACTTGCTGCCTAAATACACAAACACACACACATACATATATATATAATTTGGTATAATGATTAGATTGTCAAAAATAACAGAAATAATAATATCCTCAAACCAAAACTCGTGAGACTATAATTTACAAGATTGTTCAAACAGCTTCCCCGTGGAGAAAAGTAAGTAACCATAATAAATTGATGTTCCTCGAAAGTACACGAGATTGTCGGCTATATATATATATATATATATATATATATATATATATATATATATATATATATATATATATATGTATGTATATATATATATATATATATATATATATATATATATATATATATATATATATATATACATAGATAATAAACAATAACAAATATTATTATTTGTCGCTCCTCGAAAAAGTAGAACACTGTAATGGTAGTATTAACGCAGCTTGACGTCACTAGCTTCATAATGCATCGTTCCTTCCCTTAAAAAGAAGTAGAACGCTCTGGTCGTTAAGCCCGCCGATAACATGTTAAAATTATCATCGTTTATTCGCTGTTTACAATTGGCCCAGTGGTTAAAGATGTCGTATTTGAGTTGAAAAATACTTGTAATCCGGGGTTTCGAATAGCATGACCGGTAGTAAATAGTCATATCTCCAAGCTGATGAGTCCCGATTTAAGGACGAAACGTATACGTACATAGATAATAAACAATAACAAATATTATAATATATATATATATATTGTGTGTATTTAGGCAGCATTTTTTATTTATGCAAACATTGTTAAAAATAACAGAATTATACCTTTTTTTATTTTTTTCAATTTTTCTGAGGGTCTTTTTTGTATTAAAATCAAAAAAAAAATTAATAAATGTTCCATAGGTTTTACAAGTTTCACAGGTTTCACGAACGTTTTCGATTCTTCGTCGAATCATCCTCAGGTGTCAACAGCAATATATATATATATATATATATATATATATATATATATATATATATATATATATATATATACTCCACCAAAGACTGTTTCGATGTATCACAGCTCTCTAGTGTGGCCAGACAGGTGAGTTCTTCAAGCTGAGATCAAAAGTTGACCGCTTTTTTTTCAACAATCGGAGAGTCTAACCGTTAGGCCATCAAAACAAGCCACATCGATAAGAAATTTGAATGCTTATATAAAAAAAAATCAGCTACCGAAGAGTATTCTTTTCGTTTTAGGAAAAGTATTGCATTATCGCTTATGGTAGCTGACGATATAACTTACCACAGTGCTAAATATACGAAACGGTGGTGTGCATATATATATATATATATATATATATATATATATATATATATATATATATATATATATCGTTAAATATAACATACAACTTATATATGGATACCTTTGTGAAGATCCTTTTCATTAGCTGGATCAGGGTACTTATTATATATAAGAAGTATCTTTAGAAGGCGATGACAATGCGTTGGTTAGGTAACACCGACGGTACGAGAAATGGTAAACGATAATGACAATAATTTTAATGATTTCTCAATAGAAATCATAAAAATGATTGATTTCTCAATATTGTCATTCCTGTTTATCATTTCACGTACCGCCGGTGTCACCTAACCAACGCATTGTCATCGCCTTCTAAAAATACTTCTTCAAGTGGTAGTTTATATAGTATTTCGTCGATTGTTCGTAATTCGGCCATTAACAAAGCCTGCTTAAATAATAACTTGCTGCTTAAATACTGCCTATATATATATATATATATATATATATATATATATATATATATATATATATATATATATATATATATATATATATATATAATTTGGTATAAGGATTAGAAGGCATTTTAAAGTGAAATACAATTTTGTTTAAGAAACAGAGGGAACCTGTAGTTGAAACCGATGGTATCGATGTTGTTCTGATTTTCTGTAATACATAGATATTACGCTCTTAATTTTGAATTTTATGAATAATCGAGCACTCTGCTGGATTTCGCTCCAACTAACCTTACATATATACACGCATATATATACATATATATATATATATATATATATATATATATATATATATATGTGTGTGTGTGTGTGTGTGTGTATATATATATATATATATATATATATGTATGTATATATATATATGTATATATATATATATATATATATATATATATATATATATATATATATATTAGAGGTGAAAGATGAGAATAAAACATTGTAAAGATACAATATTTATTAAAAACATCAAAAGTTCAGAGCAAGGAGCCTCATATCCTTAATCCATGGATTATCAAAGAAAATATTTCTTCTCATCAGAGGATGGGGAAGCCGACAATGTGATTATAAATATTGTCGGCAACAATTAACTTTGAAAATTGTATATAAAGTAAAACAAAGCAGAAGTAAAGAAATAAGATTAGGGCCAGGGGTGAAAAGTCTTATTTTGAGGTTTGAGCGTAGAGTCAAAATGGGTGAAATAAAAAATAAAAACAAAAATAAAGGCATCCGTTATTTAGGGACGAATGCTTGAAAAAGAAAGCGATACTTAAATTGTTCAGGAGTCCAAAAAGTTTTTGCAAGATGTTGGTGGTCTTTGGTAATTGGTAAATTCCAATTTATCCTGTGTAGTATTTGTATCCGTTTGTTGCTGGAATTTTTTCTTTTGTTATGGTTCGGTGTATGTAAAAAATTGCTCTATTTAATATATTGAGCTTTACACTGTCACGATAGATTATTATTATTAAACGATAATTTAATTATCGTTATAATTCTACACTTATATATTATATATATATATATATATATATATATATACATATGTATATATATATGTATATATGCATATTTATATTTATTTCAGTTGTAAGATTGCCCGATGAGGTTGGATTTTGAAAGAGATCGTAACCGAAACATGTATGCACATATGTAGCCAAAAATGTTTGTATAAATAAAACAAATATACTAAAATACAGCTCTACTTGCTATTGAGCATTATTGTATAAGCACTGGAGTTGTATTGGATTAACATCTAGGAAACAACAAAAATACAATTACTATATATATATATATATATATATATATATATATATATATATATATATATATAAAAATTGAAATATAAGCCAAATTAGCAATACAAGATTTTTTTTTTTTTCTTACATTAATCCTATCGATTACGGAATAAAATTCCTTCTTCAGGGGTGACCAGTATTGAGTCATTTTTTTTTCTCATCAAAAAACAAGAATAAAGAAACTTATTTCTTTGTTACTTTGATAAACGTCTTTGATGGTACAACGTCATCGCCGTGCTGTTATGAAAGGCGGGTAGAATTCAAAAACCGGTGTCGAACGAGAAATGCGTTGGCACGCTGTCAAGTTATGTGTGTGTTTATCGTTCAAGTTTCAAAGTATTGAATATATATATAGAGAGAGATTTAGATTTTTCACTTAGAAGATAGTTTATTCAGTGAAGACCGGGATTAGTCCAATAAAAATAAGCTCGATGATACTCGGTTACAGGGTACAGAGCATTTATATGTGTTTTATTTTAAGGTTTACCAAAACATTTCGTTCATGAAATCATTCGTCACAACAAAAGACTTTTTTCCTTTCATACATATATATATATATATATATATATATATATATATAGCCATATATATTTCCTTGCCAATATGCATAGTATACTCGTTCCAAATCTATAAGACTCTGTTAAATGGTTTTGATACCAGTCAACCTTCTAAGATATTCTGACGAGCTGATATGTCGAAAGTCAGTTGTGGAGAAATGCTGAATGCATCCAAATCAAAATCATCTCTCATTTTACGAACAGAAATCGTTATGCATGAGGACATACATATACGTACGATGTTTTCACTCCTGTTGTGCACTGATGACAATTTGTACGCTTCTTCCGTATTGGGTTTATATTAAATTATCCGAGACGCCATTCTGCATTTTCCCAGAGATAATTCCCAAATTGTTTTTGCCACATTTCTTAACACTGTCTTCGAAACATTTCTAAATTCATGGCATTCTCAGCCTTAGGATAAAATTATAGCACCAAGCTTCCCACTCGCCATCAACCAAATGAATTTAGGTTGGCGAGTCGGCCAGAACTGAGCCAAAAACTTGCTTAATGGTGTCTCTTCAAGTCCACTCTGTCATTCGCAGCTACCTTTAGCGGAGCAAACTAATTTATTTTCACTCTAGACAACAATGAATAATCAAATTTGATCTCATCATCAAGTATCAACATCAGCATCCTCCTCCTTCTTTTACTCCTAATCATTATCATCATCATCTTTGAAGCGCTCTTGGAGTTCCTATTTACTTGCCTCCCCATGAGGGCAAAGTTAGACACAAAGTCAGCTGTTTTTAATGTGGGGAAAATCCAGCTCCCCAAAAATGGGAACAAAAATAAAAATTGCTTCAGTCAAGAAGGATTTCCCCTTCACCGACCGAGGACAGAAAAGACTAAGTGCAACATCAGAACAGATACAACACTTTGTTCCTAGCCAAAAGGCCACGGAGCCATCTTGGAGTTAATTTGTCATACAGTTGTTCTATTGAAGTTTTTTGGGGTTTTTTTTACCAAGGATAAGAGTTATAAAGATTGATGGTTTAACGCTCATCGCGTCACGAAACATTGGAAACAATGGATTGAATGGGCAGAAGATTACTTAAGAGGATTTGATTTTCTAAGTGGCCGGCTCCACAGGTATTTGTTCACATTAGGCTCGGGTAGGGTTATGGTCATGATAAGGAGTAAAAGGACTGTTGGACATTTGTCACTGTCACAATTGGATTGGAAACAGTGGATGGGATAGGCAGAGGATTACTTTAGAGGACTTGATTTTTCAAGAGGATGGCTCAACAAGTATTTGTTTACATTAGACTTGAAGACCAGCATGCTTTAGTTGGTTGGGAAGCAGTCTCGTGGTATCTTGTTCCACAGATGGGATGTTCTAAGAAAGAAACTTTGTTCATGGAAATTCCGAGAGAGAGAGAGAGAGAGAGAGAAAGGAAAGTTCTTTGCTGTGGTTGTAGTCAGATGAGTTATTGTTGTAAATGGTTTACAGGGGGGGGGGCAGAGATTGGAGGTCAGTCTAGCACCTACCATGAAGATAACGATACAGTAGAGAATGACTAGAAACATCTCTTCTGTGTGAAAGAGGCTGTAGGGACGAGAAGAGATTACCCTCCACTAGATTGCAGAGTCGATTTTGTACTCTGTCAATGCAGGAGAGGGTGATCCGTGCAGCACCTCCCCATATATGACATCAGTATGTTATCTTAGGACGTATCTGGCTCTTATACAAGTATAGGACTGCGTCAGGGGTGAGGTACCTTCTGGAGTGATAGAATGATCCAACCATTTTTACAGCAACCTTAACAACAGATTTGATATAAGTTTTCCACTTCAGATCTAGGGTGAAAGTCAGTTCTAGGAGCTTATCAAAGAAGGGGTCTTCCTCAAGGAGAAGGCCATTCATTTCAACTAGGGAAAAGTAAGGATCCGAGCGTTGGTGGTGAAAAGAGAGAAGCTTGGTTTTAGAGTCGTTAAAAGTAACAAGCCACTTCTTACCCCATTGCACCACGTGCTCCAAGTCGGAGGATAAAGAGTCAGAAAGATCTTGATCATCAATGCTCTTTGAAGTGCTGCCATAGATGGTTGTGTTGTCTGCATAGATGTCAACGAATGATCTCAGAATATGATTTGGAAGATCATTTATGAAGATCAGAAAGAAGTTTGGGTTCAGAATGGATCCTTGACGCACACCAGCATTGATGTTGTGTGCGTCTGACTTATGCCCATCAATAACTACTTTTATAGATCTATCAGAAAGAAAGGATTTTATGGTTGAGAAGACATTTCCAGCTATTCCATAGCTAACAAGTTTGTTGAGCAAACCTTTGTGCTGAACCCTATCGAAGGCCTTTGATATATCAAGAGCTATCGCCCTAGAAACGAAGCCCCTGTCAATAGATTCACTGATTCTGTGCGATATCAGTCAGCACATCAGCTGTTGATCTTGCAGGACGAAATCCACATTGCTTGTCATTAAGAAGATTGTTTTCTCTGAGGTGGTTAACAACTTTTTGATTTATTACAGATTCAAGCAACTTATTGAAGATGCACAGGAGACTGATCGTTCTGTATTTGGATGCAGAGGACCGATCTCCGGTATTTCCAAATACTGGGCAGACCAACAAAGTTTTCCAAGGTGATGGAAAGCATTTCTCCTTTAAGCAACGATTGTAACAGTTTCGTAAGAATAGGAGCGATTTCAGGTTGCAATTTCTTGTGTTCTATTACCGGAATGTTGTCGGGACAGTTGCCTTGTTGGCATTGTTGATAAGTTTGGCAACATCTCAGACAGTTATTTGGATGTCGCTTACAGTATTTTCAGTCATAGAGGGGAATTCTGGGAGTAAGTGGCCCTGATCGCAAAAGGTAGAATTTGTTCAAAAGTTCTTTGCAAAAAAAATCTCGGGTTTATCAGCTGCTGATATCTGTACATTTTATAATATCTTAAATAAGAAAAGTATTCAGTGTTGTCCTGCAAATAATACCTCAAGTTCATAAAACAATTAATGGCATTAAAAACCATGAATTGTTTTATGAACATTACGTAATTAAATTACAATATGACTCAAAAATGTTGGGTTTATCAGCTGTTGAGGAGATCACCTCTGGTCAATTAACGATGGTTGGGATAGAAGTCTTACATATGTTTAGAACTTTGTTTATTATTCTTCAAAAATCATGGGAGCCAGGCCTCTGACTGGCAGCCACTTTAGATTCAGCAGATTGGGCATAGTATTCTTTAGCGTTTTCTATAATCCTTTTGCAGTAGTTTTGGGCAGGTTTAAAGGACGCTTTGGTTTCAGAGAACCTATTTCATTGGAAGCAATTGAAATAGTGGTTTCTATGAGCAATAGTCGCTGCATGTTCAGGGGTGTACCAAGACTGCTTGTTCAGTCTCTGTTGGAATATTTTGGAGGGGATAAAGCTCTCAATAGCAACGGTAAACCACTCAGATATATCAGATGTGATGCAGTATACATTTATTTTGAAGATGGATTTAAGAGGAATTTCAGATATGAAGGATCTCAGGCTGTCCCAATCGGATTTAGAATATCGATAAACTCTGCAATAGAAAGGGACTTCAGAGGAATTACTGACTTTGTTTAGATCTTAATTTAGATAACTGAATGATCGGAGGATCCCAGAGGAGACACGACTGTAGATGTGCACTGTTTAGCACAAATTGTTAGAAGAAGGGGAAGAGGCTTGCAAAATGTCTATCAGCATCGGGTACACGCATTGGCTTGTTAGCAATTTAAGTCAGTTTATATGTGTTGTGAAGTTGTCCAACAGTAAATAATAAATAAAGGAAAGTCAAGTCGAGGGTTGGTTTAACAAGTGTATTAACAAAGTAAGAAAGTGACTAGCACTTGGCTAGACAGTTACAAGACTGAGCTTTGTCTTCTCTGTGTCTCTGGTGACTCGCACTATTTATAGTGACAACCGGTGCAGTTTCTCCTGTGTAAGAACGGCCGGTGTAACAATATGCAAGGAAGAAGTCATAACAGAACTTCCCTTCATCATCAGTCTTGCTCGAGTGGACTAGCCACTTAACGTTGTGAGCATTGAAGTCACCACAGATATGAATGTTAGTAAAAGAGTGAACAGACAAAATCTTGTCGGTTTTGTCAGAGATTTGCTCAATAACAGTAACTCCATCGGTGAGAAGATGAAAGAGAACAAAGATAAAAGAAGTGGTGTGAGTAAGTTAACCATGAAAGGGAAAATCAGGGTCTTTATAGGAAGTGTCTCTACTACATGGAAAACCGTCCTTGATATAGTCTCAAATTCCGTAACCATGGAGATCTTGGGGGTTGGGTTTTGAGGTTATGTTTGAGTAACCTGTGATAATGAAGTCATCTAAAGGAACTGACGGGCCAATGTCAGTTTCACACATAAACAACAGGTCAGTTTTGGTCTCCCGTAAATAGATTTTAACCTCTGGAAAGTTGAAATGTACACTCTTAATGTTGAAAAAGGTGACCTGATACAGGGATCGGCGTGAGAAGTTGGGATTCTGGGTTTACGCTGATGTTTTGTTTTATGCCTTATCATGTTGGTATTGGAAGATTTGTGGAAGAGGTCAGCAGAGGAGTTAAGAACAGAACGCAGAAAGAATAAGTAAGCTAAAGATAAAGAAAAGTCAGAGCAGTCTCCACTAATATAGCATCGAGAGGCCCCACCAGAAACTACCGTATTGTTCAGACTCAGCAGCCCCGGTATTTTGCACCTTCTGATAGGATAGCCTCTTTGTGAGTTACTCCAAGGTTCGGGTCTCTAGACTATCAGGTGGATAACGTCAGCCCAGGTAAAATGTTTACCTCCAACACCCTTGTCACTGACATAGCAACAAAATTAGAAAGAGAGAATTACTAAAGTCATCTCCAGATACCGCTCACACTAAACTGCCGACCCAGGGGACAGCATTTTCTTTTCCCTTTGTCAGAAACATTGCCCATGGAAAATGAGGACTGAAGGACAAAGTAGGAGAAGCGAGAGTTACAGGATTGCCGAAAGTTCATTCACAGTCTATTTTCTACTCTCAGTAGTTTGTTCGAGGATGGTAGCGATTGTAGAATAAAAAGAAAACTAAGTATGTACTTAGTATAAGTTTTTCTAGACCCTTCTAGAAAATTTTGAGATACGTTCCCCTCCCATGGTCTAAAGCGGTAACATTCGAAGGAGTGGGGAGGATTTTTTTAACAACTTTTTAGTTATATGAAATGTTTTTCATATACATATCATTTAAACTGTCGATGCTACGGTATCATGGGTCCCCAAATCTATAATACACTAAAATCAGAACTAAGAAGACTTTTACGTGATGGTCTATGTTGGCTCTTTCTCTCTCTCTCTCTCTCTCTCTCTCTCTCTCTCTCTCTCTCTCTCTCTCTCTCTCTTTACTTTATAAGGAAACTTTGGTAGATTAGATGAAGTCCAACTAATTCAAATCAAAATCCCTTGACAATACAACAAACACCTGATGAAAGTCCATAGTTGTGGTGCCCTGAACGTGATAACTATTAAATCTAAAAAATCTGCTGTGTATTTTTACACATTCTGCACTTTGTCAAAACTGTGTGGAAATACAGCTGACATGACTGAAGTTATGGACTTAGAAAAATGTTAATTTGGTAAAGTTAAGTCTCCATTAGTAGCTTTTTAATATATTGACATTTGCTCCAGTTTTGAAAGTGAGTATAATTTTGTGTCATTAATAATTGCTACGTATTTCATTTAGCTTTTTTATGCATAGTTTATTTTTCAGTTATTTCAATTGCATTGGTCAATTTATATACAATTAACCCTTAAATGCTTCATTTTTTATCTTAGTTTGAAAAAAAATGTTATTATCGAAGATATTGATTACCTATTTAGCGAGTGTGCTTATGCAACATCATACTAATACCTACTCACACTTGCTAACAGGCTTGTTGCAGATGTGAAACAAGTTGCAGTTTGACACATTTTCGTTGAATATTATATTAAATAGGCATTTTGTTGGAATGTGCCATATTAGAAACAAAAAACATTTAAGGTTTAAAAAGTTATGGTGTTTTTTGGTATCTGTTAGTTCGCAAATAGAAGCGTATGATTGGTTGACAACAAAATAATAGGCAGAGTAAGCATTACTAAGGCAGTAGTTTCTATCATATCAAAACCTAAGTTCGAATCACATGTAAGCCTAACAGATTTTCTTAATGCGATACGTGTTTTATAAATGCAAAAAAATTAAAGTAAGTTCGTATGAATCAACACGGTACAACTTTGTTGACTGGCTTCGTTCTGTTATTGGCATGTTTGCAGGAGGGACCACATCATGGTTGCCAACATCCCTAAGTGAAAGTAGTATTATGGAATCGACTGGATTCGAATTTGGCACACCCAGGTCGTCAGTCCGCATCGTTATCCACTTAACCACCGTCACCTTCCCTAAAGAAATTAACATAATATTAAAAAAACATCACATAATTTTTTTTATAATCCAAAAACAGACATAAAGAGTTATACAACTCCTACCCACAATAGGAATATGTGACACAAGGTCGGAAAGTGGGATTTGAAAAGCCAGCGCCCGAGAAGGTGAGCACTCTGGCCATTAAAAATTGCTTGGGCAGCCCCGTCGGCATTTTCCGGTAGGGGCGCCTCAGGCAGTAAGAAATAAACTTACTCCTCCCCAAAGAGGAGGCAAAGCCTGGGAGAGTGGACCTCCTAGAACTGCACAGGACAGACCCATAGACCGGCGTAAATCAAGCCCCGAAGGCCAAGACAATACCAGTCTATGGGGTGCAGTATCCATCGGAACAGATGCTACACTTTGATCTTGGCCAAAAGGCCGAGTATTCAGCATTGGTTTAAAGCGAATTATTTTTGCTTAAAAACATAATTTCTAAGTTTTTTTTACCAATAAAAGCAATACTTAAATACATTCATCGTAGTTACTTACTCTCTCGTGCTAATATTAAGCAACATATTTTTATTTTTCGCAAATATTTTTCTTCATACGAGCTATAAAGTGGTAGAAGATAGGTATAAATGGGAATTGACATACTCAGGTACTGTACCAACACTTCTCAAGAGGAGGGGGGGGGGTATAAACCAGTGGTGTGTAATTGAACTAGATAAGAAAAATGTGACTGGAGGGGGATACTATTTCAAGGTCTTCTTTATTAGAAAATCCTGGTAAAGAGTAAAATATGCCTGACTGGCGTCATGAATCACAGACTATGAAATCTGTTATACTGAAGAGACGTTGCTAGTCTGTCTCTACTTTATCGTTATTCCTATGGAAGGTGCTCGACTGAGCTCCAATCTCTGCTTCCTCTCCCTGTAAGACAATGACAACAAAAATTCATCTTTCTACCACCACACTGCAAATAACTTTTCTTTCTTCGTCCGTGTGCTTAGGATCAAATGGAGTTTACATGAACAGAGTTTCTTTCCAAAAGTTTCTCATCTGTCGAACACATTACCGCAGGACTGCTTCCCTGTAGGTTAAAACTTGGTCGTCTTCAAATTCAATGTCAATAAATACTTTCCATAAACCGTCCTCATAAGAATTCAAACTTTGTCCGTTCCATTCATCATTTTAAATCCTCTCATAACATTCTTCATCATCCAACAGCCAATCCATCCATCTCATTAACCCTTAACCTTAAGTGGTTTTTACCTCGATAAGTGGTGACTCATTAGTTAAATAAAAAAAAAATACAAATACCGGTTCAAATCCAATCGGATATATCGTAGTCATTTACACTCGAATACTTTTGAGAAACCTACACTTTCTCTCCAGCTATGGGTAAAAAGTATTCTTCATATTCCAACTGAGAATCTATCCATATCATTAACCCTTATCTTCGTAAAAAACCCAAATCTATCAAATCATTCAGCATTAACGTTGTCTTCTTCTCGTAATGTAACTCACCTCCCATCATAGGGGCCTTATTTTTGATTAGTCATCTTAAATCCTCTCATAATATTCTCCATCATCCAACTAACAATCCATCCATCTCGTTAACCCTTCTCCTTGAGTGGCTTTTGGCCTTCATTAGTGGTGACTCATTAGTCAAATAAAAAAAATGAAAATATCGGTTCAAATGCAATCAGATACATCGTAGTCATTTACACTCGAATAGTTTTGGAAATCCTACACTTTCTCTCCAGCTATGGGTAAAATAGCAACTTGTCTTCAAGTACTCGTCTAGAATGGGTCACTATTTTTCGGTCTTAAGTAACCAGAAACCGGTTGCTATGCAGTACAAGAGACAAACCAGGCGTAAAAAGTGCAATGGATATCTGATGAAAGTTCAAGGTTTTTATAGGCCAGATTTATAGGGGCATCCTAAGTGGGGAGTTGTGCAGCAAGATGTTTGTTCACATTACATTTAAATTTCTGTATGTTGGTACAGTCGGAGAAACAGGAAGCAGGGAGGGAATGCCAAAGGCAAGCGGTCCGAAGAAAGAAGCTATTAGAGTAGAAAATCTTCCAGTATCTAGGGGCCGCTATAGTGAAGGGGTGGGATTTTGTTGCTTGGTCGAGAGTATTAACGTTGAGGGGGGGGGGGGTTCAAGTGCAGCAACTTTGTTGGAGAACATTCCGTTGAAGTACTTGTAAGACAAGCACAGAGATGCAACATTGCAGCGATAAATCTGGTGTTTATGCATATTTTTATTTTTATTTTATGTAGGCAGAAAGGCAGAAGGATTTATTAAGAAGGCATGTTTAAAAGAGAGAAAGAGAGAGAAAGAAAAAGAGAGAGAAAGAAAAAGAGAGAGAAAGAGAGAGAGAAAAAGAGAGAGATCGTTTTTTTCTATATTAATCTATAGGGAAATGCAAGCGGGTAAAATGATAAAACACATATAAACGATTCCCATAATAGCTCTCCTGATTCAATATAGCAGATGGTATTGCTTTAGCCACCCAAGACAACAAGGCAGTGGCAGAATCGGAGGCAAGAATAAAAGCCTTATTCTCATGCATAAAACATATACAAACATAAAACGTGCATCTCTTTTGTTTCTGTTGTATCGTAGTCCGAACAATTAACAATAATGAATACAAAGTTGTAAATCAATTACTTCTAGTTTTTATGAATAACATATACACGAATTTATAGTCTTTTTCGGACTTAGTTCATTCTGGTAGTGAGGGGTATTTATCTCTCTCTACAATTTACCCCTCTTTTTTAAACTTAACTTCCTCCGGAAGTCATACCTCTTTTAAATATTTGAATCATTGTCCAAAGAGAAAGATGGTTGTTCTTTTACACTTGTGAGAGCGTTTCTGTTCTTGTGCCAGTTTTTATCTCCTTTTCTGTACTTAATGCAGCAATAACTTTTTCCTCTAGAAATTCACTTAGTTTCGGAATTAGCCTTGACAATACGTCTGCGTTTCATATTTTCATTGATGGAAAAAATTCCATTGTAAATGTATAATTTTAAAAAAATGGTTCCCCTTCTTTGCGGGCAACTCACAGTATGAGCCAGTGTTCCTTTCTTAAGCCCAAATATTGATAGTGATGGACGGTGGTCCATTTTCAAAATAAATCTTCCATGTAGAAATTTATGAACTTTTTAACTGCAAATATATATTTAGTGCCTTTTTATTTTCTTATTTGACTGTTTTGACTATTTATGTTTTGAGGCATGTCCGTCCGTCCGTCCGTCCGTCCGTTCCATCCGTATTTTTCTCTGCAACCATCCATTGAATTTCTCTGAAATTTTGCATGAAGTTGTAACTTTTGTCAGGTTAGAAAGTGACATTCTCCGATTTTTGAAAAAAAATCTGGTTAGCCTCCCAGGGTGTCAAAAGGCCCCGAAATAGCAAAAAATGACATTTTTTGCCCCATAACTTTTCATCCATCCATTCAATTTCTCTGAAACTTGGCCAAAATGTGGAGGCAATTGTTCCTAATAGAAAATAAGTATCGCTGACCTTGGAAAAAAAATCTGGTTCGCACCCCCAGGGGGTCAAAAGCCCCCAAAATGGCAAAAAATGACCCTTTTCTCCCATAACGTTTGATCCATCCATTCAATTTTTCTGAAACTTGGCCAAAATGTAGAGGCAATTGTTCTGGATATAAAATGAGCATCCTTGACCTCAGAAAATTCTGGTTCGCGCCCCCAGGGGGTCAAAGGGGGGAGAGGGGTAAAAAATACCTCAAATTGCCCAAATTTATTGTATTTTACACTCGCCACATCGAGTCACATACAGAGGGGGACCACGCACGCGCGGCTTGTTTTTTTTCTTTCGGCAATAACGTTCTTGATGTGTGGGCTACTGCTTTCAGCTGTCCATTATCTTTCTGGTATAGTAAAATGACACATAATCCCAAGCATCGGTCATAATATTTGTCTCCTTTTTAGGATCATAATGCCCGAGAGATAAGTCACATATCAAAGCTTTTATAATTTCTTCGAATCCCCTTCGACATTCAGGAAACCCACTTTAAGATCAAAGTGTAGTATCTGTTCCGATGGATACTGCACGCCTGTCCTGTGCAGTTCTAGGAGGTCCACCCTCCCAGGCTTTGCCTCCCCTCTTTGGGGAGGAGTAAGTTTATTGCTTACTGTCTGAGGCGCCCCTACCGGGGAATGCCGACGGGGCTGCCCAGGCAATTTTTAAATGGCCAGAGTGCTCACCTCTCGGGCGCTGGCTTTTCAACCCCCACTTTCCGACCCGACCTTGGGTCACATCTTACTTGTGGGAGTAGGATAAAACTGGCCTTGTGCCTAACTCCTGGAGAGGAGTAAATAATACTTTATTTTGTGTCTTTCTTAAGTAATTTGTTTAGTGTAGTTCTTAATGCATGTACAGGGTGGGCCAAAATAAGGGTCCTATCTTTAAATTTGAATAACTTGAATTTGAATAACTTCCACAAAATAAAAGTTAAACTCACCAAACTTTATGTGTGTGTAGACTGACCCTTCCGAGATTTTTTGAAATAAACAAAACAAATTTTAGCCGAAAAACACTTCTTAAAACTTACAAAAACTAAAGTATTGTTTTTTACACTGTTTTGAGTTTTTTAAGCAAAAATAATGTTTTCTAAATGAGGGTACGTTCCTTAGGGCTAATACGGCTCATGCTTGCTTCGGAAGGGGTCCTTTACTTATTCTAAAAAAAAAAATGTAAAAAAATCAATAAATAAAAAAGTTATGAATTTTTAAAAATAGGACCCTTATTTTTGCCCACCCTATATTCTAGAAATAGAATTGCTGTAATAATTTGCAAGTCTCAAAAAACTTGCAATGTTGACACACTTGTTGGTGGAGGCATGTTTTATATTGCTGTAGATTTGGCTAGGTTTGGTTTTAGACCCCTTTCAATTATTTAATTGTTGTTAAAAGAAATTCGCATTTATCATTGCTTAGCTTAAAACCGTATTCTTTATTTTTTAAAATACTATTTTCACCTGTTCAGCATGTTATCAATTTACGTTTTTTATCAAAATATTATCAAGAGATGCTACTGCCAAATCCAGGTCACTCAACATGGCGTCCATTATTTGCTGAAATATTCCCGGTGCCAACTTTATACCAAAAGGCAGTCTATTAAACTTGTACAAACCTTTGTGTGTGATTATTGTTAGTAATTTTGAACATTTCTCTTCCAATTATAGTTGTGGTTATACATCTAATAAATCGATTCTTGGGAATATTTTTTTTTGTTAGTCTTTTTTGTTACGTAAACGCCCAGCGCTATAATCGGTTTTATTTAAAACTCCATTTCTTTCCAAACGGTCCAGTTCTTGTTCAATTACTTCTCCAGCTGGTCTAAAAATTAGTTGTGAATTGAAGAGTTCGAATGCAAAACGCTGTAAACGTCAGTTTCAAAGTTACAAAAAGTGTTGCATTTTAATACTCGACCACATTCCCAAATCATGTTTAACATAATATAATACCAAGATAATTTCTATTTGTTTTCAATTGAAATAAGCTTTTAGTCGAAGTCTAGGTTTAATATATTAGTTTTTTAATTGTTTAATGTCTCAGTTTAAGCAAATTGGATTTATCGCGTTTTGAATTCGAACTCTTCAATAATTTGATTTAAGTTCTCTTTTAATTTTTCTGCATTGATAGACATTTATTATTTATTGGCAGGTCTCATAAATCAAATGGAGTACGTTCCGAAAGTGATCCATAACAAATGCTTCCGTTTCATTTTTTGTTCATAAATGATACATTAGCCTAGGATTCACCTAAAAATAATTTTTTACTGATTATTTTTAAAAAAACTGAATTATTTTATTTTTTCACTTGCATTTACTCCAAACACGAAAAATTGCGACTGAGATGTAAGGGACTACTGTGCTTAGAGGCTAGATTTTGAGAGGCATGCAAAGTGGGGAGTTGTGCAGCAAGATGTCTGTTGACATTACATTTAAATTTCTACATATTTGTACAGTTGGGGAAACAGTGAGCAATGAAGAAAATTCGAAAGGCAAGCAGTTCGAGGAAAAGAAACTACTAGAGTAGAAAGCTTTTCGGAATCTAGTAACTTTTGTAGTAAAGGGGTGGGATTTTGCTGATTGTCAGGTTTGTCGGGGGTATTTTCGTTAAGGGAACACAAGTGTAGCAAGTTCGTCAGAGCACATTCCATTGAAGTACTTGTAAAACAAAGAAGAATACCTAACGTGAAAATGAAAACACGAATGTTGGATTAATGTTAGGTATGTATGGATGGTCAAAAGTGAAACAATAAAACATGTGTTGTCTGTTAATTAGTAGCGCAAGGTTCGTAGAAGAAACTGATATTATGTGCTTCCTTGGAATTGTTATAAAAAATTCAATGTTGTCGAAATAAACACTGAAGTTCGTTTTATGCTGTAAGTATTTAGAAAAAAGCTTTTAAGCCTTAAAAGTGTTATTTATTAAATTGTCTAAGTGTTTAAGTTAAAAAATGAAATTATACCTGAAGCAAACAAAGGGTTGCTAAGGGAAATGTCTAAAGTCGATTCGATTAAGAGATTGTAGCCGCCATTATGAATCAATGTACAGTATAAATGCTTAAGTTCGTTAAATGTATTCCATAAATTCCAGAATGAGATGAAGCCTATACGTAATAGTTAGAAATAACGTAATCCGATATTCTCGAAAATAAGTGGAACAAGTGGGAGCGTCTATTAAATTTGTGTGGAGTGGATTGTATTATGCATTAAATTAATGGAAGATGAGTAGAAAATAATAATGGTTACGTTTTTCTAAAATATCCGTTGTTTATTACTTCCCGGTGATAAATGGGAGAGTGCTAGTATGAAAATATTAAAGGGAAAAGTTTTTGCTACCATCTCTATGGAGTATGTTTTGGGGAGAGTCTGAAATGGTGGTCTAAAAGTAGTATTTATTGTTAGATGGAGAAAATAATCATAAATTTCTTCAAACACGCTCGAGTGAATAAGCTGAATAAAGTGGTGAGTTTAGTAGCCTATGATGCACGTGGTTATTTTATTACTCTCACTGAAGGTACAGGAGAAAAAAACGTCTTCAGTTTATATATATATATATATATATATATATATATATAGCGAGAGAGAGAGAGAGAGAGAGAGAGAAATAGATAGATAGATAGATAGATAGATAGATAGATAAGCTCCTTACTTAACCATTGCAGCATTAGCATGATGTTAATCTACTGTAGTCAACTACATTGCACTTTTAGATATTATCCACTATTAGACTCTATTTGATACTAAGATTAATTAGTAGTATACTGAGCACCCGTACTTTGGTACAATGGATTGTTTAGGCTACTTCTAATTCTTGGTAACACTTCAACCACAAACGTGGAGATATATTGTGATTATTTATATTGTTTACATGTTTAGGACTGTTGACTTCATCCTAGTTGTATTTTCAGCATTTCGATCGTTATAATCTCCGACCATTCTTCAAGTGATATAATGAAATTTTGAACTCCTGATAAAATATCTAATCCATTGAATGATATCAATTTTATTAAAATTGAATAAAAAATATGAATGTATACAAAGAGTAGTCTCTGTGCGATCCTCCGACTCTCCATGATAGATTTAGAGGATGAGTGTCCCTATATTGTAGATTTGAGAGCTGGCTGCCATAACACTCTAATGTTGGCATTGAATAACTGTATGCAATAAGAGACAACAATTTTGCTTTGAATGAAAAGTAACTGAGAGAAAATCCTTTATCATCAATTCAGAAGATAAGGGATTATCTTTTCTACATAGCAGATCTTACTCTTGTGTTTTACCATAAAAAAATCTGATTCAATAAAGAATGTGTTGTTTTTTAAATAACGAATGAGAGCAGCTGCCTCCATGGATTAAATCGAGGTTTCAGCTCAGAATACCAGGAAGGTTACAGGCCACAACAAAAGAAACCTGGGTCTGTAATGAAAAGAATATACCAAAAGATTCCATTCCTCATCTGAAAGAAGGTGGATCAAGTGTGAACCTCTTCACTTTTAAAAACAGATATTGTGTACGATAGTACCCTTTCAGGGAGATTGGTATCTACTATTTTCTATATTGATTCTTCTGATCAATATAGATCTACATGGTATTTGACGATATTTTTAGATGAGATATTGCTGTTTACAGTATTTAGTATGAGGTCTGAAAGTGAAACGTGACCAGTGTGGGTTGAGGACATGCGTTGCATGGACAAAAATCATATGAGAATGATACGATCGATAGATGTCTGATGTGAGTGTTACAGACAGGCTTAGATCTGATGACCTCAAAGGAAGATTAAATCTGGACAGTATCGGGAGATGTGTGCAGAACAGGAGACTTCGCTTTTTTGGTCACATTGAAAGAATGAATGAGATTTTTTGGCTTATTAGATGTAGAACAGTAAGGTAGAAGGTTCAGTTCACAGGGGAAGGCCAAGGAAAAATATAGGAGGAAAGTTATAAAAATCTGACCAGAAATAGATTAGCTGGGAAGTCAATTTCTAAAAGTCGTTCAACACATGCCAGCATATAAAACGAACGTTGAACGAAGATTATTATTATTATTATTATTATTATTATTATTATTATTATTATTATTATTATCAACTCACTAGGAGTTCTCACACAGGTCATCAGTCCGAATGACAACAAGTCTCCCCAGATTTCCAGTACTCTCCACTTCTTTCGATAACCATTGCAAATGACTTTGTGTTTTCGCAACAGCCGCTTACCATTGATTTATTGCTGGGATTTGAGTGGCAATAAGCTTCACCAAGGTCCCAGTATTCTCCGCACTCTTTGAGTGGAGGTCTGGTTAGTGCTCTCCCTTCTCAGTCTTTTCATTCTCCTTGACCCTTCATGACTATTTTTGTGGTATCAGCCCATCTGGTGCCATCCTTTCTGTGTGTATGTGCGGAGGGTAGTTAAATGAAAAGTTTGCAGTTTCAGTTTAATTATTGTCATCATCATCATCATCATCATCATCATCATCATCATCCTCCTCCTCCTCCTCCTCCTCCTCCTCCTCCTCCTCATTTTGTGAAAATATATATGCAACGTTTACAAAGTTTGGGTCGTTGTATTCAGGTACCTTTTGACATAGACAGCCAGAATGATACGAACATAACAACAACTAAGATGGGGACAATAATCATGTAAATAATGGTTTAAATCGACCATTTCCTTTTTTTGCTTCTTTTATTTGCTTGTTGTTGTCAGTGGACTGTCCTCAAACCATGTTTTGACCGTTGGACTCTCTTGTCTTCTTCAGATAACTTTTTATCGCAGTCTATACCCTTCCAGGAATTATGAGCCAAAAAATTTATTGAATTACCTTTCATTCCACGTTCCACGTCTTTTCGATATCTTGTATCACTTAGATATTCCATTATCGATATTGATACAATACGAACCCACATGATATTTAGCGATATGAGATATTGTTGCTATTTACATGTTTAGAGCTATTTTCTATTGGTTTTAGATATCTCATATCATTTATTTATTCTTCAGTTCCTCTGACATTGATTGACCTTACAACCCCCGGGTAGATTTCACCCTAGAATATAATTAATCAACGCTTATATCTATTTGGCTATGTGTACAGTATGAAAATCTTGCGTGATTATTTGGGATTTATAAACCGAATGGCTGAACTAGGATTATTTACCCACACTCATATTGCTTATGTTTAGTTTTAGGTACACATATGGAAAAAGGGAAATTATTGACAGTGGCTGTAGCTAGACGAGTTTTTGTTTTATGCTTATGGTGTAATTAATTAGTTTTTACTACCATTATTATTTTGAATTCTGAGATTATCTACTTTTTATTAATTACTAGACCACCCGTGACCCGTTGAGTCAGTATACGCTAAGGCACTATCATGTGTGTACGTACATACGTTATCAACCTCCACCCTTTTTTAAATCACAAATCATAAACAGTACAATTAAATCATATATCGTGTCTTCAACGCCTAACCACAGCAGTCCTTCAAGTCTGAGGACACTTCATCCAAGATCGTCTCTCATTCTTCCCTGATAGCTACCTTTATGTGAGAATGCATTTTTGCTCTGGAATCAAAGTTGGCACAACAATATAAAGAAAAGGACAAGATCCCGAATTTGGAGAAGGGGCATTTTATTAGGCTGTTGACGTTACCTTCGTCTCTGCTAGTGGCAGGAAGAAGAAATACTAGGACTACATATTTCTGGGGTGTGGCCACATTGTTTATAATTGACTCTTAAGTCATTTCTTATCACGTCTCATCGCTTCAAACTTCAAACTCAAAGTATCTGCTCTTAACGTCTATCCTATCTTGTGTGGCATCATTTTCTCTAGCTAGTGTTCTAACAGACAGGGAACAATGGCGCCAAAAAGCTGTCTTACCACTATTTCCTGTTTATGCATTAACGTTTTCCCTGCGAATTTAAATCATCAAATAAGTACAAGCTGACGTGCCCTTACTGTTTAATAATCGGTATTAAAACCATGAAAGAGACACAGACAAAAATACAGCAATGACAAAGAAGAAATGACAAACGCAGGTGAAAAATGTAAAAATAAAAGAGCACTGATGATGTACAAGAATAACAGGAAGGGTTGGAAATGCAGGAGGGTGTCACTGGAAACTGCATAGCAGGAAAGGCAGGATGACGTCACACGGAGATTGATGTAGATGTCCCTAGAGTATAGAGCGATGTCTCAGGTAGGTCCGGTCTGTGTAGATGTCACCAAGGACTGGAATCGGCAGAAGTAGGTGACTGAGTTTAGGAGATGCAGAAGGATGTCGCCAGGAATAAGAAAAGCAGGAGAACGTCGTCAGGTGCAGGAGGATGTTGCCAGGTGCAGGAAAGGCAGGGAGATATCGCCAGGTGGAGATGCAGGAAGAACACTAAGTGAGAGAGATGCAGAAGGACGTCGCCAGGAGCAGGAAAGTCAGGAGGACGTCGCCAGGAGCAGGAAAGTCAGGAGGACGTCGCCAGGAGCAGGAAAGTCAGGAGGACGTTGCCAGAAGCAGGAAAGCCAGGAGGACGTCGCCAGGAGCTGGAGAGGCAAGAGGATATCACCAGGTACAGGAAAGGTAGGCCGGATTAGGAAGAAATATTAGGATGCAGAAAAACAAGGAGTCCAAGAAAGGACTGAAGGTTTATCACAGTAGTTTGTAGAAAACATTGACCTGAAAAAAGCAGTTTATTTGCTGCTGTTGACTGTCGTCGTCATGGTAGTGAAATTGCTGTTTCGATCAACAAGGATTCCAGGAGAAAAGGCTGCTGCTGGATTGCTTGACAACAATGCCACGAGCCCTGTTTGTGAGGCTGAGTGAAGCGACACATCCATTTTTATACAACCTTGCTAGCTGCTGCTGATATGACACTTTGATGAGATCTGATTGGTCAGCTGGAGTGACGATATGTGCAGAAAGCATGAAACTGTGTTGGTTTCTGCCACACGGGCTTAGGTGTTCAACGTTCAGACATCCGGTTTTGCTAGGAATGCCAAGTCTAAATGGGGGGAGGCATGACAGATATATTATGAAAAAGATATCGGAACACATGCATTTTTTATCAAAAAGATTGTCTTTGTAGCTATTTATAAAAAGTTCCTGGTTTTATTTTTATTTTATTAGTTTTTTTTTAATAAGTTAGATCAACAGATAATTATGCATTGAAATCTATTTTTTTTTTTTGTCGGCAAAAAATAAGCGTACGTACGCTAATCTACAGAATATTTTTTTATTGTTTAAATTCATTGGTGCTATCATGAAAATCTTGTCTGAACGCGTGTTTTTTTTAATCAAAAGATTGGTTTTGTAGATATTTAGAAAAGGTGTGTAGTTTTATGTTATTATATTAGTCAAAGTTTTTTTATAATAAGTTAGAGCAATAGGTGATTATGGATAGAATTAGGTTTTTATCGGCAAATGTGAAAGCAATTTTGTAAGTATTCCCCTATCAATCATATATTTCTGCATCAGTAAAATTTGCGTGGGGGTTTATGTATAACTAGTGTCGTACATATATATATATATATATATATATATATATATATATATATATATATATGTGTGATTTTTTTAAGGCTTACCAAAGCATTCAGTTCATGAGCCCAATCAACACCACAAAAGACATTTTCATTCAAAGATTATTTATTTATCATTTTCAAATTAAAGAGTTTTTACCTACACGTGTTTCACTACCAAGTAGGTCCTTGCTTGGTAGATCATCAGGGAAATTAAGTACCTGGAATAATAATTACCCTGATTATCTGCCAAGCAAGGACCTGCTTTGTAGTGAGACACGTGTAGGTAAAAAACTCTTTAATTTGAAAATGATAAATAAATAATCTTTGAATGAAAATGTCTTTTGTGGTGTTGATTGGGCTCCTGAACGGAATGCTTTGGTAAGCCTTCAAAAAATCACATATAAATGCTCTGTACCCTGTAATTGAGTATCATCGAGCTTGTTTTTATTGGACTAATTCTGGTCTTCACTGAATAATCTATTTTCTAAGTGAAAAATCTAAATATATATATATATATATATATATATATATATATATATATATATATATATATATGCAAACATTGTAAAAAATAACAAAATTCGTCTGTTTAATTATACCTTTTTTATTTTTTCATTTTTTATGATGGTCTATTTTTCAAAAAAATTAATAAATGTTCCATAGGTTTCACATGTTTCACGAACGTTTTCGACTCTTCGTCGAATCATCCTCAGGTGTCAAAAGCATATATATATATGAGAGAGAGAGAGAGAGAGAGAGAGAGAGAAAGAGAGAGAGAGAGAGAGAAATAGATACATAGATTTGACGATTGAAGATATTTTTTAAATAAAGTTCTAAATATCATACACAAAGGTATTATGGTTGTTTTCAACTGTTTCAAGACAGTGTTTATTCTAAGTCATACAATGCGTCATAAAAATTATAAATACTGACTATCTTCAGAACAGAACTTCTGAAAAGTGGTAAAGTTTACAAAAAATAAATAATATGCTCACGTTACTCATCCTGTTGATAGAATACATATTCCATAATTTGTAATGATAAGTTCAATAGTTTAAGATTTTACCAAGCACATACATATTATTGACACACGCTCACGGATGCTTTTATAAATATATTGCTTAATATAATTCAAAATTTGATGTAGAACGATTCTTTTCTCTATTAAATTTTTTGTAATTAACTAATTTTTTTTTGGTGGCAGGTTCTTGTTTGAGTGATTGCACCTTCTAAATTGTAAAGTTCACAAAACAGTAAAGTGCCCAGGTTGCCTAGAATATATATTACTAAAGTCATAATGATAGGTTCCTTAGTTTAGTTGGTCCTCTGCAACGAAATATATTACATCGGTTTATATATATATGCACCACGTAAATGGTAAAATTTACAGAAAAAAATAATGTGCCCATGTTACTAAAGAACAAGAAAATAAGGATACAATTTTGAGAACTTTTCTTCTTTGTAGATTTTTCTGATGATCTTGAGGTGTAGCAAAGCCGATATTGATATAATAATTTTGGTTGGCTCACCTCCAGAGAAACGAGTCGTAAATATACATCTCACAGGAATGTTATGTTTTTTTGAAAATGTGAAAAAATAAAAATTGAAAATAAAAACCATGATTATTGGCATATAAAACGAACTTGTCTTATTTTATACATACATTACATATATATATATATATATATATATATATATATATATATATATATATATATATATATATATATATATGAAGAGATACCATAAAATAAGATCTCAAAACATTTTTGATATACCTAGCTAAAGCAAAACATTAATTCAAGTACACAAGAAATAGACGTGTCTATGTGTATAGTTTAAAAGAAAAGAGAGAATTATCTTCCTTACTTGATTGGTTATAAAGTCAGGGAGCAGCTTTTAGATTGAAAATCGGTCAATAGCACAACGGGGAATATGTTAGTTCTAAGTTTTTGTTTACTGTAAACAATCCTTTGGGTACAATGATTTATAATTTTAATTCTGTTAGGTGTACAGTGGAAGGGTATGCGTCTAATGTTCGAATCGTGAGGTCAGCGGATCAGTTGTATGGACACACTGATGAGTCTTTAAAAGACGAAACAAGCTTGCCTGTAGATGTAAAGATAATTATTAAAATTATAATTAAGGAACAGGATAATAAAGATACGGTGTATACCTTTAAAGTAGAACCTATCATGAAAAATTGATGCTCGATATACGAGATAGAGCAACTATATAAGCAAGTAAAAGATGAGAATAAGGATTATATAAAATATAATATCTATTAAGTCATCAGTTGTTCAAAAAATTTTAATGGATTTCGAAGAGGCTGCTACGAATTTTCATGACGCCTTAAACAGTGAACTTTTTCCCATATTTTCAACCTTTTCTTTTTGCATTGGACATTTTTATTTTATTTTATATTATCTTTATATCTTTTCAAATGATGACTTTTGGTAATTTCCCTTTACCATCTTATCTGTTTGTAATCCTCTGACGATAATATTTCATTCTTTGAAAAGCCATGGCTAAAGGAAGGAATAATAAAATTTATTTTATTTGAAATCCCTTGTTTTGAACAACTGATGACTTAATAGATATTATATTTTATACGATCTTTATTCTCAATTTTTACTTGTTTATATATATATATATATATATATATATATATATATATATATATATATATATATATAGAATAAATATGTAGAATAAATATGAAACTAAAAGTAAGCTTTTAGTAGATAGACCCTATAGTGAAATGGTTTAAGCTCAATATACGAGATAGAGCAATTATAAAGACTGTATAATTCCTCTGATGATAAGATCTTGATCTTTGAAAAGCCCTGGCTTAAGGAAAGAATAATAAACAATTTTATTACGGAATATATCTTGCATTGAACAATCGAAGTTTGAAATAAATCTGGACTTTCGTGCATGTTTATCACTCTTCGTTCATCTATCTTTATATATATATATATATAAATTCCCGAAACAGTTTTTCATGGTAAACAACTGATGATCCCTTAAAATAGTGTTAGAAATAAACTAATATAATAACTGTAAAAAATAAATTGACTTACATGAGTGATTTTCCACTGGAAGACTTGGGACTATAATTTTTTTTTTTTTTTAATATAGTTTTAACGGTTGAGAAACTTCCGAGACTATATATATATATATATATATATATATATATATATATATATATATATATGTGTGTGTGTGTGTGTGTGTGTGTGTGTGTGCTGGAAAATGTTCACCCCAAATGCTACGCAATTATGCCTAATGTAGAAAATATGCATAAATAGAACTGTGCGTAATAGTTGAATGAAAGCAATCAACTAATAGGGAAAAGAGATAAAAGAAATAGTGAATTAATGAGAGTTCGTTTTTTAAATGAATATGCAAATTAATTATCCTTTTTAAAGTGGCTCGCATATCCACTACTGTGTATATTAGGAAGTTGGTTTTACTTTTTAAATAGAAATAGGGTCTTTTAATATCAATGCTAGTGCGACAAAATTCTCAACTTTACATGTATAGGCTAGACCTGCCGGGCTTATACAGTATATATATATATATATATATATATATATAAAGAGGTGTACTAAAAGCGAACTTTTAGGAAAGGTAAAACCCTATTGTGAAGAGTATACAGAATATATATATATATATATATATATATATATATATATATATATATATATATATATATATATTAAATGACTCAAAGCTTCTTTAGACTATATATTGGGTATTTAGATCTGTATGGCTAGGTTTCCTTCCTCTTATCTAATTACTTTTCTGGTACCTAAGGTACTTAAGCTTTATTTTTTATTTATTTTTTAATGCACCTTTAATTCCTATATAATTTTATTGCTAGCTACCATATTGCAGAATGGTTCTTAAGTGTAGTGTTTAGATAGTATTATTATTTTATTTTTTTATTATTGTTATAATTAATGTTATTTGATATGCAAATTACTATATCATACGGTAGTCTTAAGGGTAATATATTATTATTATTTTATCATTATTATTATTTATTTATGTATATATTAGTGATATTTTAAGCTGAATTATTTCGACACTTAATTATTGGGGAAATGGTCGTATAATCAGTACCATTGGAGAGCCATGAATACTATAACTGTCCTGTTTTTAAATCTCCGAAACAGTTACATGGTAAACAGCTGATGACCCCCGTGTTAATATTAGACGCTTAAGGTCTCCTGTTTTTGTTTCACTCTTAGATAATTAACCCCCCCCCTTTTTTTTTTTTTTTACTTACTTATATTTTTTCATTTATTAATTTTCCAACGAATGTTAAGTCTGCAATATCTTGGATTTAGTTAGTTTGTCTGGGAATTTAAACTGCATTTTACATTTTTTTTTTTTTTTTCAATGACTCAAAGCTTCTTTAGACTATATATATATATATATATATATGTATGTCCCAAATTCTAGTATATATTAAATAGTTTTTAACGCCAATACATAGTTAAAGAAAAATAAATTGTATTGGACTATTAAAAACATTTCCAACGCTATTGATAATGTTTGATTATTTATTTTTTATTATCGCTTATATTTGAATTCATGTTTTGAAACATGATGTAAATCATAAATCTATGACGTCACATCAAAGCTATAATTATTTTGTTATGGTAATGTTTTAAGATCTATTTATAAGAAAATCTAAATAGCTCAGTTCGTAAAACATCAGACTGAAAATCTCAAGGTTTCTGTTTTGATTTCTCATCATGACATCTGCTTTATTTGTTGGGAATTTATTATATTTTCAGTTTCTAAAAGAAGTTAAGATATTTCTTTAAAAAAAACGGGACTGACAGACAGACAGACAGACAGGGAGAAAATTCCCTTGATATTATGAGTGGATAAGAATATAAAAGATATCTGAACAACTTCTAAACAAGGAATATGGTTTCCCTTTCAGAATCACTAAAAGACTGTTGTTTTACCAAACTTCTCTATTCTGTTATTCATGGAATCACTCGTTCAAAAAAAAAAAAATGGAGGCTAAAATTGGTTGCATGATTGAAGTCAAAATGTCTGCCAGTTACCACTTTGTCTTTTAAGGATTCCTTGACTTTGGAGACGGAATTGTTTTAATCTTTAATTTGATTGCCTCGGCCAATCACAGACTCTCCGAATGTTTTAGATGCTGATGCCAAGAGATGCTTCAGTGCTTTTGATGTTGCCATAGCAACCAGTTTCACCCTCTATTGAATAAACACGCTCGCAACTAGCCTGTTTGTGATGCCCATCTACAAGGATTCCTTTACCAATATTGACCATTGTTTTTATTCAAATTATTGTCTTTGCAATTGCTATTTTTGTTTTCGACTATGTTCCGGCTGATGTGACCATTGGCCTTCGTCAGTTTGTTCATCCGTTATGAGATTTTTCAGATATTTAATGTCGGTGTTTATTTGTCTATTGTATATGCTGATGTTTCAATGAGGGTTGAGGGCATGCGTTGCATGGAGAGAAATGATATGAGAATGATACGATGGATGCGTAATCTGAGTTTTAATGACAGGCTTAGATCTGATGACCTCAGAGAAAGATTAAATCTGGACAGTATAGGGAGATGTGTGCAGAACGTGGGACTTTGTTCGTGTGGTCATGTTGAAAGAATGGCTGAGAGTTCTTGTGTTTGTAGATGTAGAACAGTTAAGGTAGCAGGTCCAGTTCACAGGGGAAAGCTAAGGAAACCATGGGAGGAAGTGATAAAAATGGAACGTAGGGAAAGAGGGATAAATAAATAAACCTATGCAAAGATAGGTTATTTTGGAAGTTCATTTCTTAAAACTGTCAAACACATGTCAGTATGTAAACCAAGTGTTAAACCGATGATGATGATGATGATGATGATGATGATGATGATGATGATGATGATGATGATGATGATGATGATGATGATGGTTTCCTGTTAAACTGGTTAATTTGATGTTCATTTGTAATTTCAATTGTGTTAAGCATCATATAAACATTCTTTTTGTTTTACTTTTGTTCACCTCAAACAAGGCATATTGCTACTGACGCATTAGGGGCTACTGTGATAGGGGCCAGATTTATAGGATACAATCTGCGTGAGGAGTTGGTCAGCAAGATGTTTGTTCACATTACATTTAAATTTCTGCATGTTAGTACGATGTGTGGAACACATTACCACGGGTCTGCTTCCCAGCTGACAACAGCATGGTAATTTTCAAGTTCAATGTGAACAAATTCTTGTTGAGCCGTCCTCTTAAATAATCAAATTCTGCCCACCTGACACACTTATTTACTCTTATTCTCGAATGGCCTTTAATAATAAATGATGCTTCTTGATATTTTTAACTTAAAAGTAAATCAAACATGAAAAGTAAATCAAACATGAAAAGTAAATCAAACATGAAAAGTAAATCAAACATGAAAAGTAAATCAAACATGAAATGTAAATCAAACATGAAAAGTAAATCAAACATGAAAAGTAAATCAAACATGAAAAGTAAATCAAACATGAAATGTAAATCAAACATGAAAAGTAAATCAAACATGAAAAGTAAATCAAACATGAAAAGTAAATCAAACATGAAAAGTAAATCAAACATGAAATGTAAATCAAACATGAAAAGTAAATCAAACATGAAAAGTAAATATATAGCTCTGGCTCTGATTACTTGTTGAAAACAGATGGATGCATGCACGTTAACACCTCATTGATAGTGGTTCTTACTCTTACTATCAATGACGTTACCATAAAAACTCGACTCAGTTAACTGGCCTGAGTTATTACGTTGGTCGTGGCTCAGCTGTCTGACAAACTCAGATAGAAAGAAGCCTAGAAAGTTGGTTTATAAGAAGGCTGGGACGTTCCATTATGCTTAGATGGGCAAGTCCATTCTCTAAGTTCTGATCAGCTAGTAGCGTATGAGTGAATAATCTCGTATATAAATATTGCATTATTCAAGAAAGAT
Source organism: Sepiola atlantica (assembly GCA_963556195.1). Lineage (NCBI taxonomy): Eukaryota > Metazoa > Mollusca > Cephalopoda > Sepiida > Sepiolidae > Sepiola > Sepiola atlantica. Next base: position 34,034,053 of record OY744542.1, read on the forward strand.
TTTTCCATCAACTATTTGGAGCTCTTATGCCTCTAAGTGACAATTTTATTCTATAGAGAAAATAGATAAAACACTTGTTAAATTCAAAGAATGCGGTTCAATGATATCCGATTTTATTGAGCAGTTTTGGTCGAAACTAAACTGGTGCTGGTGTATTTGATCGGTACCAAATTTCTGACTTGGAAAACTTAACATCACGTGATATTATTTTAGACGGTGTAAACCGAAGAAATGTCCCCATGTCTGAAATTATAGTGCGTTTTTCCAAAGAAAGTACAAAGAAACAAGAAGTGAGTTTCATAAATAAATTTGTGCATGATTTGTAAAAGCAGATGTAAAACCATGTATTGCCACCTTATTTGGATGAATTCACGTGGCGACAACAGTACGGTCGCATAGAGAGTGATGCATTTAATGATATGTTATTACACATTTAGCAATTGCATCAAATAAATTAAACTAAATTAAGTAAAATTATATTTAACTAAAGATGTGTTTTTAATTGTTCGTTACAAAATAAATTAAGAAAAGTTATATTTAAGTAAACATATTTGTTACATTGTTGATTGAAAAATTTTTTTTTTATTTTGTTTTGTAATAAATGTATTTATGAAACTCGCTTTAATTGTTCGTTACAATATAAAGTAGGTAAAGTTATATTTACCTAAACATATTTGTTACATTGTTCGTTGAAAAAAAAATGTTATTTTGTTTTGCAATAAATTTATTTATGAAACTCGCTTTAATTTTTCGTTACAATATAAAGTAAGTAAAGTTATATTTACCTAAAAATATTTGTTACATTATTCGTTGAAAAAAAAATGTTATTTTGTTTTGCAATAAATTTATTTATGAAACTCGCTTTAATTTTTCGTTACAATATAAAGTAAGTAAAGTTATATTTACCTAAAAATATTTGTTACATTATTCGTTGAAAAAAAAATGTTATTTTGTTTTGCAATAAATTTATTTATGAAACTCGCTTTAATTGTTCGTTACAATATAAAGTAAGTAAAGTAATATTTACTTAAAAATATTTGTTACATTATTCGTTGAAAAAAATGTTATTTGTTTTGCAATAAATTTATTTATGAAACTCGCTTTAATTGTTCGTTACAATATAAAGTTAGTAAAGTTATATTTACCTAAAAATATTTCTTACATTATTTGTTGAAAAAAAAATGTTATTTTGTTTTGCAATAAATTTATTTATGAAACTCGCTTTAATTGTTCGTTACAATATAAAGTAAGTAAAGTTATATTTACCTAAAAATATTTGTTACATTATTCGTTGAAAAAAAAATGTTATTTTGTTTTGCAATAAATTTATTTATGAAACTCGCTTTAATTGTTCGTTACAATATAAAGTTAGTAAAGTTATATTTACCTAAAAATATTTCTTACATTATTTGTTGAAAAAAAATGTTATTTTGTTTTGCAATAAATTTATTTATGAAACTCGCTTTAATTGTTCGTTACAATATAAAGTAAGTAAAGTTATATTTACCTAAAAATATTTGTTACATTATTCGTTGAAAAAAAAATGTTATTTTGTTTTGCAATAAATTTATTTATGAAACTCGCTTTAATTGTTCGTTACAATATAAAGTAAGTAAAGTTATATTTACCTAAAAATATTTGTTACATTATTCGTTGAAAAAAAAATGTTATTTTGTTTTGCAATAAATTTATTTATGAAACTCGCTTTAATTGTTCGTTACAATATAAAGTTAGTAAAGTTATATTTACCTAAAAATATTTCTTACATTATTTGTTGAAAAAAAAATGTTATTTTGTTTTGCAATAAATTTATTTATGAAACTCGCTTTAATTGTTCGTTACAATATAAAGTTAGTAAAGTTATATTTACCTAAAAATATTTCTTACATTATTTGTTGAAAAAAAAATGTTATTTTGTTTTGCAATAAATTTATTTATGAAACTCGCTTTAATTGTTCGTTACAATATAAAGTAAGTAAAGTTATATTTACCTAAAAATATTTGTTACATTATTTGTTGAAAAAAAAATGTTATTTTGTTTTGCAATAAATTTATTTATGAAACTCGCTTTAATTGTTCGTTACAATATAAAGTAAGTAAAGTTATATTTACCTAAACATATTTGTTACATTGTTCGTTGAAAAAAAAATGTTATTTTGTTTTGCAATAAATTTATTTATTTATTTATGAACCACACTTGTTTGTATTTGCTTTGGAAAAGCGCACGGTAATCTCAAACGAGGGGACATTTCTTCGTCTTACACCGTTTAAAATAATATCACACAATGTCAAGTTTTACAGATTATGAATTTGACACTGATCAAATACACCAGCACCACTTAACTATTTAGATGTTGATTCAGCGCAACAGAAGTACTTTGGTGGCAGTAGTCCGATGATTTCTTCCTACAATGCCCGTCGGTCAGTGTCAACCAATCAGTGAAAGTATTTTTGTGATTGAGTCTTCTGTCATACGAACTCCAACAATTTGCCTTTTTTCGCGCATTTTTATGCCAATTTTACCCAAATCTGAAAAAGGATTACAAATATAATGTCAAGTAGCAAAGTTTAATTTAAGGAATAGTAGATAAGTATTTAAACATACTAGTAGAAATAATAACAGCCAACCGATATTTCGGTCATGTCAAACGGCTTTATCGTTAAGGTCGTTTGACACAACCGAAATATCGGTTGGCTTTAGAGATATGTCCCTGTTATTATTTCTACTAGTCTGTTTCATGCCTATCCACTATTCTATATGCTAAACTTCCCATTGTTCTGAAATGTTATTTCATGTTTTAAACTCCCTCACAATATCAAGTCGATAAAACAAAAACAATCTACGATGGATATAAATAAATGCTATAATTAAATTTGGATCAATATTCTTGATATATGTAAGTAATTGAAATATTGGAGTAAAATTTGTAATGTTTCAATTATTTTTCCCGACCCTGCACATCTGAAGAAGGCCAGAGAGTACATCGGCCGAAATATAGTCGAAAAATAAACAGCAACAGTAAGAACAATAGTCTGAAGAAATAATTATAACTCTTCACCCGAAAACGTTGAGGCAACATCCTCTATCAATTTTTATCATTATCTTTATTAAAAATTATATATTATCACTGTATTTGATGTTGCCATAGCGACCACCTCCACTGCCTCTGAATTAAGCAGCCTTGAACCCAGCCTGTCTGCGATGCCCATCTTGGAGGATTCTTCTTTCATTGTTTACCATTATCGATAAAAAGAAAAGGGAATTATTTTGTTCCAACTAATTGTTTCTTCCGTTCCCATTCAGGATTTACATTCGTGAAGATATGCAGAAGCAGATAGGCTGCCAAGAGCAACGTACGAATCCACTCATCCATGAATATAGATTGATCTCGCCACATTCTTATATGGGAACACAGTATGAAATACTAGAGAAACTTAGTGGTTCAAATCTTTTTATGTTTCTGAATTTTTTAGATGAGGATTGATAATTTGTATGATTTTGATTATTCGGACTACTATTCTCATCTTTGTTGTCCTTTTCACAACGCCTTGGCGGATGTAAACTTCGACCTGCTCAATAACAAGTACAGCTGTTCTTAAATATAAATTTTTATTTATACAAACATTATTGGTTACATATGTTCATACATGTTTCGGTTGTACTCTTCACAGAGAGTGAACCTCTTCAGACCAAGAAAAGCAGAGAAGAGTACAACCGAAACATGTATGCACATATGTAACCAATAATCTTTGTATATATATATATATGTGTGTGTGTGTGTGTGTGTGCGTGTGTGTGTGTGTGTGTGTAAGGTTAGTCGGAGAGAACCCCAGCAGAGTGCACGATTATAAAACAAAAAAGAGCATAATATTTATTTATTGATGTTTGTATTACAAGATCAGAACAACATCGGTACCGTCGGTTTTAAATCCTAACAAAGGAAACCTATAATAAGCCTCTTTACCGGCCTCTTTACCGGCCTCTCTTCAGCCTCTATTTATGTCTGTCTCTCTGGAAAATTATAGGTCCTCTTTGGTAGGATTTCAAATGGATTTTTGGGGTTTTATAATATATATATATATATATATATATATATATATATATATATATATATATATTCGTAGAATTTGGTATTTTATTTTATTCCTAGTTATTGTCGCCTGTAGTGTGGATTGAATCTTCAACCTCCAGAAGACTGTTGAGTGTTACTCAACACCTTTATCCGTTGCGTCATGGAAATTACATTGGTCGAAAAGTTGTGAAATATAAGAAGATAATACAAATCTGTTTATTTTCACAAATGAATATTGATGTTTTTGGATTTTAGATTTTAGATTAAAAAATTATTTTTATGTAAACATTAATGGGAAGTATTTTTGTGGAATATGGACAGATTATATCACATGATATATTTGGCTATAAATTTAATTTTGAAACAATTTTCTCAGCATTCAATCCATATATATATATATATATATATATATATATATATATTACAATATTAAAATTAATTTATTAATTTATTTAAATAAATAATATTAAATTATTTTTACCTACATATGCCAGCATTTCAAGTTTTTGTAGGGAATGATAATTTCAGACGGTCGCAAGGTTCGAAACCCTGCTACAGAATCAACCTAGACTCCGTAAGCAAGCGTCATGACCAATCAGCCACGAGACATTACCACGTCAAGAAACGAATTTAAGTTCTATTTATGCAAAGGAGACACATATAGAAAGACTGACTAGAGAATTCAACGAACGTTGTCGGAATATACCTCATAGTTACGTGTCAATCTATTTTTAACTTCCCCGAACAGGGCTCACCTTCAATCTTATTAAAGAGGCTTATAACAATATTAATTTTAAATAAATAATATTAAATCATTTTTTACCTACATACGCCAGCGTTTCGTGACTATCTGTACCTATCCAGCGTTCCCCGGGATGCAGTGATGTCATTTTAGTGTTTAATGTTTGTTTTGGGAGGGTTTTTATTAGTAATGCTATACAGTGTAAATTCAATTATTTATACCGGCTGTTTCAGAAGGTGTGGGAAATCTGTCCTGTAGGGCTAAGAAATACTCTACCAGTCCATTTTCAGTCAGAAAACCTAATGGTGAATTTCAGGAAATGTACAAAAATCTTTATAAATATACAGTGTCCGAACTGCGGGTATGGGATCATGAGTAAAAGTTAAGCATGGGAGCAAGAAATGGTTCAAATAAGGTACCCTGTATAGGTGGTAGTTTTGTTTTACGGCATATCAACCCTTTTTGGGTTATTTAATGCCGAATCTGGTCATTATAGTAAAAGTTTTTATGCTTCAAGTTCTTTATATCTTCAAATGTTTAATCATCGTTTTTGGTTTGGTAGTTTTGTTTTACGGCATATCAACCCTTTTTGGGTTATTTAATGCCGAATCTGGTCATTATAGTAAAAGTTTTTATGCTTCAAGTTCTTTATATCTTCAAATGTTTAATCATCGTTTTTGGTTTGGTAGTTTTGTTTTACGGCATATCAACCCTTTTTGGGTTATTTAATGCCGAATCTGGTCATTATAGTAAAAGTTTTTATGCTTCAAGTTCTTTATATCTTCAAATGTTTAATCATCGTTTTTGGTTTGGTAGTTTTGTTTTACGGCATATCAACCCTTTTTGGGTTATTTAATGCCGAATCTGGTCATTATAGTAAAAGATTTATGCTTCAAGTTCTAAAAATAAAATAAAAAAGGGGAGGGAGAAAGGGAGAGGGGCTGTTGTTTTTGGTTTTGGTTTTGTAGAACATAATTAAGTTTTACAAAAAAAAAAAAAAAAAAAAAAAAAAAAAAACGTCAATGTAGGTGAATTTCGTCTCAGGGAGCCACAGGGCAGCCTGATCTGGTATCACCAGCCCTGTATAGGAAGCCTATGAATGGTAATAGTTAATGATGAAATAAACATAAAAATAAAGATAGTGTTTTAAATAAGATATGCGTTTTAAATAAAGATATGATCTCTATTTTAAATAAAGATTTTTTCAGCCTATTAAATAAAGAGTCTTCAGTGTACTAAATAAAGAGTTTTTCATTGTATGAAAAATAAAATAACTTCATGTTTCAAATTTTTAAATGCCTTTATGTTAAATTAGTTTTGACGCAAATATGGTTGATGCATAAATTTACCATTGAACACTAAGGATTTAGTCAGTGTCAATGGTTACAAACTGTCCTGCACAGTAGGATGTGATACAAAGGTCGGTTTAATGTGTGCAGAGGCAGCACCTTCTGACTGATCAGTGCTATTTAAAGATTCCCCTCTGTCTTCTAGATCCCCTTTTTAATTCGAAGACCCCGAAGAGATAGCAAGACCAATTGAAAAAAAATAATTTTTGAGGGAAGGAGGGAAAAATTTTATATTTATCTTGGCCCAAATTTTATATTTATCTTGGCCTAAATTATATATTTATCTTCGCCCAAATTTTATATTTATCTTGGCTTAAATTTTATATTTATCTCAGCCCAAATTTTATATTTATCTTGGCCTAAATTTTGTATTTATCTTGGCCTAAATTTTATATTTATCTCGGCCCAAATTTATATATTTTAACCCAAATTCTATATTTTTCTTGGCAATAATATGCTGATTATATTTTTTCAAATCCACCAAAAATTAGAATTACTGGTTATTTACATGTAATAATTACAGCTGACCCCTCGGAAAAATCTGATTTTCTGCCGCTTAAAAGGACTGAAAAATGCCGCACAAATTGGCAGAAATTAACCCTTTTAAAAAATATCTCAAAGTATTCTCATTATCCCCCCTCCCCGATCCAGCAAAAATTTTGATTAATTGTTGTTTACATTTATTCCAGGAATAGTGACTACAGGGGGAGATAACCCATGTTTTACTTGTTTCTAACTGAAAACACAGAAAATACGTTCAGAAAATGAATTATCAAAAAGTAATATGCTAACTGTTAACAGTGTCTCTATATTTTGATCTGACAACATTTTAAGGAAACGGCAAAATGAAAACTAAGGAAGCCTCAGAGCACTGCTGAAACTATCACGGGAGGGGGAGGGGTCGGAGGTAGTTAGTACCAGCTCTGCTAAATGCCTCTACGTGAAATCTATTTTCACTCTAATATGCTGCAACCAAAGATGTACTATTTGGACAATAACAACTTGGTAAGTTGTTGATGTTTTTTCAACATTTTTCCCCCTTTAGATTTTGTTCAGACTTTGCCTTCACGTCTCTTCATGTGACTCTGTGACATTTTGTACTTCTGATAAATAGATATCGATTTTTTTATTGGGGGTGGGCATATATAAATATTTCTCTTTTCACTTAGTTTTTCCTTTTATCTTTGAGTTCGATTGGGCGATCAGATAAAATGGATGCATCAATAGTTTAGATGCATCCAAACATACCGATAAAAGGGTCAATCTGTCACTTAAATTTGAAAGAGCATTTTCTTGAATCTCCTCATCATATTTCGTTTAACGTCCATTTTACATGATGGCATATGTTAGACGGCTTTTAAAAATTGACTTCCAAACTAACCTTCTCTGGCCAGGATTTTATTTATCCCTCTTTCTCTCAAATCAATTCTTATCACTTACTCCCATGTTGTCTCTGGCCTTCTCCAGTGAACTGAACTTGCTACCTTTACAGTTCTACATCTACTAATCCATTCTTTCAATGTGACCATACCAACGAAGTCTACTGTCCTGCACACATCTCTTTATACTGTTCAGATTTAATCTTCCTCTGTAGGAGGAATTTAACTTTGTAAATGCCAAGTCGGCGGGTATTTACAACGAGCAGCGAAGAGTGATCAACAACAACAAACCGTGTTGGATATCGCAATGAAGCTAGTGATACTGCTTGTTATTAAACTCTTTCAGAGTGCCAGGCCTTAGTAAAAGGGGCTATATAATAATAATATTTTATAAATAAATACTAATTATTTATTACCTACAGACATCGATGTTTCATGCTTACGCAATCTTCAGTGCAGGAAGTTAATTCCCGACGATCAGAAACATTTTTATTTTTAAGGATTGTGACCCTCTTGAGATTCTGTTGCTCATTTTAGGTTGATCTGCAACAGTTTGGAAACTGATATTACCATTTTTCATGGTCTGTAGTTATTTTTCATTAATATCAACATCAGATGCAAATTTTCTCCATCGGTTGCTTGATCCAGAACAGAAACCGTTTCTGCAAGTCTTTATTTTCACCTCTCATCATAAGAACAACAGATCAATGTAAATGCGATTTCAAACTTAAGCATGACAGTTTTGTTACCTTGGTGATACCATTGGAACACAAGGAGAAGCAGGTGCTCGAGTGATTGCAAGAGTAAGGAATGGATCAAATAGGTTCAAGAAACTTCTCTAATTACTAACCAGCAGAGAGTTACCACTGTCAATCAAAAGAAGGGTCTATTAGGTATGTGTACTCTGTGTGATGATATGTGGAAGTGAAACCTGACCAGTGAGGGTTGAGGACATGCGTTGCATGGAGAGAAATGATACGAGAATGATATGAGGGATGTATAATATGAGTCTTAAAGACAGGCTTAGTTCTTATGACTTCAGAGGAAGATTAAAACTGGAGAGTATAGGAAGATGCGTGCAGAATAGGAAGCTGATTGTATAGCCACATTGATAGAATGGATGATAGTACTTGGGTTAGCAGATGTAGAACAGTTGAAGTTGAAGGGTCAGTTTACAGTGAAATGCCATGGAAGATATTGAAGGAAGTGATAGGAAATGACTTGAGAGAAAGAGGTATAAATAAAGACCTGGCCAGAGATAGGTTAGTTGGGAAGTCATTTTTTTAAAGCCGTCCAATGAATGCTAGCATGTAAAACGGACGTTAAACCGAATGATGATATAAATAGATGATTATTACGAATGTCATTCTAACCCAGGCAATGTCCAATGACCTTGCTGCTAATACATTTATACAGACTGAAGTGCATTCGCTTTAAACCAAAACTCATTACTATTATTAACTTAGCACTCAACGGCTTTTATTCTTTGTTTTTAACTGCACTTGCTGCCATAAAACTTTTCAGGTTAAATTAAGGAAGCACAATTCAATTGCAACGGTTTCCGATACTTCTCCCAATCATTCATCGTACATTAGCATTAAACCAATAATAGACCAATTCTCTTTGATTCGTTCTTGGCCAATGACAATCTCTTTGCTTATTCGTGTACGAAGGGGTTTTAGCATAAAACCATTTACAATGATTTTCTATAGGATCGATTTATTAAAAAACTCACTGAATAAAAGATTATAATCTTTCAAATTATCCTGCACTCTATAATAAAGAGCAATGCGTATGTGTGCATATATATATATATATATATATATATATATATATATATATATATATTATTTTTCTTCATTTTTCATTTTTCATTTTTCTTTATTTTTCTTTATTTTTCTTCATTATTATTCTTTTTCATCTTTCTTTATCCCCCCCCCTTTTATTATTAGTACCTAAAAATTTTTTATGATTAATACCATTACGACTTCATAAATTTATAAATGGTGTGACTACAATTTATTTAATTATAAGTTTTATTTTTAATGATTTATTATTTAATATTTTTAGAAATAATTTATTACATTAGCATATTATTTCAATATAATTTTTAATTTTATAATTTTATAATTTATATATTTATATATTTTTTAACTTAATATAATTTTATTTTTATTTTTATTTTATTTTTATTTTTAACGTTATCTCCATTTACTTTCGATAAGATATATAGCGTCTCTATTAGTTAAATTTGAATACTTTCCATAACGGCCACGTAATTCCACGCACGTGACAATTTAAACATGCTAGGTTCCCATCTGTCCAACTGTTAACGTTATTCCCATTTAATTTCTTGCTTTTTCGATGTACAGCGTTGCTGTTGTTTTGATCTGTAACTTTTCCATAACTGACTACGAATATTCCACGCACGTGACAATTTTAAATCTGAAAGTGTTCCATCTTTCCAACGGACAATATTTTGAAATTCCTGGCGGTTGTTCTCACTCATTAAGCTATACGACTCCGCTGATGAAGGTCCGATTTTCTCGGATCTGAAACCTTGGTCCGGATGTTGTTGTAACACTTTATTTAATATTAATAAATATATATATATATATATATATATATATATATATATATATATATATATATATAAACTTTATATAAATTTTAAAACAGTCTACACTAATTAATTCATGTTTCTATGCTCAACCGCATTATCACAGGACTGAAAACAAAAAAAATGTCTTAATGTTTACATAAAGTTTATTTATGAAGCTCTACCTTGTATTGAGCACTTCTGAAAAAATATTGGATATATTTGAACTTGTATGATTAATACAAACACAGACACACACACGTATATATATATATATATATATACATATATATATATATATATATATATGTGTGTGTGTGTGTGTGTGTGTGTGTGTGTGTGTATACTTAGGTAGCAAGTCATTATCCAAGCAAGCGTTGTTGAACGTCACGGAACTTTCGCGTTTGTATATCTTCTCTGTGAGGTTCTCAAACCGTAGAGCTATCCTTCTGGTTTCAGGTGGCAATCCGTATAGTACTTCTCTCGAAAATAATGGCCGAATTAAGAACAATCAGAGAAATACTATACAGATTGCCACCTGAAACCAGAAGGATAGCTCTACGGTTTGAGAACCTCACGAAGAAGATATACAAACGAGACAGTTCCGTGACGTTCAACAACACTTGCTTATATATATATATATATATATATATATATATATATATATATATATATTTATATATAAATATATATTTAGTTAGCTATGAAAATATATTTATGGCAATTAAGCTACACAGAGGCTCCCACGTTTCATCCCCGGGGGGAATCTTCAGGCTAAAATACTGAAAATTGATACATAAAAAATTATATCTCCTTATAAAATTTCATGTGGATACATGAAATACTATACAAATATATATATATATATATATATATATATATATATATATATATATATATATATATGCCTAGGTTTATATAGACAATATATATTATTTCAACATATATATTCCTTAATACGAATTAGTCAAATTACAAGCTCGATTTAAATTAGATTACACATTTCAAAGCATATATAATGGTAATTGTTGTGAAGTTGTCCAACAGTAAATAATAAATAAAGGAAGTCAAGTCGAGGGTTAGTTTAACAAGTGTATTAACAAAGTAAGAAATTGACTAGCACTTGGCTAGACAGTTACAAGACTGTGCTTTGTCTTCTCTGTGTCTCTGGTGACTCGCACTATTTATAGTGACAACCGGTGCAGTTTCTCCTGTGTAAGAACGGCCGGTGTAACAGTAATCTAAATTCCAATGACAGAAATTCAGTCTTTTCTCATATCATTTATTTTTGCAATGGCAGAATTGACGATGGTCTGACAATTGTTTCACAGCATGCAATATGCTACAGTTAAACGCAATTAAACGCTGATCTTCAGAAACCACAATGAAAGTCATATACTGTATAAGGATAACAAATGTTATCATGAAGTAATTCCTAATATGATAAAGATATGCTCAATATTAGGGATAGAGCATTATTATAATTAGATGAAAGTGAAAATAAACAAATATAAAGTTAAATAGTTTACAAGTTTAATAATTTCAGATAGTGCATCAAAGTATAGTTTAAAATATAGAAGAAAAAAAAAACAGAAATATCAGAAGGAAAAAACAATTATTTAACAATAAAAGCTTTGGTTTCAATTATTAATTTGAAGAAGTTTATAAATCATGTATAAAATCTGAAGTTTTTTTTATAATCCCAAGCGAAAAAAGGGGAATAAAATAAGGAATATCTTTGAACAGGGAGTAAAAAGTGTTTGCAACAGTAAATCTACGGATATATTGTCATGTGTTAAGAGGTGTCATCAATTCGAATAGTAAATCAGAAATTGTCTAAGTTAAATATATCGAAATCCAAAATATGGGTGAAACAGTATTTTCTATATTTTTTTCTTATATATATATATTATTTTTTATAGCTATTGAGTTTCGACATTAAATAAATCAAAAAGGGTTGGTAGTTAGTTGTTTTGTTTTATGGCATATCAACCCTTTTCAGGTTAGTTAATGCCGAATCAGGTCATTTTGGTAAAAGTGTTTATGCTTCAAGTTTTTTAGATCTTGTTTAATGTTGTTTTTGCTTTTAGCTTTGCAGAACATGATTGAGTTCTGCAAAGGGAAAGGGAAAAAAATCAATAAAACCAATGTTTGATGCATTTCAAGTCATGGAGCCGGTATCTTCAGACAGCCTGATCTGGTATCTTCAGACAGCCTGATCTGGTAGCATCAGACAAAAAGGGTTGATATGCAGTAAAACAGACAATTCCAACCAAACCAATTAAATTAATGATTTTTCTATTTTGTTTGTTTCAGGATCTGTCACTTCTCACACATCCAATGGCAATGCAAGTAGCCAGCAAACAAGTGGTCAAACACTGGCCAATCAAGTCTCCTCATTACCTCAGCTGCTGACCAATGCTCAAGGCCAGATATTGGCAGTAGGACAACAGGTATGTAAAGTATCATGTAATGTCATTAATCGAATATATTATGGTGTTTAATTATTATAATTGTAAAAGATGTTATCTATTGACCAATATATTGCAATTACAGTCATAACAAGAGTCAGCATTTTTTTCCACTGAACGAAACAGAGTATGTAGACGTCAGTGCAATGAGGAAGAGAAAAATAGTGCAAGGATGAAGAGAAAAATAGTGCAATGATGAAAAGAAAAATAGTGCAATGAGAAAGAGAAAAATAGTGCAAGGATGAAGAGAAAAATAGTGCAATGATGAAAAGAAAAATAGTGCAATGAGGAAGAGAAAAATAGTGCAATGATGAAGAGAAAAATAGTGCAATGATAAAGAGAAAAATAGTGCAATGAGGAAGAGAAAAATAGTGCAATGATGAAGAGAAAAATAGTGCAATGATAAAGAGAAAAATAGTGCAATGATGAAGAGAAAAATAGTGCAATGATGAAGAGAAAAATAGTGCAATGATGAAGAGAAAAATAGTGCAATGAGGAAGAGAAAAATAGTGCAATGAGGAAGAGAAAAATAGTGCAATAATGAAGAGAAAATTAGTGTTTTTATTTCGGTTATTTTATACACAAGTTAAAGAGCAAAACAATAAATATTTTATATAATTTGGATTACTGGATATTATTCCACAACGTTTCGGCCGATGTAATCTCCAACCTTTTTGAGGTGCATCCTGTCGAACTCGAAAATCTTTATGCTGAACTCAGGAATCTATACAGACTTTCAAACTGAACACTTTATTAAATCCACGTGGGTAAATTGTCCTCATTCCTTCAGCCATGACTGGGTAGAAATCTTACTTAATTTTATGCTATTCAACCGATCATGGCTGACGGAACGAGAACAATCTACCTCCGTGGATTAAAAAAGCGGTTCAGTTCGAAATTCCAATAAAGATTTCCGAGTTCGACAGGATACAACTGAAGAAGGTTAGAAGGTGACATCGTTATAAGAATGCCATCCAAGATGAGAACAGTAGTCTGAATAATCCTAAAAATACAAATTATCAATCCTCATCTAAAAAATTCTGAAACCTTTTGTGTAATTGTTGTCAGTAAATTCCCCCCACAGATATATATAAGCTTAATCCTAATGTGAATGTGTGCGTATGTTTATATATGTATATAAACACACACATTAGGAACTCAACTGACAATATTGCTGAATATATATAATGTTATGTTTTTTTTGTTTGTTCTGGCGATAGTGACAGTGTGAGAACGCTTCCATGTATTTGACTCACTTCCTAGGTGATGAGGAGTTACCGAGAAACATGTGTACACACACACACACACACACACATATATATATATATATATATATATATATATATATATATATATATATATATATATATATATATATATATATATATATATGCTCCCCTTTGGGCGAGCACTCTGGTGGAGGAAATTATGATTTCCATTTAGCATAAGGGTAATACTCTTCCATAAAAAGAATTGAGTACTTCCGGTTATCAGTATCGCAAAAAAATATAAATAAATTAATAGAGTTCCGGTTTCGAATCTCGCTAGTTCTTGCTACACTAATGTCATAGAGAGAGAGAATAGAATTTTATGTTAAGATTGAGTTATTATACTTTTTAGAAAACCATATCAATGCACACATTGAATATTAAAACCTGTTAACAAGATGTTAAGAGGTTTTTGTAAACGATATTTCGGTGTAATACTCCTTTATCAAGATATTGAAAACATGGTAGTTTTTGTCGTTTTTTCTTCTTAATTCATTCGTACCTATTGTTTCTGTATCTCCGGTAAGTATTCCGTGTTTTAAGGTTGATTTTTTCCCCCTTGTAGGAACAATTATTCGAAGATAAATAATAGAATGTGATGTTTCATTAGAGGCAGTGTTGAGATTCGGTTACAGACTTACTTCCCTTTCTTTGGAAATAATATGGGGGAAATTAACAGAATCGTTTCAAAACAACAAAAGCAAAATGATTTACAAGTGAATTCACTAAGTGGCAATGCCGGAAAGGTACGACTAGTATATATATATATATATATATATATATATATATATATATATATATATATATATATATATATATATATATAGTCTGGGAAGTTTTTCAACCATTAAAACTATATAAAGAAAAAAAATTTAGTTCCAAGGCGTTCGGTAAAAAATCACTTATGTAAGTCAATTTACTTTTTGCAGTCACTATATTAGTTTGCTTCCAAGAATTTACGCTAGTTTTAACATTATTTAAGGTATCATCAGTTGTTTACCATGAAAAACTGTTTCGGGAATTTAAAAACAAAACAGTATTTTATTTCATGGCTTCCCAGTAGAGTTGATCAGACCCCACCTCCCTTAAAAGACAAAAACATAAACGTTCCGTATATTAGATATAAGTTTTGTTCAAGATAAATGTTTTGCTAGCTTATATTAGTTATTAATATATATATATATATATATATATATATATATATATATATATATATATATATATATATATATAATTTTTTAATTAATTAAGTTCAAATATTAACAAAATGAACAAAACTAATACTTTTCAAAAGTTTTTTTAAGTTTTATTAAAATAAACATAGTTTGAGTATCCGACAATTGTTTCAGAACCTTTTCGGTTCGTCTTGAGGGATATATTGAGAGGCAAAGATTAGATTCGCCAATACATAATTATAAAAAATCAAAAAATAATTACTTTTTATAATTATGTATTGTCGGATTTAATCTTTGCTCCTCAATATATACCTCAAGAGGAACCGAAAAGGTTCTGAAACAATTGTCGGATACTCAAACTATGTTTATTTTAATATATATATATATATATATATATATATATATATATATATATATATATATATATATATATATATATATATATATATATATATAATGTGTGTATATATGTATATATATGTACATGTAGGTGCATATATGATAAAAAATGCAAATAATATTCCAACGTAATGGAAAATAAAAAAATAATTTCTTAATGTGTTTTCTGGTTTAAAGGAAAAACTGGCCGATATATCTGAATCCATCTTCAGGGGCGGTTATCGAGTAAAGAATGTGATTCCCAGGAAAAAAATACCTATAAATATCTAAGCACCACGTGATAAACAAACCACTCAAAGTTGTATAATTTTTCAAATTCATAAATATTAAGCGCTCTTATTTTCTTTAATTGAGCACTCTATCTTAATTCCTCCACAATACATATATATATATATATATATATATATATATATATATATATATATATATATATATATTTCCACCTGATGAAATCTTAGTTTCTAATAACTATTGATCAATAACATCGACATACCAGTGTAGCAGCTTTTTGTACATGTCTGTATAAATAAAAAATAATTATAAATATCTATCTATCTTCATCCTACCCTTTTCATTATATGTCTCTCTTTTCACTTCATTTGTTTTATTTGTTCTATTTTGTTTAATTTTTAGATTTCAGATTTTAGATTTGAACTTTTTTGATTTTTAACGGTCCTAAACCACATGACTCCCTGAATTTTGAAACTTTAAATTTCTTTTCTTCTTCTTTTTTTCTCTTCACTTCATTCTCTCCAAATATGATCTACGGTTAAGATCGGATTCTAACTCTGCCTGATGAGATCTCAGTTTATAATAACTGTTGATCGATAACATCGACATGCCAGTGTCGCAGATTTTGTACATGTCTGTGTAAATAAAAATAATCATATATAAAGCTCTATTTGATATTAAGCACTGTTTATAAACCCGGTTGTAATTCTGTGGATGTTTTACCTGGATTATTATCATTATATATATATATCTTATCTAATTACTTTTCTGGTACCTAAGGTACTTAAGCTTTATTTTTATTTTTTTTTTCAATGCAACTTTAATTCCTATATGATTTTATTGCTAGCTGCCATATTGCAGAATGGTTCTTTGGATGTAGTGTTTAGATAGTATTATTATTATTATTTTTTATTTTTTTATTATTGTTATAATTAATGTTATTTGATATGCAAATTACTATATCATACGGTAGTCTTAAGGGTAATATATTATTATTATTTTATCATTATTATTATTTATTTATGTATATATTAGTGATATTCTAAGCTGAATTATTTCGACACTTGATTATTGGGGAAATGGTCGTATAATCAGTACCATTGGAGAGCCATGAATATTATAACTGTCCTGTTTTTAAATCTCCGAAACAGTTACATGGTAAACAGCTGATGATCCCCGTGTTAATATTAGACGCTTAAGGTCTCTTGTTTTTGTTTCACTCTTAGATAATTAACCCTCTTTTTTTTCTTTTTTTTTTTTTTTTACTTATATTTTTTCATTTAGTAATTTCCAAACGAATGTTAAGTCTGCAATATATTGGATTTAGTTAGTTTGTCTGGGAATTTAAACTGCATTTTACATTTTTTTTTTTAATGGTTCAAAGCTTCTTTAGACTATATATATATATATATACATATATATATATATATATATATATATATATATATATATGCAAAACGCTCTCCCTTAAAAATCTATGAAAGTCAAGTGCCACCTGTTCCAGGACGATTCAGTACACTTAGTACTTCTTAGTAACTCTACACATAACGTATATTAACTGATAAGTAACCAATAATTGTTTTGTTGACTTTTACTGTGTGTAATGTATCTTAATTGTATTTCATATTTACATATTTAATATTCTGAATTGGATTCTTCTTTTGATTATTTGTGTTATGCCCGTGTCATTTTAGAGAAACCTTCAATAACCGATTCATTGTTTGTAGGGCTCAGCCACGACCGTCGTGGTCAGGGTTTTTACGATGGTCGTGGCTCAGCACATGTCTACTTCGGAGGGTACGTAACATTCCACCGCCTTCAATAAATAATTTTACTATGGCGTCATGTTGGCAAATGTCACTTCTGGTTTTGTTAACAAAGGCAAATCGTAAATGAATTCTACTTGAGTTGCAACTTTTCAACAATCTGCATGCAATAGTATGGCATCTGGGAGTTCAATCCCAATCTCTCTCTCTCTCTCTCTCTCTCTCTCTTTCTCTCTCTCTCTCTCTCTCTCTCTCTCTTAGTGGCAAAGGCACTAAAGTATTCATTGATAATTCCGTTTGGTTACCATGATAGATTCGCAAAGGATGAATGTGCGTTAAGTGACAATTGTTATTCTGTAAGAATATCCAATAGGATCCAGTTTTTTTAGCAACAGTTCAATTCCATTATCAGAGTTCATCTCCTTCAGCGATAACTCAGATGTGGCCTTTCTGACTCTGCCGTCCTCAGATAAATTCAAGTACACAACAATGGCTCATTTACTCCTTGATAAGTTGGTATAAGCCTCCTTTCAGTCTCAAGAGATAATGGATAGCAACTGTAAGGGGAGTCTATAACGAAGCAAGGGTTGCAAAATCACCAACCGTCCCTCTCTTGAACCAGCATTGCTTGAGTCCAGTGGCAAGTAGTCCAGGACGACTGGAAACAATGTCAAGATAAGCAGAGAAAGACTGGTGTTATTTCGGAGTTTTCTTTCTCCTATATTAGTTGCACAGTTGCGAGTCTAGTATAACCAACTATTCACTAGACCAACTCGACATTCTACTAAATCTCATTCATTCACTGTTGAGGTCCCCAGATGCCGGAGAGCATTCTACTCAAATAGCTTCTTTCCTCGTGCTGCTGGCCTCTGGAAATCCCTCCCTGCCCCCTGTTTCCCCGACAGTACTGAGATGCAGAAATTTAAAATTAATGTAAACAGACATCTCACTGCGCAGATCCCAGTTTAGGTTGACCCCCAACCTTCTCCCCTTTTCTTTTTTCTCAGTAGCCCCTTACGTTTACAGTGGCAAGCTGCCTTGTTTGGGGTGAACTACGTTAAAAAAAAAAAAATTTTAATTTTAATTTTAAAAAAAATCCAAAGCTGGAGGGGGTATATATGGATTCATACTTTTCCCAAGGGCATTAGTGAAAATGATGCAGTAGCCCGACGGAACTCTAACCCAGTATACTGAGCCCACAAACCACTACACCATGCCACTTCCTACAGTTTGTAGGGAGAATCCATAATTCGATATCCTTTTTTCCAACCCTCATCATTAGTGTCCCGAACAACGCTCGGCTACCATTGATCAAGAGGAAAAGAAAAGCATGCAAAAAAAGAGCAGCAAAATCCTAACTTTGTTGAACTAGAAAACAGAAAGAGTGATTTCTGGATCTGAATGACAAAGTTTCACATGGCAGTAAAAGAAGGAACTGACAAAGTAGAAATTTACAAATCTTTTAATGAGCAGGGGTGCAATATCTCATGCTCTAGGTTAGATAGACCATTTTCATATCATCTTTTTATGCAGACTAGAAGAATACCCGTCCTAGAAAGGGGTAAAATGAAGTCCTTGAACAGAACAGTTTCGCACCACTTTTAAATACTTATTATTCTGAATTGGAGTTCTTCTTTTGATCATTTATATTGTGCCTGTGTACTTCACACACACTTATTTATCAATTAATGATCTTTTATGATCATCAAAATATAAATGAAAAGAACAAGTAAACTTGATGCTCTAATATTTATTTTTTAAACTTAATTATTCTTTTCTATTTCCCCCCCAAAAAAATAACGCCGATACACGGGCCCTGCTAGTACGATATATATATATATATATACATGTATATATACACATATATATATACATGTATATATACATATATATACACATATATATACACATGTATACATGCACATATATATACATATATATAGACATATATATATATATATATACACATATATACATATATATATACAAATATATATATATGTATATATACACATATATATATACACATATATATACATATATATATACACACATATATATACACATATATACATATATATACATATATACATATATATACACACATATATATAAATACACACATATATATATATATAAATATATATATATATACATATATATACAAATATGTACATATACATATATATATATGCACATATATATATGCACATATATATATACATATACATATATATACACATATATATATACATATATATACACATATATATATATACATATATATCCACATAATATATGAATATTTATATATATATATGTATACATATATATACGTATATAAATACACATAATATATGAATATTTATATATATATATATACATATATATATATATATATATTTATATATTTATATATATATAGTGTATTTATGCAACATTCTTTCATTTAAGCAAACATTGTTAAACATAACAGAATGCTTTACTTGATTGTACCTTTTTTATTTTTTTTATTTTTCTAATAATATTTTTTGTGTCAAAATCAAAAAAAATAATGTATATTTCATACGTATCACAAACATATTTTTTTCTTCGTCGAATAATCTTCAAGGAATAATGAATGCTAAGACCGGTCATTCCTTCGGTAAAAATAGTCCAGAAGCAACTTCTAGTTAAGGAGCTGCATTTAGTTAAGTAAATAAAATCTAGTTTAAAGTTAAAATTTGACTATTGTGTTAACCCAGATATTAAAGTCGAGTGTCACCTGTACCAGGACGATTCAGTACGATTAGTACTTCTTAGTAACTCTACACAGAACGCATATTAACTGATAAGTAACCAATAATTGTTTCGCTGACTTTTACTTTGTATAATTAGGGGTGGGACATAATGGGTGAAAATTTCAGATTCATGCGAGTATTTTTTTGTGTTCATTTATACATAAATAACACTAAACAATCAAACATTTTGAAAATTTTGCAAAATTCAGAAGGTGCAGGCCACTAATTTTTGGCTATTTTACATTCATGAAAACCCTTTCACAGCCTGAAAATGGTCCTAAATTAAAGATTTAATCATCCATATCCATTCATAGCTTTTGAAGATGTTTTAGGACCTGCAATGTCGCATGAAACCCTAACGGCTGTTTTTGGCCTGCACCTTCTGAATTTTGCAAAATTTTCAAAATGATTGATTGTTTAGTGTTATTTATGTATAACTGAACACAAAAAATACTACTCGCATGAATCTGAAATTTTCACCCATTACGTCCCACCTCTAGTATAATGTATCTTAATTGCATTTCGTAGTTAAATTGGAGTTCTTCTTTTGCTTATTTGTGTTATGGCCGTGTACTTTATAGAAAAATGTCCGCACTTATTTATCAACATGGATTGAATTCATGATATTTTATGATCATCCGAGTCTGATGTCTTGTCTTAAAAGATGCATATCGACATGATAACTCTGCTGGTAGTTGGTGTTATTTCAGAGTTTTCCATTTTCTAACTTATTGCTCTAACAAGGCTTGAGAGTCTTGTTTATTTTGCTATTTCACCCATAGCTTGGGTTTTTTTTTTTTTTGAGGGGATGGGAGATGGATATATCTTTCTCAAGGCTATCCTTATTTACTTGCCTCCCGACGAGAGCAAAATTTTTAATGTGTGGGAGAGGGGGATATCTTGCTCCTCAAAAAGAAGTAATCTCAGTCCAGAAGAATTTCCCCTCCTCCGACTGAGGACAGAACAGATACTACATTTTGATCTCAGCCCGAAGGCCGGGAAGTTATATAAGTGAAACTCGTGAATAGCACACACAGCGGTAACCATTCCTTCACCATAACTTCCCAACTCATGCAAAAATTTCCAACACGAAACTCCGACTCCCCATCACTGATTATCAATTTATTCATTGACACAACTGTCATCATTACAACAATCATAGTTACCAATGGCCAACGTTATTTATCAACATGGGCCGATGTCGTGGCCTTCTATGATCATCTGAGCCAATGGAGCTGTGCCAAAAGAAGGCTGTATCATTGTCTGCCTCAATACAATCTCACTTTCTTGGTGTAATGACTAAACCCTGACGTGTTTCTCAGTTAATGTGGCCAGCCTCTTAGCTGTGCCACAGGGGAGATATTTGTTCTTGAGTGGAACAAACCCGGCGAGGCAACTTGCCAAATTGTGTTCAATATCACTGTCTGAACAGTAACACATCTCAATGAAACTTTCCTCTGGCTGCTTTCAGGATTTGTGTAGTAAAACAAAAATTATTTCAGAAATAGTGATCTGTATATATCTGTGATTTATATATATATATAAAGATAGATGAACGAAAAGTGATAAACATGCATGAATGTCCAAATTTATTTCAAACTTCGATAGTTCAATGCAAGGTATATTTTGTAATAAAATTATGTTTATTATTCTTTCCTTAAGCCAAGGCTTTTCAAAGATCGAAATCTTATCATCAGAAGAATTATACAGATAGATAAGTTGGTAATAGAAAAGCCAAAATTCAACATTTGAAAAAATATTAAGAAAATGACGGGTGA
>OY744542.1:34061062-34073562 GCA_963556195.1 Sepiola atlantica
GGTCATCACGAAAAGAAACAACGAAACCTGTTTATAACAACAACGAAAGGGTTTATTCATTAAAGTTAGCTACATTGTTTGGTATAAGTTGAAGAAAGTTGGACAGTGTCCGAGTAAAGAAATGAAGAGTTAGAAAGTTCGGCTGGCGCTTTTCTCTGAGCACTAATTCTTCTAGTAGAGAATAGCTGCTGTTCGGGAATCCAGTGGATAAAAGGCAAGAGAGAGATGAGGGGGGGGGGGAGTTCGTCTTTGTTGCTTTCAGGATGATGATCGACCGTGATTCCCAAAGGGGCTAAAGTAGTTCTGCAGAGGACAGATGAAATAAATGCGTCCTGCAAGCTGATTGGTCAGTGTGTGACCAAATCGCATAACAGGGGCAGTTCTCTGAGAGAAGAAAATAAGTCATTATTTGAAACTGCTACAGATGCAGTAATTCAAACAGAACTGGGACCCAGCATGCTAGGATAACAGTGACCACTACAGTGGCTCTAATTTCAATTCGTACAATTATAATTGAATTTTTTTTTTAA
This sequence comes from Sepiola atlantica, assembly GCA_963556195.1. Lineage (NCBI taxonomy): Eukaryota > Metazoa > Mollusca > Cephalopoda > Sepiida > Sepiolidae > Sepiola > Sepiola atlantica. Next base: position 34,061,593 of record OY744542.1, read on the forward strand.
TAGAAATCGCTCCAGACAAGGCATGAAGCCATCTGATGTAAGGAACAAACAAGAATGAAACATGATTATCGCAAACACAGGAGATACCTATTGGCCTTAGTCTTGAAAAGGCCAAGGATATAGGTAGGAGGAAAACAGTCAGCAAGAAGAAAATTCCACAAGTCTGCAATTCTTGGAAAGAAGCTACTGGAATAGGAAGTTGTATTACAATGAGGTATCAAAACAGCGAATTGATGGAGACCACTAGACTAACAAGTCAAACGAGCTGGAACAAAAGAAGCAGGGAATAATTCTAAAGAAAACATGCCATAATAGTATTTATAGAAAAGATCACGTCTGTGAGAGAGAGGGTGCAAAGGAGAAGAAAGGGTGTGGCCAATCAAATTACAGATACGTTTCTGCACTTTATCAAGAACCCTCAAATGGGACAGAGATTCAAATATGAGAACAGTACGTAACAATTGGCTTCCATAACTTTCGCAATTTTACCGTGCATGAATTCAGTAGGATTGGAACCCGGCTTACCAATTCCATAGTCGATGTCAGAAAGCCGTAATATACAGTGACTCTAAGTGAAATCTAGTTAACTTTAAAGCCGCGGGGAGCAAACAAAGTATTGCAAGTTATCAATGCTTCAAGATAAGCGAGTTTGGCCTAACAAGGTTTCGCTGTATAATGTAAATGCTTTCTTATTGATTTTAGCAGAGAAAATCTATTTCGAATGATAAGGAAAGGCATTTCCCGGTGTTAGGGAATAAAGGCGGCCATTGCTGGCTGAATACATATGATGCAGATGCAGTGGCTAATGATCTCACTATAGAAATACATGACAATTGAGTTTCCTATAAAGTTACATATAAAATCTGGAAGAATGACACTGTCTGCTGTGGCCTCATATTAACACACACATTTCTTATGGAAGATCTATAATGCAAATATATTGACTATAGAAAAGCATTGTAATTTTGCTATATTGACCGACTAAGGCTGTATTGCATAGTAAATTCTTTTACTTTTTTATCTATATTATATGTATCTTACTACATATACATTAAAATATATTGAGGTAGTAGACCTTTCTTTAGACATGTTTATTTTACACAGCCTGTAATTCTTTTACTTTTGTATCTATATTATATATATCTTACTACATATACATTAAAATATATTGAAGTAGTAGACCTTTCTTTAGACATGTTTATTTTACACAGCCTGTAATTCTTTTACTTTTGTATTTTACACAGCCTGTAATTCTTTTAATTTTGTATCTATATTATATATATCTTACTACATATACATTAAAATATATTGAGGTAGTAGACCTTTCTTTAGACATGTTTATGTTACACAGCCTGTAATTCTTTTAATTTTGTATCTATATTATATATATCTTACTACATATACATTAAAATATATTGAGGTAGTAGACCTTTCTTTAGACATGTTTATGTTACGCAGCCTGTAATTCTTTTAATTTTGTATCTATATTATATATATCTTACTACATATACATTAAAATATATTGAGGTAGTAGACCTTTCTTTAGACATGTTTATGTTACACAGCCTGTAATTCTTTTAATTTTGTATCTATATTATATATATCTTACTACATATACATTAAAATATATTGAGGTAGTAGACCTTTCTTTAGACATGTTTATGTTACACAGCCTGTAATTCTTTTAATTTTGTATCTATATTATATATATCTTACTACATATACATTAAACTATATTGAAGTAGTAGATCTTTCTTTAGACATGTTTATTTTACACAGCTTGTAGTTTCTAAATAAATCCTCAAAATAAAAGCAATTTTAACTTAATTCGTCAGTAGAGGTAGAGTTATAAGACTTTTAAATTAAACTACTTTATACCCGCTCTGGAAGCGGTGTTGATACAGAACCTGGGTATGTCAATTTCCATCTTTACCTACCTTTTTTATAACCTCGTAATTTAGGTTATAATCAATAATAAATTGTAAATAAAATGGATGAACAATCAAGATAAACGTTTAACATAATTATTAAAACTGAACACAGAATGAAATAATGAGTTATTTTGCCGCTGTACGCGAGATGAAATATACACAGTTTCAAAATGTCGGTCTGTTTATACTTTTCACTCGGCAAGACTTCATTTCAAGGGCGATAACTCTTAACTTTCCGAAATGATGCAAGGGAAGTAAATCGTTTTCGTTAGCTGTCCTAGCAACCTTCTACCGCTTTATAGTTAATCAGAAGAAGAATATTTGTGAAATTTTGTGAAAAAAATATCCTACATAGTATTAGCATGAGAGAGTAAGTAACTACGATGAATGTATTTACGTATTGTTTTATTAGCAAAAAATACTAGAAATGATGTTTTTTAAGCAAAAATAATTTGCTTTTATTGATGCTGAATACCCTTTATGCCTATTTTTGTGGATTATCAAAAAAAGGTCACTTAGTTTTAAAAAAATATTTATGTAATGTTTTTTTATCCTATGTTAATTTCTTTAAATTTATAAAACAACGTTTTAAACAATCCTTTAAACTTATGTGAGATTCGAACTCAGGTATTGAAATCGTATAAACTACTTAGTAATGTGTACTCTGCCTATTCTTTTTTGTCAACCAATCAAATGTTTCTATTTGCATGTGAACAGACAAACTTTAAAAAACTATAACTTTTTTATTAACATATCGATTAATAACAATTTCTGGAACTAAAAAAAATTATAATTGTGCAGTCGAAATAAAGATATGCCTACAACTACGTCCGCATTTTATATATGTAAAAAAAAAAGATTTCATTTAAAAAAAGAATTAACCATAAGGTTTTGTCTGGGTAACTTCCGGTTCAATTCCTTGCCCAAAAAATTCCAGGAAAAAGAAATTACAAAAAAAAAAAACACAAATGAAGAAAATTTAACACCAAAATATCATCATCATCATCATCATCATCATCATCATCATCATCATCATTGTTGTGAAGTTGTCCAACAGTAAATAATAAATTAAGGAAGTCAAGTCGAGTGTATTAACAAAGTAAGAAAGTGACTAGCACTTGGCTAGACAGTTACAAGACTGTGCTTTGTCTTCTCTGTGTCTCTGGTGACTCGCACTATTTATAGTGACAACCGGTGTAGTTTCTCCTGTGTAAGAACGGCCGGTGTAACAATCATCATCATCATCATCATCGGCTTAACATCCGTTTTACATGCTGGCATGAGTTAAATGGCTTTTAAAAATTGACTTCCAAACTAAACTATCTCTGGCAGGTCTTTATTTATCCCTCTTCCTCTCAAGTCCATCTTTATCATTTCCTCCCATATTTTACTTCGCTTCCCCTCTGTAAACAGGACCTGCTATCTCAACTGTTCTACATCTATTGACCAAAGAACTCTCATCTATTCTTTCAACGTGTTCATACCATCAAAGATTTAATCTTCCTCTGGGGTCATCAGAACTAAACCTGCCTTAAGGAGAGTAGAAAGTGGACCTTGAGTTTACTTTCGGCAGCCTCATAACTCTCACTTTCCTTATTTATTTTGTCCTTTAGTTATCACATTCCATGAGCGATTTTCTGACAAAGGGTGAAGAATTGCTGTTTTCTGGGTCGGAATCTATCCACCTAACACTTATCGTTGGCTAGTTTTTGACCTTGAAGTAGTATTTCTTTAGCTCCTTACATCAAGTGGCTTCGTGCTTTTCCATAAAAAATAATTCAAATTACACATTTATCGTATCATTCTAAATTCTTTTCTCTATTAAATTTATTTTATTCAACTTATTTTAAAAGTCTTTTAGTGGAGCATACGAGTTTAGGTGGGTGCACCCCCTTAAGTTGTAAAGTTTATAAATAAGATAATTTGCCCATGTTACTCACTGTTGCCTAGAATATATATTCCAAAGAAATTCATAATTCCGTTCATTTGTTTAGGAGATTATCCTATATATATATATATATATATATAATTATTATTTAAAATTCCAATGACCAAAATTCAGTCTTTACTCATATCATTTATTTTTGCAATGGCAGAATTGGCGATGGTGTTACACTTGTTTCGCAACGTGCAATATGTTACAATTAAACTCAATTACAGGCTGCTCTTCAGAAACAAAAATAAAAGACAGTTATAAAGATGTTATATCATGCAGAAAATTCTCTCTCTCTCTCTCTCTCTCTCTCTATATATATATATATATATATATATATATATATATATACATACACATATATGTACACACACATATATATATATATATATTTATATATATATATATATATATATCTTATATATATATATCTTATATATATATTAGAGTATTTCTCCCTATATATGAAGTATTTCGCATAATGGTGACCTGTAGTGTAGCTCTGAGGTGAACTAACAACTGAATATAAGATACGGAACTTCATTGGCTACAAAATGAGCCAAGTAGTGAGTCTTTACGATGAACAGAACCTACGTTATCGCCAAAGGTGTGACTTACACCTTTTTCTGTGACCTTGACCTTTGACCTTGATATCCCAATATTAAATCGGTTCTAATTTAGACCATATCCAATATTTCGATTAAGTTTGGTAACGATTGGTCAAGAGATGTGGACGCTGCGCTATACAAAAACAAACAGTGACAAACCAACAAACTTGACCAAAAACATAACCTCCTTGGCGATGATAATAAGTTAATAAAGTTTGTTATGTTTAATTATTATTTTCTGATTATTATTATTCTCGCAATATTTCTGAGATGAGATATATTTTCTTGGCCTTTCCCTGCCAACTACCCTGCTACCTCAACTGTTCTACATCTACTAACCCAAGAACTCTCATCCATTCTTTCAATGTGACCAAACCAGCGAAGTCTCCTGTTCTGCACACGTCTCCCGATACTGTCCAGATATAATCTACCTCTGAGGTCATCAGATCTAAGCCTGCCTGTAACACTCACATCAGACATCTATCGATCGTATCATTCTCATATGATTTCTCTCCATGCAACGCATGTCCTCAACCCGCGCTGGTCACGTTTCACTTTCAGACCTCATAACATTACGTACACATGCCTGATAGATTTTTCCATTGGTCGACAATGATAACACTCTGCTTGTTAGTAATTTTAAAATGGTTACATTTTATTTAGCGCATTTTAACATCGTATCTCGTCGGTTCAAATGCTTGCATCCGACTGCCCACGACTGATATGCTCTCAATCGCTTGTCTGGTGTAACTTCCGCTAAACTTGCCAGCAACTAACCCTAACCCTAAACCCTAACCCTAACCCTAAACCCTAACCCTAACCCTAACCCTAAACCCTAAACCCTAACCCTAAACCCTAACCCTAACTGTAAACAACAGCAATATCTCATCTAAAAAATATACCATGTAGATCTATATTGATCAGAAGAATCAATATAGAAAATAGTAGATAGCAATCTCCCTGAAAGGGTATCATCGTACACAATGTCTGTTTTTAAAAGTGGAGACGTTCACACTTGATGCACTTTCTTTCAGGTGAGGAATGGAATCTTTTGGTATATTCTTTTCATTACAGACCCAGGTGTCTTTTATTGTGGTCTCGAACCTTCCGGGAATTCTGAGCTGAAACCTCGATTTAATCCATGAAGGCAGCTGCTCTCATTCGTTATTTTAAAAAAAAACACATTCTTTATTGAATCAGATTTTTTTATGGTAACACACAAGACTAAGATCTGCTATGTAGAAGAGATAATCCCTTATCTCCTGAATTGATGATAAAGGATTATCTCTCAGTTACTTTTCATTCAAAGCAAAATTGTTGTCTCTTATTGCATACAGTTATTCAATGCCAACATTAGAGTGTTATGGCTGCCAGCTCTAAATCTATCATGGGGAGTGGGAGGATCGCACAGAGACTACTCTTTGTATACATTCATGTTTTTTTTATTTAATTTTAATAAAATTGACATCATTCAATGGATTAGATATTTTATCAGGAGTCCAACATTTCATTATGTCACTTGAAGAAGGTCGGAGATTATAACGACCGAACTGCTGAAAATACAACTAAGATGAGGTCAACAGTCCTAAACATATAAATAATATAAATAATCACAATATATCTTCTCGGCAATATCGCCAAATATTAAATCATCACGTTTGTGGCTGAAGTGTTACCAAGAATTAGAGGTCACCTAAACAATCCATTGTACCAAAGTACGGGTGCTCAGTATACTACTAATTAATCTTAGTAGCAAATAGAGTCTAATAGTGGATAATCTCTAAAAGTGCAATGTAGCTGACTACATTAGATTAACATCATGCCAATGCTGCAATGGTTAAGTAAGGAGCTTATCTATCTATCTATCTATCTATCTATTTATCTCTCTCTCTCTCTCTCTCTCTCCCTCTCTCTCTCTCTCTCTCTCTCTCTATATATATATATATATATATATATATATATATATATATATAGTAAGCAATGAAAATATATATGGCAATCAAGCTACACAGAGGCTCCCGTGTTTCATCCCCGGGGGGAATCGTCAGGCTGACGATTCCCCCCGGGGATGAAACACTGGAGCCTCTGTCTAGCTTGATTGCCATATATATTTTCATTGCTTACTACCTAGCTCTACTTACGTATCGAGCACTGTTGAAGTAAATACTGAAAACTGATACATAAAAAATTATATCTCCTTATAATATTTTATGTGGATACATGAAGTACTAATATATATATATATATATATATATATATATATATATATATATATATATAAACTGAAGACGTGTTTTTCTCCTGTACCTTCAGTGAGAGTAAGATAATAACCACATGCATCATAGGCTACTAAACTCAACAGCTTATTCACTCGAGCGTGTTTGAAGAAATTTATGATTATTTTCTCCATCTAACAATAAATACTACTTTTAGACCACCATTATTCAGTGCCAGCATTAGAGTGTTATGGTGGCCAGTTCTCAAATCTACAATATAGGGACCCTAATCCTCTAAATTTATCATGGGGAGTGGGAGGATCGCACAGAGACTACTCTTTGTATGCATTCATATTTTTTATTCAATTTTATTTAATTTCATTCAATGGATTAGATATTTTAATAGGAGTCCAAAATTTCATCATGTCACTTGAAGAAGGTCAGAGATTGCAACGACGAAATGCTAAAAATACAATCAACATGATATCAACAGTCCTAAACATGTAAATAATATAAATAAGCACAGTATATCATCAAATATTAAATCATCGCGTTTGTGGCTGAAGTATAAGAGGGTTCATGACGACTAGCTCTCAAATGTATGATATAGAGACCCTCACCCTCCAAATCTATGATGGGGGTAGGGATGGGGGTCCGCACAGAGACGGATCTTTGTAAGCATTCATTTTTTATCCAATTTTAATGAAATTGATATAATTCAATAAATTAAGTATTTTATCAGGAGTTCAAAATTTCTTCATGGCTATTTTCAAAAGAGTTTAAGTTTGGAGCAGATGAACGCACTGTAACTTTTTTCATATATTTTTACTTTTGTGGCACGATGAGGAACTGTCCGGTGGAATTTTAATTGATTAAAGGTTTTTAATTAATTAATTGAATTTAATTAGATTATGTAATAAATCTCGTTGAAATGAATTAAGTGTTGGCACGCAGAATATTGTTTTTGTGAACGATCTAATTTGAAAGGTCATCTTTTGCACTGGGGTGACCCTGAAAGCTAGAGCTTTATTTTGATCATTGAAAGGTCACGCTAGGAGCTTGTTTTCCCCAGATTAACAATGACAGTTGAAAGAAATAACTCAAATTGAATTGTTTATATTTCTTATATCGAAGTCAGAATGGGAAGAGAATCATACTTGATTCCGACAGGTGTTAACGATTTGATTTGATGACCTTTCAAAATTATAAGTGAAATCTAATTCAAAACAATGAATAAATTATTTTATGACAAACAATTTTGTGTCGAAAGATTGGAAAGGTCGCGAGAGTACACCTTCCATATCTGACAAATATAATCACCTGCCAACTGATATTAAGGCATGCTAATTCTTAATTAAGACCCAGCCCCATATTAGGGGCCCATAATTAAGGCCCATCTTTTTTTGTTAAAATAAAGGTTTTTCATTACTCAACTAATCATAAAAGAGCAGAAAAATGCAATGCGAATTATGATTGGTGAGCGAATCACAAACCTTGTGACAAGTAGAAGTTCCCAATAAAAGAACTGGCTCTGGGAGAATTCGACAGAGGACCGTCGGTAAGCTCAGTGAGACAGATAGACTGAGAGAAGGACCGTGTTGGCGACCAATCAAAAAAGGTAACTCTGTTCGAAATTCAACTAAGGGACAAAATCTCAAAGAAAACTTTAAAAGTCCCCTAACCAAGACTTAGCACCAGTCAGATTCCTAAACGCGTCTTTTCTACCCAATAAGAACGACATAACTTTCCTTTTTATTATTGTTACACACCTGTGTTCCAATAAATATTTGTTATTGTTCACGGCGAGTTTTTCTTGTTTTTGGGTTGCCAACAAAACCGGCCTCCAACCTAAGTTCCTGACGCAGCTGAATAAACACGAAAGTTCTGCAGATCTTCAACACAGCGTGGCCGTGGAGCGATTGATGGAGCAGCTAGTTGGAACGCATGCGATTCTCGTGACCTCGAACTACATTTAATGCCGAGTAACCCAGAATACAACACTGAGTGACTCCCCGGGTCACGATAGTATCACACTGTTGTTACAATTAACTATTCCTTATTAATTTTTGCAAAGTTCAATCATACCTTGTTTATCTTTCCTAGTCATCCTGCTAGACTGACAAAAAACATGTATCAATTATGTCAATCAATTAACTAACCATCAAATCCTCCCATCCAATCGCCTTGTCAGCAGGGCCACAAATTTGTTGACTGTAACCCATGCAGATGGGTAAAACCCCCATGAAAACGGGGCCACCTGTAGGCCGTTGGTGGCGACTTGTGATGACTTAGGATGGGATCCTGGTGGCTGAGCAGTCTGTGGTTTGGTGACTTGCAACAATCCACTTCGGCCCTTACTTCAGCTAGACGGGAGGTCGGAGAGGCCCTATCCAATCAATCGGCTGGTCACGTCATGCCTTAGTATCTATAAGTTCATCCCCAACCGTATTATTCAGTATGATTCTTCTAAAGATCAAAACTTTACTTCTTTTTATTTATTTTTTCCCCCAAATAGATACTAGAAGGCGGTGGCTGAGGGTCAATCATATTGAGAACAAAGAAGATTGCCAATACCAAAGAGTAATGTTTTCTGAGAGCAACTTATTCTAGGAGCAATGTATTCTGGGAGAAGTTTATTCCGAGAGTAAGGGATTCAAAACGCAATGTATTATGGGAGCAATCTATTCTAGGAGCAATGCATTCTAAGAGCAATGTATTCTAGGAATATAAATAAATTGTGAAATTTCTAAGAGCAATGTTTTCTAAGAGTATAAAATAATTCCTACCTACAGGATTTCATTTAACAACTTTGTTCGGCATTAAATAACCAAGAGATGGTTGATATGCCGTAAACCAAACCATACCTCCAATCAACTTGATCGGACACACCCTAGCAGTCCAGTGCTACAAAGTCAAGGGAGGGGGGCAGAAAAAGACAGAAATACAGAGAAAGAGATACTTATTTATGTACTTGCTCATCATCATCATCATCATCATCATCATCATCATCATCATCGTCGGTTTAACGTCCGTTTTACAGGCTAGCATGTGTTGGACTGCTTTAAGATATTGACTTCGAAACTAACCGATCTCTAGCCAGGTATTTATTTATCCCTCTTTCTTTCGAATCCATTCTTATCATGTTTTTCTTGCCCTTCCCTTGTGAACTGGACCTGCTACCTTAACTGTTTTACATATACTAAACCAAGAACACCCATCCATTATTTCAACGTGTCCATACCATCGAAGTTCTGTGTTCTGCACACATCTACCTATACTCACATCCATTGTATCATTCTCATATTATTTCTCTCTATGCAACGCATGTCCTCAACCGTCACTGACCTAGTTTCACTTCCATACATCATAACATTATATACACATGCCTGATAGACTTTTCCATTGGTCAACAATGATAACACTCTGCTTGTTAGTAATTTTAAAATGGTTACATTTTATTTAGCGCATTTTAACATCGTGTCTCGTCGGTTCAAATGCTTGCATCCGACTGCCCACGACTGATATGCTCTCAATCGCTTGTCTGGTGTAACTTCCGCTAAACGTGCCAACAACTAACCCTAACCCTAAACCCTAACCCTAACCCTAACGCTAACCCTAACCCTTACCCTAACCCTAACCCTAACCCTAACGCTAACCCTAACGCTAACGCTAACCCTAACCCTAAACCCTAATCCTAAACCCTAAACCCTAACCCTAACCCTAACCCTAAACCCTAACCCTAAACCCTAAACACTAAACCCTAAACCCTAACCCTAACCCTAAACCCTAACCCTAACGCTAACCCTAACCCTAATCCCTAACCCTAAACCCTAACCCTAAACCCTAACCCTAACCCTAACCCTAAACCCTAACCCTAACCCTAACGCTAACGCTAACCCTAACCCTTACCCTAACCCTAACCCTAACGCTAACGCTAACCCTAACCCTAACGCTAACGCTAACCCTAACCCTAACACTAACGCTAACGCTAACGCTAACCCTAACCCTAAACCCTAACTCTAACCCTAAACCCTAACCCTAACGCTAACCCTAACGCTAACCCTAACCCTAACCCTAACCCTAACCTTAAACCCTAACCCTAACCCTAACGCTAACCCTAACCCTAACGCTAACCCCTTTTCCTGAAAAGTCACCTGCTTAATCTTTGCTGACTCACACCTGCACAATATATATTTTAACTAATACATCGACTAACTAAAATAACCACTTATATCCAACACTATTTTTTTCTGTTCACCCCAAACAAGGCATATTGCTACTAAAGCGTAAGGGCCTAATGTGATAGGGGACAGAATTATAGTGAACAACCTGGGTGGGGAGTTGGGCAGCAAGATGTTTATTCACATTACATTTAAATTTCTGAATGTTAGTACTGTTGGAGAAACAGGGAGCAGGAATAGAATTCCAAAGGCATGCGGTCCGAGGAAGGACACTATCAGAGTAGAAAATCTTCTAGCATCTAGGGACCTTTACAGTGAAGGGGTGGAATTTTGCTGCTAGTCAGGTGGGTAGAAGGTATTTTCATTGAGTGGGTACCGGTGCAGTAAGTTTGTCGGGGCACATTTTGTGGAAGTATTTGTAAAACAAGCACAGGGATGCAACACTGGCAATGTGACAGGGGCTGGAAATTGGCAAACAGTGCAGAACCAAGCAGCTACTGTGATAGGAGTCAGATTTTAGGGGAGGGGCAACCTGGGTGGGAAGTTGGGCAGCAAGATGTTTGTTTACATTACATTTAAATTTCAAAAGCAAGCGATTCGAGGAAAGCAGCTATTAGAGTTAAAAATCTTCCAGCTTCTATGGATTTCTAGAGTGAAGGGGTAAGATTTTGCTGCTAGTTGAGTTGATGAGGGTATTTCTGTTGGGGATTTACAAGTGCAGTAAGTTCATCAGAGCACATTTCATTGAAGTTCTTGCAAAACAAACACAGGGATGCAACACTGTGGCGATGTAACAGGGATTTGAGCTTGGCAGACAGTGCAGGACTTATTAGGTTATAAACTCTTTTTTTTTGCACCTTATCCAAGAAGGAGAAGCTAGTGGTTGGTGCACAATCCAAGATGTGGCAATAATTCTGCATACATGGGCAAATAGTGACTTTATAGAGATATACGATACTGACAGATGTAAAAAGTTTTCTAGTCCGGTAAAGGGATACCACCTTCTTTGTAGCAGACTTGGCAGTATTTTCTATGTACTTATTCCAATTCATGTTTCCTCATAATATTAGGCCAAAGAGTTTGAAGGTTTGACTCTCGGGA
>OY744542.1:34081062-34108562 GCA_963556195.1 Sepiola atlantica
GGTTTTATAGAGATAGCGGATACTGGCAGGTGTAAGAAGTTTACTGGTCCGGTAGAGGGAGCCTACCTTCTGTGCAGCTTATTTGGCTGCATCTTCTATGTATTTATTCCAATTCATGTTGCCGGACAATGTTAGACCAAGGAGTTTGAATGTTAGTATCAGCCATGGCAATTTGTGGTTGGAAAGGTTTCTTGTAACTGTTAAAGGAAAAGAGCTTTTTCTTGTTAGGATTAAATGTAACTCTCTATTCATGCCCCCATTTGACTACAGATTGGGAGGTCATTTTCTAAGGATTCAGCTATGGTGGTGTATTTTTTTAGGTGGTCGCTAATTTCAGGATTAAAAGATTATTTTTTTTAAAGCTTATCCTGATCCAACTGGAAACCACCCACGGATTCGGGGTTAGTGGTATCGTAAGTCAATTTTTAAACTATCTTTTAAGCCTGAAATTAACGACCATCTCAAAAATATCGACAGCCATTTTTGAATGACGAAATCGGCTAAGTGAAATTAATGAAACAAATTTGAAATAACAAAACTTACACACAGTTTCAAAGGTTTAAAACTATACAGGTTGACAGATATATGTGTTCGATTTAAAGCTTATCCTGATCCAACTGGAAACCACCCACAGATTCGGGGTTAGTGGTATCGTAAGTCAATTTTTAAACTATCTTTTAAGCCTGAAATTAACGACCATCTCAAAAATATCGGCAGCCATTTTTGAATGACGAAATCGGCTAAGTGAAATTAATGAAACAAATTTGAAATAACAAAACTTACACAGAGTTTCAAAGGTTTAAAACTATACAGGTTGACAGATATATGTGTTCGATTTAAAGCTTATCCTGATCCAACTGGAAACCACCCACAGATTCGGGGTTAGTGGTATCGTAAGTCAATTTTTAAACTATCTTTTAAGCCTGAAATTAACGACCATCTCAAAAATATCGGCAGCCATTTTTGAATGACGAAATCGGCTAAGTGAAATTAATGAAACAAATTTGAAATAACAAAACTTACACAGAGTTTCAAAGGTTTAAAACTATACAGGTTGACAGATATATGTGTTCGATTTAAAGCTTATCCTGATCCAACTGGAAACCACCCACAGATTCGGGGTTAGTGGTATCGTAAGTCAATTTTTAAACTATCTTTTAAGCCTGAAATTAACGACCATCTCAAAAATATCGGCAGCCATTTTTGAATGACGAAATCGGCTAAGTGAAATTAATGAAACAAATTTGAAATAACAAAACTTACACAGAGTTTCAAAGGTTTAAAACTATACAGGTTGACAGATATATGTGTTCGATTTAAAGCTTATCCTGATCCAACTGGAAACCACCCACAGATTCGGGGTTAGTGGTATCGTAAGTCAATTTTTAAACTATCTTTTAAGCCTGAAATTAACGACCATCTCAAAAATATCGGCAGCCATTTTTGAATGACGAAATCGGCTAAGTGAAATTAATGAAACAAATTTGAAATAACAAAACTTACACACAGTTTCAAAGGTTTAAAACTATACAGGTTGACAGATATATGTGTTCGATTTAAAGCTTATCCTGATCCAACTGGAAACCACCCACAGATTCGGGGTTAGTGGTATCGTAAGTCAATTTTTAAACTATCTTTTAAGCCTGAAATTAACGACCATCTCAAAAATATCGGCAGCCATTTTTGAATGACGAAATCGGCTAAGTGAAATTAATGAAACAAATTTGAAATAACAAAACTTACACACAGTTTCAAAGGTTTAAAACTATACAGGTTGACAGATATATGTGTTCGATTTAAAGCTTATCCTGATCCAACTGGAAACCACCCACAGATTCGGGGTTAGTGGTATCGTAAGTCAATTTTTAAACTATCTTTTAAGCCTGAAATTAACGACCATCTCAAAAATATCGGCAGCCATTTTTGAATGACGAAATCGGCTAAGTGAAATTAATGAAACAAATTTGAAATAACAAAACTTACACACAGTTTCAAAGGTTTAAAACTATACAGGTTGACAGATATATGTGTTCGATTTAAAGCTTATCCTGATCCAACTGGAAACCACCCACAGATTCGGGGTTAGTGGTATCGTAAGTCAATTTTTAAACTATCTTTTAAGCCTGAAATTAACGACCATCTCAAAAATATCGGCAGCCATTTTTGAATGACGAAATCGGCTAAGTGAAATTAATGAAACAAATTTGAAATAACAAAACTTACACACAGTTTCAAAGGTTTAAAACTATACAGGTTGACAGATATATGTGTTCGATTTAAAGCTTATCCTGATCCAACTGGAAACCACCCACAGATTCGGGGTTAGTGGTATCGTAAGTCAATTTTTAAACTATCTTTTAAGCCTGAAATTAACGACCATCTCAAAAATATCGACAGCCATTTTTGAATGACGAAATCGGCTAAGTGAAATTAATGAAACAAATTTGAAATAACAAAACTTACACACAGTTTCAAAGGTTTAAAACTATACAGGTTGACAGATATATGTGTTCGATTTAAAGCTTATCCTGATCCAACTGGAAACCACCCACAGATTCGGGGTTAGTGGTATCGTAAGTCAATTTTTAAACTATCTTTTAAGCCTGAAATTAACGACCATCTCAAAAATATCGACAGCCATTTTTGAATGACGAAATCGGCTAAGTGAAATTAATGAAACAAATTTGAAATAACAAAACTTACACAGAGTTTCAAAGGTTTAAAACTATACAGGTTGACAGATATATGTGTTCGATTTAAAGCTTATCCTGATCCAACTGGAAACCACCCACAGATTCGGGGTTAGTGGTATCGTAAGTCAATTTTTAAACTATCTTTTAAGCCTGAAATTAACGACCATCTCAAAAATATCGGCAGCCATTTTTGAATGACGAAATCGGCTAAGTGAAATTAATGAAACAAATTTGAAATAACGAAACTTAAACACAGTTTCAAAGGTTTAAAACTATGCAGGTTGACAGATATATGTGTTCGATTTACCCGCATGTCTAGAATAGAACATAGTATCATCAGCAAATGTACCCATCTCAGACACGATTGAATCTGGAAAGTCGTTTATGAAGATTAGGAATAATAAAAGTCCAAGTATCAACCCATGAGTAACATCCACATTAATGTGATGTTGTTCAGATGTACAGCCATCGAGAACGACCTGGATTATATATATGGAGTGGAGCGCTCAGATCAGAGAAAAGTGCTGCGTATACTATTTGAGACATAGTCGAGTAGGTACAGTCCTGGGTCGAGGGAGAACGGTAGAGGAAATACAGGTAACTAACGCTATGTTGTAAGGTTAACCTAAAGGGCATGTAAGCTAGATATTCAGATTCTAGACTAAGTTCTCTAGTCAAGGGGAGGGTATTACGGATATAGACACCGAGCCCATGCATGTGTTTGTCAGAGTCTTTATGACAGAGTGGAAGGTACCATGGCATATCAAAACGATTAGAGGGGGGTGAAGAGTTTGGATTAGTTTCGCTTAGTATTAGAAAATATGGGGAGCGTTTTACATGCTGGCATGTGTTTGATGGCTTTTAGAAATTGACTTCCAAACTAACTTATCTCTGGCCAGGTCTTTATTTATCCCTCTCTTCTCTCAAGTCCATCCTTCTCACTTACTCTCATGTTTTCCTTGGTCTTTACCTGTGAACGGATCCTGCTACCTCAACTGTGCTACACCTACTAATCCAAGAACTCTCATGCATTCTTTCAATGTGGCCATACCATCAAAGTCTAGTCTTCTGCACACATCTCCCTATACTTTCCAGATTTAATTTTCCTCTGAAGTCACATTACACAGCCATCGTATCATTCTCATATACTTTCTCTCCATGCAACACATATCCTCAACCCTTATATGATATAATACTTCTTTTAAAAACTTCTTATTGCAGTCTAGTCCTGAACTTTTATTAATAAATATAACTTTTTCAAAAGATTGATATTAATTCTAAAAATTTCAATAGTGGGTCTATTTGCAAAGCTGAAGCAACAGCAATGAATCAGTACTTTATGAAAAAGGATATGATGCAATACAATTTGTAAAACTTATTCTTGCAGAGTAGTCTTGAACTTTTATTAATAAATGTAACTTTTTTAAACCATTTTTTTTTAATTGATATTAATTATAAAACTTCCAATAGTGTGTCTATTTGCAGAAGCTGACGCAACAGCAATGAATCAGTACTTTATGAAAAGGGATATGATGCAATAGAATTTTTTTTAAACTTATTCTTGCAGAGTAGTACTTTTATTATTAATGAATTAATTTTTTTTTTAATTAAAAAAAAAAAATGTGTCTGTTTATTAATTATCGATTTTTCACTTTGTTTATTTGCAGCAAGTCCTGACCCCAGTATCGGTACCCCACGTAAACTCAACAACATCTAACACATCAAATCAGCACCAGAACAACTCGCCGGCCACCGGTAACCATTCTGCCGGTGGTCATCTTGGACAGCAGGGTCATTCTCATGGAGGGAGCAGTGGCAACGTCAGCAGCAGAACGGGTGCGGCTAGCAACGGCGGTGGCAGCAACAGCAGCATCAGCAGTGGAAATGCAGCAGTGTGTGGCAGCAGCAGCAGCGGCAGCAGTAGTAACCCCACCAGCGGATCCTCTATAGGGTCCTCGGGGATCAGCAGTGGAGTAGGAGCAGGGGGAGGAGGCGGCGGTGGTGGTGGAGGGGGAGGTGGCAGTGGCATTGTTAGTAGTGGCGTCACTCACCAACATATCAACCAGAACAGTATTCATTCCAGCGTTGTTACTGGCGGTTCGGGAAGCATCGTTGGTGCCTCGCAGCAGCAGCAACAACAACAACAGCAGCAGCAACAACAACAGCAACAACAGCATCATAGTGTTGCCACGACGACAGTTTCCCAGCAACCTACAGCCACACGCATCACAGTGGCGGCACAGTCCATCACCTCCCATACAACTACCTCAGACGGATTGCCTCCAAACGTCAGTCAACTACTGCCCAGTATGTACCCACTTAGTTTCGGAGTTTTGTTTCATCACCTTCTTTTTTTTTTCTTTTTTTTTTTTTTTTTTACAATGAAGGTCACCGCTTATCAAGGCCAAAAAGCCACTCGAGGATAAGCATTAAAAAGTTTGACTGGTGGACGGTGAGACAACATCGTGGTCACCGGCACGATGGTTGTAGCAGGGCAGAAATTGATTATCATTATTGAGATGGTTCAACAAGAACTTCATTAGGGGAGGAAATATTATATACTAGAAGGAAGACTCAGCGTTGCCCGGGAGTGAATTAGGAATCATATGTCCTCACCCAACACATAACACAATATTAACTATTTTTATTCTTCGTTTTTTTAAATTTTGTACATATTCAATTTTTGCAGTGTATTATTCATCCATTCCAAAATATCATCATCATCATCATCATCATCATCATCATCATCATCATCGTCGTCGTCGTCGTCGTCATCATCATCATCATCATCATCATCATCATCATCATCGTCGTCGTCGTCGTCGTCATCATCATCGGTTTAATATCCGTTTTACATGCTGGCCTATTCTGGACAGCTTTTAGAAATTGACTTTTAAACTAACCTATGACATGATAACTATGTCGTCTGTGTTCAGTCTGCAACAAGGGAGAGAACTGAGATACTTATGATCAAGAATTAGGTCTAGGCAGACCGGAAGTGGCTGTACATTGGCTGAAACAACACATATAGGCCACAAACTTCTCGTTTCTTCTTTCTCATCAAAAACTTCTTTGAGTTCATACATTAGATCCATTGCTCTTTCTACTTCTCATGAAGTCGGTTCGAAACACTTTCTCATACCTTACAAATCTGCTATGTACGAACAGGTGGGCTTTGTTCATATCTACTATCAGACTAAGTATGGAGTACTGTTGTCATATTTGGGCTGATTAATCTATCCCATTTGAGGGTTCTTGATAAGGTGCAGAAACGTATCTGTAATTTGATTGGCCTCACCATGATGTTTCTGGTCTCAGTCTTTTCTATAAATACTATGATGGCATGTGTCCTTCAGAATTTTCTGATATATTCTCTGCTTCCTTTGTTCCAGCTCGTTTGACTCGTTGGTCTAGTGGTCTCCATCAATTCTCTGTTTGGATACTTCATTGTAATACAGCTTCCTATTCCAGGAGCTTCTTTCCAATAACTGCAGGCTTGTGGAACTCTCTTCCTGGTGACTGTTTTCCTCCTACCTATAGCATTGGTCTTATCAAGACTAAGGCCAATAGACATCTCCTGTCTTTGTGATAATCATATTTCGTTCTTGTTAGCTCTTTACATAAAGTGGATTTATGCCTTGTCTGGAGCGAATTTCATATATATATATATATATATATATATATATATATATATATATATATATATATATATATATATATATATATATATATATATTACATATATATATATAAGAACTAATTCTGATGCCATTTAAAAGGTATTATTTACCTCCTCTTCAGAAGGTTAGGCACAAGGCCATTTTTATCTTACTCCCACAAGGTAAGATGTGACCCAAGGTCGGGTCGGGAAAGTGGGGCTTGAAAAGCCAGCACCCAAGAAGGTGAGCACTCTGGCCATTAAAAATTGCCTGAGCAGCCCCGTCGGCATTTCCCGGTAGGGGTGCCTCAGGCAGTAAGCAATAAACTTACTCCTCCCCAAAGAGGGGAGGCAAAGCCTGGGAGGGTGGACCTCCTAGAACTGCACAGGACAGACCAATAGACCGGCGTAAATCAAGCCCCAAAGGCCAAGACAAAACCAGTCTATGGGGTGCAGTATCCATCGGAACAGATACTACACTTTGATCTCGACCAAAAGCGGGTGTCATGAAGGAAACTGATTATAGAACACCAGTATTGGGATACAGGGCTGGCCATTCACTCAAGCTCAACCAGGTAAATCTATCGAGGAGGTACGATGCTACAAAGCATGAAACCTCCAATAAACTAATGAAAACATCAGGGATGATGTGTCCATTATATATATGTATATATATATATATATATATATATATATATATATATATATATATATATATATATATATATATAATGGACACCTACGATTTAACTAAACATCTTTCTATTGAATTTACTCCATTTTTGAACTTTTTCAACCCTGCCTTCACAAAAAACCTTTTTTTCTATCTTTAAATCTCCTTTCACCGGACACCTTATCCACGGACATTCACCAACTGGACAGATCCCATTTTTTTTTTTCACGCACACTCTCACTCTCCATTACTTTATATTTTTTTTAAATTTTGAATTTTGGCTTTTCCACTGCCAACTATGTAAATCTTCTGATGATAAGATTTTAATCTTTGAAAAGCCTTGGCTTAAGGAAAGAATAATAAAATTGTTTTTACCGAGTACACCTTGCATTGAACAATCGAAGTTGAAATAGATTTGTCATTCGTACATGTTTATCCCTCTTCTTTCATTTATCTTTATATATATATATATATATATATATATATATATATATAAAGATAGGTGAAAGAAGAGTGATAAACATGTACAAATGTCCAGATTTATTTCAACTTCGATTGTTCAATGCAAGGTATATTCGGTAATAAAATTATGTTTATTATTCTTTCCTTAAGCCAAGTCTTTTCAAAGATCGAAATCTTATCATCAGAGGAATTACATAGATAGATTACTTAATATTTTTCAAATGTTGAATTTTTGCTTTTCCACTGCCAACTTATCTATCTATGTAATTCCTCTGATGATAAGATTTCGATCTTTGAAAAGCCTTGGCTCAAGGAAAGAATAATAAACATAATTTTATTACCGAATATACCTTGCATTGAACAATTGAAGTTAAAATAAATCTGGACATTCGTACATGTTTATCACTCTTCTTTCATCTATCTTTATAATTGCTCTATCTCGTATATTGAGCTTTAACCATTTCACTATAGGTTCTATCTACTAAAAGTTTACTTTTAGTTTCATATTTTATTCTATATATATATATATATATATATATATATATATATATATATAACACTACTCAATAAGTCCCGGGCCTAACTAATAGACAGAATTCAACGTTATCAACATAGTTTCCTTCTACAATTCTCTAACAATTTTTGTAGGACGATTTGTCTTTGGTCTCAAAATACGCCTTAGTTTCTGATATCATTTCTTCATTGGAGCCAAATCTCTTTTCCTGGAGCTTTCTTTTGAGGCCTGCAAACAGCCAGTAGTCATTGGGGGTGGAGCAGATCTGAAGAATAGGGTGGGTGCGAAATCTATTCAAAGTTCCGCTTATGTACTTTTCCTTTGTTGTGACACGGTGCATTGTCTTGGTGAAAGAGCACTTTTTTTCTGACGTTTTTTTGGCGATTTCTTCCTTCAAATGCACCAATAATTCTATATAATATTCGTTATTGGTGGCTTTCTCTTTCGCAAAGCAATCGATGGACGAAATAGCTCGTGCATCCCAAAATATGGAGGCCAAGATCTTACCTGCTGATGTTTTTTGTCTCTGGTCACTTTGAACGGATTTCACCCGCTGCTCTATACTCAGCTGACTTCTGATTGGACTCCAGAGTGAAGTGTTGGATCCATGTTTCATCCATTGTCACATATTGGTACCTTTTTGTTGCATTTAAACAGTTGCAAACAATGCTCTGAATTGATATATTTTCTCTACCATTTCCCCTTGACCCTACTTGACTATGTTGCCGATAGTATCGATACAGCACTTTCTTTGGATCCGAGCACTTAAATCTATGTATTTGGGGACTTAAATGTCCACCACAGAGATTGGCTCGGTTTCTTGAGCTCCACAGGCCCAGCTGGTAACAGCACGTGTAGCTTCTCAATTGCACATTCCCTTACACAAACAGTCACTTTTCCGACTGCCTCCTAGATCGTGGGGACCAGCAAGCCTTACTTCTCGACCTATTCTTTACAACAAAGCTTTTGTGACTAACACACTAGGAAATGCTGATCACCTTGTAATAATGGTCGATATCAGGAGAGACTACCCCACATAGAGAAAGATATCTAACAGCTATTAAATCTGAACTGGTTCATTGGCCTTTTGGCTAGGAGCAAAGTGTAGTATCTGTTCTGATATTACATTTCATCTTTTCTAAGTGAAGGAGAAATTCTTCTAAACTAAGGCAACTTTCATTTTTGTGTCAATCCAGAGTGCCCCTTTTTAGAGAGCTGGGTTTTCCCCACATTAAAAACCGACCTTGTGTCTAACTCTACCCTCGTGGGGAGATAAGTACATAGAGACAGCTCTGAAACAAGTATGCACACACACATTATATATATATATATATATATATATATATATATATATATATATACATACATATATATATATATAATATATATATATATATATATATAAAATAAAAGATGAGAATAAAAATTGTGCAAAATACAAAATTTGAAAAAATACAAAAATAAAAATAATACAAAAATGATATATGGAAATAATATAAAAATAATATAAAAATAATACAAAAATAATATAAAATAATACAAAAATAATATAAACATAATACAAAAATAATATAAACATAATACAAAAATAATATAAATATAATACAAAAATAATATAAAAATAATATGAAATAATACAAAAATAATATAAAAATAATACAAAAATAATATAAAAATAATATAAAATGTTCATTTATGACATTTACATTTTATATTATTTTTATGTCTTTTCAAATTTTGACTTTTGGTAATGTCGCCTTTACCAACTTATCTGTTTGCTTTCCTCTGACGATAAGATATCATTCTTTGAAAAGCCATGGCTTAAGGAAGGAATAATAAAATTTCTTATGTTTCAAACCCCTTGGTTTTAACAACTGATGACTTGTATCTTGCACAATTTTTATTCTCATCTTTTGTTTATATAATTGCTGTATCTCGTATATCTAGCATCAATTTTTCATGATAGATTTCTTCATATCTTTATTCTCCTGTTCTTTTTTTTCTAATACCTGTAAGCATTGAGTACACAAGAAGTGCAGTGGAATTACTGGTAGGTTGAGAGAGAATAACCAGTTTATATGCAAGAAGTTTAAGACAATGGAGATGGATGAGAACTCAGGTGTATGCAAAGTAGGTCTGGATGGCAAAGCTAATGAGGTTGTCCAGAAGTTTTGTTACCTTGGTGATACCATTGGAGCACAGGATGAAGCAGGTGCTAGTGTGATTGCAAGAGTTAGGAGTGGATGGAGTAAGTTCAGGGAACCTTCTTTCATTACTAACCAGCAGAGTGTTACCGCACAGTGTGCTGATGTATGGAAGTGAAACCTGGCAAGTGAAGGTTGAGAACATGCGTTGCATGGAATTAAATTATATGAGAATGATACGATGGCTGTGTAATCTGAATCTTAAAGACAGGTTTAGTTCTGATGACCTCAGAGGAAGATTAAATCTAGACAGTATAGGGGGATGTGTGCAGAACAGGAGACTTTGATAGTATGGCCACATTGAGATAATAGATTAGAGTTCTTGGGTTGGTAGATGTACAACAGTTGAAGTAGCATGGTCAGTTGGCAGGGGAATGTTAAAAAAATAATAGGAGGAAGTGATAAGGACTTGAGAAAAAGAGGGATAAATAAAGACCTTGACAGAGATAAGCTAGTTTTGAAGTCAATTTGGTAAAGCTTTCCAACGCTTGCAATCGTGTAAAACGGACGTTAAACCGAATATAATGATGATGATATATATATATATATATATATATATATATATATATATATACATACATACATACATACACGCACATATATATATATATATATATATATATATATATATATAGAGAGAGAGAGAGAGAGAGAGAGAGAGAGAGAGAGAGAGAGTGTCAGGTGGTATATGAAAAGAAATCAAATAAAGTGCTCAATCATATAAGAGAGCTAATATAATTTATTTAGATACTGTTTATTACATATTTCAGCAATGTACCGCGGTTTCATCCAAAAGGGCAGATTTAGACATCTTTGGTAAATCTCCGTGCACAGTGGAATTATCGGCAAGCTGAAATGATTGTCGACACGCCTGACAGGGAATGGCGTCAACAATTTTTTTTTCTGTCATTGTTGATGCCATTCCCTGTCAGGCGTGTCTACAATCATTTCAGCTTGCCGATGATTCCATTGGGCACGGAGATTTACTAAAGATGTCTAAATCTGCCCTTTTGGATGAAACCGCGGTACATTGCTGAAATATGTAATATACAGTATCTAAATAAATTATATATATATATATATATATATATATATATATATATATATATATATATATATATATATATATATATATATATGTTAATTAATCAATCAAGTTCAAATATATTGATAAAATGAACTGAAACCAATATTTTTTCAAAAGTGCTCAATACAAAGTAGAGCTTTATATTTTTTTTATAAATATTAAATCAGCCTACACTAATTAATTCAGGGCTGGCTTCTTCGACAATAATACTTATGATAGTATCACACAAGTTTGATAAGACTATATCAGGTAGATGTAAAACTTTATTCTGACGCCATGCCCCAAGAAAATCCGACAAGTGGTATCATATGAGTTTAAAATGTCACAGTCCAGTATTTTTCATTATCTTAAATAGTTTTAAAGGATTTAGTTTTAATATATGTCTGCTTTTTATTGAAATTAATATATGAGTTGTAAAATAAAATGTCTTATTCTTTCACAGGTAACAATGGTTACCAATGAATGTAGCCTCTCAACTTATAGAATAGAAAGCTTCTTCATCTTATGATGTTTTTTTTTTTTTTTTTTTTTTTTTTGTAAAACTTAATTATGTTCTACAAAACCAAAAACAAAAACAACAGCCCCTCTCCCTTTCTCCCTCCCCTTTTTTATTTTTATTTTTCTTACCCTATTCCCGGTCCTGGATATGACCTTAAACTACATCCGATGGTGAGATCCGGCTTACGGACTTTGGGGAATGTGGAGCCTCCTCTTAATTACCATTGCTCCCAGCTCCACCCTGACCCGGAGTGGTAGTACCTGTTAGGGTCCCAACTATGGGTTAAATAGAAACAGATATTAAAAGGGGAAAGAAACAAAAAGAGAAGAAAACAAGACCAGATTCGGCATTAAATAACCCAAAAAGGGTTGATATGCCGTAAAACAAAACTACCAAACCATCTTATGATGTACATTTAGTACAGAAACAAAAAATTACTTAGTGTACGGTTATTTAATGTTTATAATAATTACATACATAATGCAGAAGATTGCATTATTAGTCGTTCTTAACTTTATAGAACATATTTTTCGTTAATAAATATATAGGGTGGGCCAAAATAAGGGTCCTATCTTTAAATTTGAATAACTTCCACAAAATAAAAGTTAAACTCACCAAATTTTATGTGTGTGTAGACTGACCCTTCCGAGATTTTTTGAAATAAACAAAACAAATTTTAGCCGAAAAACACTTCTTAAAACTTACAAAAACTAAAGTATTGTTTTTTACACTGTTTTGAGTTTTTTAAGCAAAAATAATGTTTTCTAAATGAGGGTGCGTTCCTTAGGGCTAATACGGCTCATGCTTGCTTCGGAAGGGGTCCTTTACTTATTCTAAAAAAAAATTTTTTAAAAATCAATAAATAAAAAAGTTATGAATTTTTTAAAATAGGACCCTTATTTTTGCCCACCCTGTATATATATATATATATATATATATATATATATATATATATATATATATATATATATATATATATATATATATGTGATTTTATGAAGGCTTACCAAAGCATTCCTTTCAAGACACCAATGATCACCATTAAAGATATTTTTTCTTACAAATACTATTTATTCAAATTAAATGTTTTTTCCTACACGTGTTTCACTACCAAGCAGTTACTTGCTTGGCAGATCATCAGGGAAATTAAATGTCTGGAATACTGGTTTCAACTGCCGACAAAACACAATGTGGCGTTGTAATAGTTGAGGTCACTTAAGAAAAGGAGAGGAAAAAAATAATATAAATAAAAATAAAAATAAAAGTCAAACTTAAAAAGCAAGGAAGAACAACGGTAAGAAAAGAAAGTCCTAGAAAAGTCTTAGAAAAGTAGCTTGTGCACAAGCTACTTTTCTAAGACTTTTCTAGGACTTTCTTTTCTTACCGTTGTTCTTCCTTGCTTTTTAAGTTTGACTTTTATTTTTATTTTTATTTATATTATTTTTTTCCTCTCCTTTTCTTAAGTGACCTCAACTATTACAACGCCACATTGTGTTTTGTCGGCAGTTGAAACCAGTATTCCAGACATTTAATTTCCCTGATGATCTGCCAAGCAAGTAACTGCTTGGTAGTGAAACACGTGTAGGAAAAAACATTTAATTTGAATAAATAGTATTTGTAAGAAAAAATATCTTTAATGGTGATCATTGGTGTCTTGAAAGGAATGCTTTGGTAAGCCTTCATAAAATCACATATAAATGCTCTGTACTCTGTAATCGAGTATCATCGAGCTTGTTTTTTATTGGAACAACCCCGGTCTTCACTGAATGATCTATTTTATAAGTGAAAAATCTAAATCTATATATATATATATATATATATATATATATATATATATATATGACGGCTGTGAGCCAGAAACACGTGTCCATGGATTACTTTAATGTATGTATAAAATTAATTTAAAATATATATATATATAATATTTTAAAGTAAATATTAATTATTATTACCTACAGACATCGATGTTTCATGCTTACGCAATCTTCATTGTAGAGATGTTAATTCACGTGGGTTGATTTGTAGTCGAGTTGGGGGGGGGGGGGTATACGTACATATTATTCACTGCGTTTATCATACAAACAAACGAATGTTGCATAAATATGTAATAAGAAACAAGTGTGATAATAAACATATGTAATAAGAAGCCTTAATCCCTCGGGCACTCGAATTGCTTGCCAATTTAGCTAAAAGAATAGAAGAAAATGATTAAAAATACATGCATTTTAATTGAAAGGAAATGACTAAAAGTACATGAATTTTAATTGAAAGAAAATGATTAAAAATACATGCATTTTAATTGAAAGGAAATGACTAAAAGTACATGAATTTTAATTGAAAGAAAATGATTAAAAATACATGCATTTTAATTGAAAGGAAATGACTAAAAGTACATGAATTTTAATTGAAAGAAAATGATTAAAAATACATGCATTTTAATTGAAAGGAAATGACTAAAAGTACATGAATTTTAATTGAAAGAAAATGATTAAAAATACATGCATTTTAATTGAAAGGAAATGACTAAATTACATGAATTTTAATTGAAAGAAAATGATTAAAAATACATGCATTTTAATTGAAAGGAAATGACTAAAAGTACATGAATTTTAATTGAAAGAAAATGATTAAAAATACATGCATTTTAATTGAAAGGAAATGACTAAAAGTACATGAATTTTAATTGAAAGAAAATGATTAAAAATACATGCATTTTAATTGAAAGGAAATGACTAAAAGTACATGAATTTTAATTGAAAGAAAATGATTAAAAATACATGCATTTTAATTGAAAGGAAATGACTAAAAGTACATGAATTTTAATTGAAAGAAAATGATTAAAAATACATGCATTTTAATTGAAAGGAAATGACTAAAAGTACATGAATTTTAATTGAAAGAAAATGATTAAAAATACATGCATTTTAATTGAAAGGAAATCACTAAAAGTACATGAATTTTAATTGAAAGAAAATGATTAAAAATACATGCATTTTAATTGAAAGAAAATCACTAAAAGTACATGAATTTTAATTGAAAGAAAATGATTAAAAATACATGCATTTTAATTGAAAGGAAATGACTAAAAGTACATGAATTTTAATTGAAAGAAAATGATTAAAAATACATGCACTTTAATTGAAAAGAAAATGACTAAAAGTACATGAATTTTAATTGAAAGAAAATGATTAAAAATACATGCATTTTAATTGAAAGGAAATGACTAAAAGTACATGAATTTTAATTGAAAGAAAATGATTAAAAATACATGCATTTTAATTGAAAGGAAATGACTAAAAGTACATGAATTTTAATTGAAAGAAAATGATTAAAAATACATGCATTTTAATTGAAAGGAAATCACTAAAAGTACATGAATTTTAATTGAAAGAAAATGATTAAAAATACATGCATTTTAATTGAAAGGAAATGACTAAAAGTACATGAATTTTAATTGAAAGAAAATGATTAAAAATACATGCATTTTAATTGAAAGGAAATGACTAAAAGTACATGAATTTTAATTGAAAGAAAATGATTAAAAATACATGCATTTTAATTGAAAGGAAATGACTAAAAGTACATGAATTTTAATTGAAAGAAAATGATTAAAAATACATGCATTTTAATTGAAAGGAAATGACTAAAAGTACATGAATTTTAATTGAAAGAAAATGATTAAAAATACATGCATTTTAATTGAAAGGAAATGACTAAAAGTACATGAATTTTAATTGAAAGAAAATGATTAAAAATACATGCATTTTAATTGAAAGGAAATGACTAAAAGTACATGAATTTTAATTGAAAGAAAATGATTAAAAATACATGCATTTTAATTGAAAGGAAATGACTAAAAGTACATGAATTTTAATTGAAAGAAAATGATTAAAAATACATGCATTTTAATTGAAAGGAAATGACTAAATTACATGAATTTTAATTGAAAGAAAATGATTAAAAATACATGCATTTTAATTGAAAGGAAATGACTAAAAGTACATGAATTTTAATTGAAAGAAAATGATTAAAAATACATGCATTTTAATTGAAAGGAAATGACTAAAAGTACATGAATTTTAATTGAAAGAAAATGATTAAAAATACATGCATTTTAATTGAAAGGAAATGACTAAAAGTACATGAATTTTAATTGAAAGAAAATGATTAAAAATACATGCATTTTAATTGAAAGGAAATGACTAAAAGTACATGAATTTTAATTGAAAGAAAATGATTAAAAATACATGCATTTTAATTGAAAGGAAATGACTAAAAGTACATGAATTTTAATTGAAAGAAAATGATTAAAAATACATGCATTTTAATTGAAAGGAAATCACTAAAAGTACATGAATTTTAATTGAAAGAAAATGATTAAAAATACATGCATTTTAATTGAAAGAAAATCACTAAAAGTACATGAATTTTAATTGAAAGAAAATGATTAAAAATACATGCATTTTAATTGAAAGGAAATGACTAAAAGTACATGAATTTTAATTGAAAGAAAATGATTAAAAATACATGCACTTTAATTGAAAAGAAAATGACTAAAAGTACATGAATTTTAATTGAAAGAAAATGATTAAAAATACATGCATTTTAATTGAAAGGAAATGACTAAAAGTACATGAATTTTAATTGAAAGAAAATGATTAAAAATACATGCATTTTAATTGAAAGGAAATGACTAAAAGTACATGAATTTTAATTGAAAGAAAATGATTAAAAATACATGCATTTTAATTGAAAGGAAATCACTAAAAGTACATGAATTTTAATTGAAAGAAAATGATTAAAAATACATGCATTTTAATTGAAAGGAAATGACTAAAAGTACATGAATTTTAATTGAAAGAAAATGATTAAAAATACATGCATTTTAATTGAAAGGAAATGACTAAAAGTACATGAATTTTAATTGAAAGAAAATGATTAAAAATACATGCATTTTAATTGAAAGGAAATGACTAAAAGTACATGAATTTTAATTGAAAGAAAATGATTAAAAATACATGCATTTTAATTGAAAGGAAATGACTAAAAGTACATGAATTTTAATTGAAAGAAAATGATTAAAAATACATGCATTTTAATTGAAAGGAAATGACTAAAAGTACATGAATTTTAATTGAAAGAAAATGATTAAAAATACATGCATTTTAATTGAAAGGAAATGACTAAAAGTACATGAATTTTAATTGAAAGAAAATGATTAAAAATACATGCATTTTAATTGAAAGGAAATGACTAAAAGTACATGAATTTTAATTGAAAGAAAATGATTAAAAATACATGCATTTTAATTGAAAGGAAATCACTAAAAGTACATGAATTTTAATTGAAAGAAAATGATTAAAAATACATGCATTTTAATTGAAAGAAAATCACTAAAAGTACATGAATTTTAATTGAAAGAAAATGATTAAAAATACATGCATTTTAATTGAAAGGAAATGACTAAAAGTACATGAATTTTAATTGAAAGAAAATGATTAAAAATACATGCACTTTAATTGAAAAGAAAATGACTAAAAGTACATGAATTTTAATTGAAAGAAAATGATTAAAAATACATGCATTTTAATTGAAAGGAAATGACTAAAAGTACATGAATTTTAATTGAAAGAAAATGATTAAAAATACATGCATTTTAATTGAAAGGAAATGACTAAAAGTACATGAATTTTAATTGAAAGAAAATGATTAAAAATACATGCATTTTAATTGAAAGGAAATCACTAAAAGTACATGAATTTTAATTGAAAGAAAATGATTAAAAATACATGCATTTTAATTGAAAGGAAATGACTAAAAGTACATGAATTTTAATTGAAAGAAAATGATTAAAAATACATGCATTTTAATTGAAAGGAAATGACTAAAAGTACATGAATTTTAATTGAAAGAAAATGATTAAAAATACATGCATTTTAATTGAAAGGAAATGACTAAAAGTACATGAATTTTAATTGAAAGAAAATGATTAAAAATACATGCATTTTAATTGAAAGGAAATGACTAAAAGTACATGAATTTTAATTGAAAGAAAATGATTAAAAATACATGCATTTTAATTGAAAGGAAATGACTAAAAGTACATGAATTTTAATTGAAAGAAAATGATTAAAAATACATGCATTTTAATTGAAAGGAAATGACTAAAAGTACATGAATTTTAATTGAAAGAAAATGATTAAAAATACATGCATTTTAATTGAAAGGAAATGACTAAAAGTACATGAATTTTAATTGAAAGAAAATGATTAAAAATACATGCATTTTAATTGAAAGGAAATAACTAAAAGTACATGAATTTTAATTGAAAGAAAATGATTAAAAATACATGCATTTTAATTGAAAGGAAATCACTAAAAGTACATGAATTTTAATTGAAAGAAAATGATTAAAAATACATGCATTTTAATTGAAAGGAAATGACTAAAAGTACATGAATTTTAATTGAAAGAAAATGATTAAAAATACATGCATTTTAATTGAAAGGAAATGACTAAAAGTACATGAATTTTAATTGAAAGAAAATGATTAAAAATACATGCATTTTAATTGAAAGGAAATCACTAAAAGTACATGAATTTTGATTAAAAGAAAATGATTAAAAATACATGCATTTTAATTGAAAGGAAATGACTAAAAGTACATGAATTTTAATTGAAAGAAAATGATTAAAAATACATGCATTTTAATTGAAAGGAAATGACTAAAAGTACATGAATTTTAATTGAAAGAAAATGATTAAAAATACATGCATTTTAATTGAAAGGAAATGACTAAAAGTACATGAATTTTAATTGAAAGAAAATGATTAAAAATACATGCATTTTAATTGAAAGGAAATGACTAAAAGTACATGAATTTTAATTGAAAGAAAATGATTAAAAATACATGCATTTTAATTGAAAGGAAATGACTAAAAGTACATGAATTTTAATTGAAAGAAAATGATTAAAAATACATGCATTTTAATTGAAAGGAAATGACTAAAAGTACATGAATTTTAATTGAAAGAAAATGATTAAAAATACATGCATTTTAATTGAAAGGAAATGACTAAAAGTACATGAATTTTAATTGAAAGAAAATGATTAAAAATACATGCATTTTAATTGAAAGGAAATCACTAAAAGTACATGAATTTTAATTGAAAGAAAATGATTAAAAATACATGCATTTTAATTGAAAGGAAATGACTAAAAGTACATGAATTTTAATTGAAAGAAAATGATTAAAAATACATGCATTTTAATTGAAAGGAAATAACTAAAAGTACATGAATTTTAATTGAAAGAAAATGATTAAAAATACATGCATTTTAATTGAAAGGAAATCACTAAAAGTACATGAATTTTAATTGAAAGAAAATGATTAAAAATACATGCATTTTAATTGAAAGGAAATGACTAAAAGTACATGAATTTTAATTGAAAGAAAATGACTAAAAGTACATGAATTTTAATTGAAAGAAAATGATTAAAAATACATGCATTTTAATTGAAAGGAAATCACTAAAAGTACATGAATTTTGATTAAAAGAAAATGATTAAAAATACATGCATTTTAATTGAAAGGAAATGACTAAAAGTACATGAATTTTAATTGAAAGAAAATGATTAAAAATACATGCATTTTAATTGAAAGGAAATGACTAAAAGTACATGAATTTTAATTGAAAGAAAATGATTAAAAATACATGCATTTTAATTGAAAGGAAATGACTAAAAGTACATGAATTTTAATTGAAAGAAAATGATTAAAAATACATGCATTTTAATTGAAAGGAAATGACTAAAAGTACATGAATTTTAATTGAAAGAAAATGATTAAAAATACATGCATTTTAATTGAAAGGAAATGACTAAAAGTACATGAATTTTAATTGAAAGAAAATGATTAAAAATACATGCATTTTAATTGAAAGGAAATGACTAAAAGTACATGAATTTTAATTGAAAGAAAATGATTAAAAATACATGCATTTTAATTGAAAGGAAATGACTAAAAGTACATGAATTTTAATTGAAAGAAAATGATTAAAAATACATGCATTTTAATTGAAAGGAAATCACTAAAAGTACATGAATTTTAATTGAAAGAAAATGATTAAAAATACATGCATTTTAATTGAAAGGAAATGACTAAAAGTACATGAATTTTAATTGAAAGAAAATGATTAAAAATACATGCATTTTAATTGAAAGGAAATGACTAAAAGTACATGAATTTTAATTGAAAGAAAATGATTAAAAATACATGCATTTTAATTGAAAGGAAATGACTAAAAGTACATGAATTTTAATTGAAAGGAAATGACTAAAAGTACATGAATTTTAATTGAAAGAAAATGATTAAAAATACATGCATTTTAATTGAAAGGAAATGACTAAAAGTACATGAATTTTAATTGAAAGAAAATGATTAAAAATACATGCATTTTAATTGAAAAGAAATGACTAAAAGTACATGAATTTTAATTGAAAGAAAATGATTAAAAATACATGCATTTTAATTGAAAGGAAATGACTAAAAGTACATGAATTTTAATTGAAAGAAAATTATTAAAAATACATGCATTTTAATTGAAAGGAAATGACTAAAAGTACATGAATTTTAATTGAAAGAAAATGATTAAAAATACATGCATTTTAATTGAAAGGAAATGACTAAAAGTACATGAATTTTAATTGAAAGAAAATGATTAAAAATACATGCATTTTAATTGAAAGGAAATGACTAAAAGTACATGAATTTTAATTGAAAGAAAATGATTAAAAATACATGCATTTTAATTGAAAGGAAATGACTAAAAGTACATGAATTTTAATTGAAAGAAAATGATTAAAAATACATGCATTTTAATTGAAAGGAAATGACTAAAAGTACGTGAATTTTAATTGAAAGAAAATGATTAAAAATACATGCATTTTAATTGAAAGGAAATGACTAAAAGTACATGAATTTTTATCTAAAGATATGTCGCTTTTATTTCAATCTAATATGTCACTAATTTCACTGATGTGACACTACTGTATACCTACTTTTGCACTCCCCTCCCCTGTATATAAACTAATCGAAATTCTTGCTATGCCAATTAGTATATGTCCACATAGTTATAAAATAATATTGATAAAAACTTTTCGAATCCAACAGACTTAGTTTTATCGCGATGTACTTTGTTTTTCAGAGAAACCACATGTATCAAACAAATGCTTATTAAGAATAGTTTCCTCCCAACGTAATTATAGATTCTCAAATCGAACCATTCCTTAATAAAACGATCGAAACCACAAAACGATGTCAAAATAATGGCAAGCTGCACTGTAATGAGATCCAGAAAAATTTCAAACAGTATGAATACGCAATTAGGAATATTGTTAGACAATGTATCTCCTCTGATGAGCCTTTCAGAAATGTCAAATCAATAATTATTAAAAAAAACAAAAAAATTAAAAACGGCTAATCTAATTATCAACAAAATATGATCCAATGAAGTTTACAAAATTTCTATTTCTATTTCTATTTCGGAACTGTATTGATGATGAAGATAAAATTATCAATAACTACATTCGACAAACTACTATCACATTACCCGGGGAGTTGCCAAACATTTATCACACGATAGTTCTTCTATTGGCTGACTGGCCTTCTTCTTCGCTTGCATGATGAAGAGTTCATAGTGAAGCAAGTGTTGCGCATTCTCTGTCTGCATTTCTTCTGTGTAGAAATCTAAGACAACCAGAAGCAACACTAGAATAAATGAAGCATAACAGACAAACAAAAATGCTATTTTAAACTTACACATAACAGACTAACGAAAATGTTTTTGAAACTTAAGCATGACAGACCAAAGAAAATGCTATTTTCAACTTAAATATGGCCGACCAACGAAAATTCTATTTCAAATTTAAGCATGGTAAACTAACGAAAATACTATTTTAAATGTAAGCATAACAGAGCAGAGAAAATGCTATTTCAAACTTAAGTATGACAGACTAGACAAAATGCTATTTCAAACTTAAGCATGACAGACTAACGAAAATTCTATTTTAAACGTAAGCATAACAGACCAGAGAAAATGCTATTGCAAACTTAAGTATGACAGACCTGAGAAAATGCTATTCTAAGCTTAAGTATGACAGATTAACGAAAATGCTATTCCAAACTCAAGCATGACAGACCAACGAAAATTCTATTTTAAACTTAAGCATGACAGACTAACGAAAATTCTATTTTAAACTTAAGCATGACAGACCAACGAAAATTCTATTTCAAACTTAAGCATAAAAAACAACGAAAATGCTATTTCAACTCGGAGTGTGACACAAAAAAAAGTGAGGACACATTAATAAGGAAGTGACTGAATTATAATAAGAATTCATTACAATTGTTTTTGTTTTTTCTCTTTTTGTCTTTATTTAATTTTTCGATTCTTTTTTTTAGATACTGTCAGTAATTCCACAGAAAGCACGACTGTCGATGGCATAAACTTAGATGAAATCAAAGAATTTGCAAAACAGTTCAAAATTCGGCGGTTATCACTTGGTCTGACACAGACCCAAGTTGGCCAAGCGTTAAGCGCTACAGAAGGACCGGCCTATAGTCAATCAGCCATTTGCAGGTAAGCCGCCTTTATTTTGGAGAGCCTTTTGATTGTCCATTTTTTAAATCCTTTTGAATGAGGCGTATTGCTTTCTGAAAATTGACCACCCTAAATACTAATACTTATATATAAAAAATCGGAATTTTTTTTCATATGTATGTTTCTCCCACTCTCTGGAACACTATCCCAGTCTAATAATACTAAAGAAGCAGTAACAATGGCATATAGGTATACTGTCAATGTCTTATCCTAGTCTTTTTCACTTGTTCACTTTCATACAGTAAGTTCAGGAAACTTCTACCATTACTAACTAGCAGAGCGTTGCCATTGTCGACCAAGGGAAACGTCTATCAGGCATGTGTATGCAGTGTGATGATGTATGGAACTGATACCTGCATAACCACCTGTTTAGGTGGTCGAACTCACAAACTGACTGCCTCACGCACAGAGGGCTGGTTCTAACCTGCCTCCCCTTCCCATTTCCTGGAATATATGCACCTTCGACCGGAAATCTTAAACATCCGGTCTTGATCTCAGTAATTACCAATCGACCACCCAGAGATTGACTACTCTTATATCCACTAGAGATAATGGCTAGACAGTGTCCACTCAATCGGGCTTATCTCCAGACAATCTAGAAACATTACTTTTCTCAAGTAGGTTGTTCTTAGTATATCCCCCTCCCATTTAATGAGGCATTTATCTTATTTCAAACAAAAAAGGATCTCTAGATGGTCAAACTCACAAAATCAAAGATATTTTCAATTCTTTGTGTTGCCTCTTTTCTCCTTTTTAAATATTACTCACTTGCAGCAAGTCTGCTATTAACATGCATCCAATACTAAACATGCAATCGTCTAGTGCATGTTTACAAAATTTGTTCTTGTGTTGTTTATTTTAAATTGATATGTGATGATGTATGGAAGTGAAACTTGACCAGGGAGGGTTGCGGACATGCGTTGCATGGAAAGAAATTACATGAGAATGATAACATGGATGTGTAATGTGAGTCTTAAAGACAGGCTTAGATCTGATGACCTCAAAGGAAGATTAAATCTGGACAGTATATGGAGAAGTGTGCAGAAGGCTATGTTCTTTTTATTATTATTATTATTATTTGTACTCACTAGGAGTTCTCACACAGGCATCGTCAATGATTGCTCACCGACAACAACCGGTGGTGTTCCCTAGAGTCTGAGTGACAACAAGCCTCCCCAGATTTCCAGTACTCTTCACCTCTTTTCGATAACCACTGCAAATGACTTTGCGGTATCGCAACAGCCGCTTACCATTGATTTCACGCTAGTAAGAACCATTGGTCTTCTCTAGAATTTGGGTGGCAATTAGCCTCCCCAAGGTCCCAGCACTCTCCGCACTTTTCCAGTGGAGGTCTGGTTTGTGCTGTACCTCCTCGGTTTTCACATCCTCCTTGACCCTCTACAAATATTTTGTGTGACTGGTTACCATTCGTAGCTTATGCAAGTTGGTTTCCGCATTCAAGTATTTTACTTACGGTTGCAGCTGTTTTGATCATTGCCGTCCTTTGTATGGTCTCAGTGATCTCTTTGATTCCAATTTCTCCTAGTCTTATCTCCAGGTTTTTTGAGGACTGTTCCTAGTGCTCCTACGATTATTGGTATTATACTGACTTTCAGTTCTCTGGCAAGTTCCGTGTATTTGCTTTGTTTTTCTGTCTCTTTGATCTTCACTCTGTGGTCTGCTGGAACGGCGAAATCTACGATTTTGCCAGATTTGTCCTTCTTGTCGATTATTATAACATCCGGTCTCCTTGCTTGTATGAGTTTTTCTGTTTGTACATCCATATCCCAGAGGATTTTGTGATTTTTATTTTCTAGTACTGTTTCTGGTTTATGTTTGTACCATTTGCCTGCGTATTCGAAATTCAATTGTTTGCACAGTTCTCAGTGTACTGCTTTCCCAATGCAGTCATGTCTGTTCTTGTATTCTTTTTGGGCGAGTTTGCTGATTTACTCTTTCGTCTCTTTGTCCATACAGTCTGCATTTACTGTTTTCCTGGATTTTATCTATCTTAGCTTTAATGTAGTTTGTCCTAATCGCATTGTTCTGTGCAGCCATCAGTAAAGATTCCGTTTCTCTGTTAAAGTGTCCTTTTCTTAGCCATGCACAGCTATTTTCGTTGGTTTCTTCTCTTATCAGTCTTCTGAAGCGTCCATGTAGTTGTTTTTCTTCCCACTTTTCTTTTCTTGTCGTTTTGTTTCTGGTTTCAGTGCTTCCCAGGTTGTTCGTTGGAACGGTGTCTCTTGCTGTGGTGATTAGTCTTTCTGTGTTTTGAGTTATGCATTTCTCCTGCTCTTTTTTTGTGTCTTCCACACAATCTTTTATACTTACCAGTCCCCTTCCCCCTATCGTTTCTTTTCATGTAGAGTCTGTCCGTATCATCTTTTGGGTGTAGTGTGTTGTGCATGGTAATTAATTTTCTAGTCCTCTTGTCAAGGTGCCTTAGTTCTTCTTTAGTCCAGGTGTTTATTTCTTTAACTAGATTTCTTCTATGATATATTATTATTATTATTATTATTATTATTATTATTATTATTATTATTTCCACTATAATTCGAATCTCCAAGTGTTCTATTTCAGCAACAATTTTTCTGTCATAAAATGTTTCCCATTCAAAACCTACATCCAGTAGTGAGGCCCCAATTTGAGAGACTTGGGGAACGTGGAGTCACCCATTAGTTGTCATCTATGGGTTAAATAGATCCGTCTTGGGTATGACATGAAACTACATCCGGTGGTTAGACACATAAATTTACATCATGAATAACTAGTCAAATATATTAACGCTTTGAAGTTGTAAATGCTTTCTACCAAAATGACTGAAGGGTTGATATACCTGTCCGGAAGAATAACATCCGGCTGTTGACGCAGAGACACCTGCAAGGATACCTATAGACGCACTGGAGTAAATACATCCGTTCACTAAATAATAACGATTTAAAGTCGTAAATACTCTCTACCAAAACGACTGAATTCGACAACGGGTTGATATGCCGTAAAACAAAACAAGAGCACAAGCATTTTGAAAATATTCTTTGGAAGAACTAAAGTAAACGCTACAATATCCTTCATAAAAATTGTGGGTTTTCTCGATGGATAAATTTAACTATCAAACAGAGGAAAAAATATAAATATTATTAAAATTAATAAATATAAAATAATATTCAGAAATTACTGAGCCAAACGAATTACGCAGAAATTTAAACCATGAATGAATGCTTTGAAGAACTTGAAATATAAAATATTTTACGAAAATGATTGGATTCGGCATTGAATAACCCAGAAAGGGTTGATATGTCATAAAACAAAAGCAACCAACCGACGAATCGGGATCCGTTCGCCGATGACTAGAAATGAATGTCTGGGATTGCCTTGACCTTGGAATGTAAATCATCTTGGCGATTTTATTACAGGCGAGGGAAATATCGAGCCTGTACTTGAAATTGCAATCTTATTTCACTGGTGTTGGTGTACGTGACACCTTCCCATCTTGCTTGATGTATGTTTCACCGTCGGTTCAAATCGGGATTATGTTAGAGTAAGCCGTCGCTTTCTGGACAGGCCATCTCCGAAAACAAATAATCAATACTACTTTGTTACCTGCAGCTTTTGCGCGTTTCCTTTCCAGGAGGGGGGGGGAATAAAAACTAGTGGTAGGTCAGCACGTGGCATATGGGTTGCCGATGCGCATTGTGGGAATGGCAAGTCCTGAGAGATGCTTTAAAACACTAATAACCTTGGGAAATTGATAAATCTTTCTTCAAATTTAATTCAGCTATGCATAAAATACCTTTGCTGCACAGTAACATTTATGAAGGTGGAGGGTATATATATATATATATATATATATATATATATATATATATATATATATATATATATATATAATAATGGTAATAATCCAGGTAAAAAATATCCACAGGGTGGTAATCCAGAGAATTTTAACCGGGTTTATAAAAAGTGCTCAATATCAAAATAGAGCTTTATAAATGATAATTTTATTTACACAGACATGTACAAAATCTGCGACAATGGCATGTCGATGTTATCGATAAACAGTTACTATAAACTGAGATCTCATCAGGCAGAGTTAGAATCCGATCTTAACCTCAGATCATATTTGGAGAGACCCACACTCTTACTCACCATTACTTTATATTTTTTCAAATTTTGAATTTTGGCTTTTCCACTGCCAACTTATCTATCTATGTAATTCTTCTGATGGTAAGATTTTAATCTTTGAAAAGCCTTGGCTTAAGGAAAGAAAAATAAACATGTTTTTACCGAGTACACCTTGCATTGAACAATCAAAGTTGAAATACATTTATCTTTCGTACATATTTATCTCTCTTCTTTAATTTATCTTTATAATTGCTCTATCTCGTATATTGAGCTTAAACCATTTCACTATAGGTTCTATCTACTAAAAGTATACTTTTAGTTTCATATTTTATATATATATATATATATATATATATATATATATATATATCAAATATAAACCAAAAGTAAACTTTTAGTAAATAGGACCTATAGTGAAAAGGTTAAGCTCAATATACGAGATAGAGCAATTATAAAGATAGAAGAAATAAGAGTGATAAACATGTTCGAATGTCCAAATTTATTTCAAATTTCGATTGTTCAATGCAAGGTATATTCTGTAATAAACCAGTGTTTATTGTTCTTTCCTTAAGCCAAGGCTTTTCAAAGATCGAAATCTTATCATCAGAGGAGAAATACAGATAGATAAGTTGGCTGTAGAAAAAGCCAAAGTTCAAATATTTGAAAAATATTAAAATATCATTAAAAATGTGGTGAAAAAAGTTCGTGTAAAAAAGATATGTGGTTTGTCCAGATGGTAATTGTCCGTTGAAAGAGTGTCTGTTGAGGAGATTTTTGAGAAGACGATAAAAAGAAAATTTTCTGTATGATTACCTCAGCTTTAATCTAATAGGTATAAACTCAAAATTTGACTATTGCACTTGCTAAAAA
Source organism: Sepiola atlantica (assembly GCA_963556195.1). Lineage (NCBI taxonomy): Eukaryota > Metazoa > Mollusca > Cephalopoda > Sepiida > Sepiolidae > Sepiola > Sepiola atlantica. The sequence continues at coordinate 34,108,505 of OY744542.1, forward strand.
TAAACTATAACAAGCGGCGCGTGCGTGGTCCCCCTCTGTATGTGACTCGATGGGGCGA
>OY744542.1:34118562-34121062 GCA_963556195.1 Sepiola atlantica
GCTTGCACTCAATCGGTGCGATGCCGTAACGCCTTCAGATATTCTCATTGCAGACGTTGTCGAGCAGTATGATTCCATGCATACAGTGGAGAATTTTGATTTCCATAACAGGAAATTTTCGCTCCATCTTCCTCATTGTCAGTAAGCACTTGGAGCTGTACAAAGCGACAGGTCTCACAACAGTCCAGTAGATCTTCAACTTTAGGTGGTTGCTGATCTTACGGTCACAGAGGATGCCGGTAGTGGTGCGCTACTTAGGCCACGTTGCATTGAAGTAGGCAGCAACTTTGCTGCAGATGTTGCTATTATCGTAGAGTGTCGAACCGAGATATTTGAAGGCGTGCATTCGTGGAAGATATAATCTGTCAATTTGATGGTGCCATATTCGTTTTATATAATATATATACAGGGTGGGCCAAAATAAGGGTCCTATCTTTAAATTTGAATAACTTGAATTTAAATAACTTCCACAAAATAAAAGTTAAACTCACCAAACTTTATGTGTGTGTAGACTGACCCTTCCGAGATTTTTTGAAATAAACAAAACAAATTTTAGCCGAAAAACACTTCTTAAAACTTACAAAAACTAAAGTATTGTTTTTTACACTGTTTTGAGTTTTTTAAGCAAAAATAATGTTTTCTAAATGAGGGTACGTTCCTTAGGGCTAATACGGCTCATGCTTGCTTCGGAAGGGGTCCTTTACTTATTCTAAAAAAAAAAATTTTTTAAATGAATAAATAAAAAAGTTATGAATTTTTAAAAATAGGACCCTTATTTTTGCCCACCCTGTATATAGTCTCGGAAGTTTCTCAACCATTAAAACTATACTAAAAAAAAAACAAAAAAAAAACAACTTTTAGTCCCAAGTCTTTCAGTGGAAAATAACTCATGTAAGTCAATTTATTTTTTACAGCTATTATATTAGTTTGTTTCTAACACTATTTTAAGGGATCATCAGTTGTTTACCATGAAAAAACCCTGAAAAATGATGATGAAGGATAGATGGTCACAGGAAAAAACATTTTTAATCAAGGCTAACAATTGTTTCGGCCAAAACCAAGGATATCGTTTTCAAGAATTGTAAAGTATTTCAAACTATTTACAGATGTATGTTTGAAAATACATCAAAATACGTTTCAAAAATACATTTACAAACACATTTAAAAAACACATTTAAAAACTCCTCAGTGTAGCCATCGTCAGTGACAAGTGCAAAAAGTATAATAAGTAAAAACAATGCCAGGCATTTCGTAAGAAAGTATCAATTAAAAAAAAGGGCTTGAAAAGGACAAAAGAAAAAACAATTAAACACAGTAAGAGATCAACAAAACAAGAGATTTACCAGTGTCGTTCTTTTTCTGAAGACGAAACCGGTAAATCTCTTCTTTTGATGATTTCTTCCTGTTTAATTGTTTTTCCCATATATATATATATATATATATATATATATATATATATATATATATATATATATATATATATATATATATATATATATATATATACAGGGTGATTCATAAGTCACTTCACTTAGCTATTTAAAATGATTACGATATGAAGCACAAACATACTATGAACTTTTGATAATTTTTATCTTACTCTCTAATTACTGCTATTTGTTATTTTAAATTGTTCGTTTATATATTTGTTTCTATATATATATTTATTTCATAATCAATCAAATATGCTACAAAGAGTCGTAAATTCCTTGCAAAAAAGAATGGAGCTATACATGCAGAACGAAGGTGAAAATTTTGAAAATTTGCGGTAATTTTAAACTTCCATAAATGAATTTGTTGAATCAACTTTCTGTTTTATATTACCGTATTTTTTAACTTTAGAATTTCAAAAATAAATAGCTAAGTGACTTATGAATCACTCTGTATATAGTAATAGTAGAATATATAAGTATTATTAATTAAGGTTTATATCGACGTGTCAACATTTTGACAGTACAGACTCATCAGCTACGAGATATTACCTGACGTTTAGGCAAGGATCGAAGGGTAGTATCTGTTCTGTACTCAGCCAGAGGAGGAGAAATCCGTCTTGAATGGGGTAGTTTTTTTTTTATTTTTGTCTAAACCTCAGTTCCCCATTTTGAGGGATTTGATTTCGCTCGTGGGGGATAATAAATGAAGAATCCTCATTTTGGGTAGAGGGAGGGGCACAAATGAGGCCATAGATTCCAAACCTTTACATGTCGATGTAAGTCTTTACAATATTATTTTATTATAATTCCAAGTTTTGGGCACTTTTTGGATTAAATATATTCATCAATTTCAATTGAAAACTTCTATATTTGCTAACAATCTTGAGATATATATATATATATATATATATATATATATATATATATACATGATTATTTTAATTATACAGACATGTACAAAATCTGAATAACTGGCATGTCGATGTCATCGATCCACGACTGTTATAAACTGAGATCTCATCAGAGAGAGTTAGAATCCGATCTTTACCTCGGATCATATTTGGGAA
>OY744542.1:34126062-34138562 GCA_963556195.1 Sepiola atlantica
TATAGACTTTACTTATCACTATGAGTTCCTATAAACTTTACTTATCACTATAAGTTTCTATAGACTTTACTTATCATTATAAGTTCCTATAGACTTTACTTATCACTATAAGTTCCTATAGACTTTACTTATCATTATAAGTTCCTATAGACTTTACTTATATATGACATCAACAAAAATAGCTTATTTCATATCAATATTCTATTAATTTTGATAAAGTATCTTTCATTTAAAAATTAAGCTTAAAGCAATAGGCCTGTTTAAAGGCGTAGCAGCTTCTCTGATAACCAAAACAGCTAATCTCATATTAATATTCTGTTAAGTGATCTTGGACTATATCTGAGTTATCCTCCTTCAATTATGCTTGCCAATGTTAGAGAAAATGAACTCTCCTGTCCGAAAATCAAAAATATAATAATAATAACGTTATAATTTAGAAAGCCATTCTTAACATGGGGAGGTGGGAGGTTGATTAACTATTCTGTTTATTAAATTGTTAGATGAAAGTACAGAAAAGTTAATCAAACCTCCGCCGCCCCCTATGTTAAGAATGTCTTTCTAAATTATAACGTTATTATTTCAGCCCGGTCCGTAAACTGCATAAGTACCCTTTTTTTTAATTTATTTTCTTATTAATTCTCTGTATTTTTCTTATGGATTATAGTTACAAAAAAAAAACAGTTTGAATTATCTCCCCTTTCAACTAACTCTTCTAAAATGAAAATGAAATTTCATCTGCCCCAATAATACAGAAGCACCAAAAGTTTTAGTTAAATTAAAGCTGTACAGCTTCATGAAGGCATAACATATTCTGAGGTTATACTATTAAATCGCATTTGATTGGCTGTTTCACAGCATCCAATCAGGTGTGAGACAGCGTGGTTAACGCTCGTCCATAATAAATAAAAGCCAGTGTCTTGTAGCGTTTCAAAAAAATAGAGGGTGTATCAGAGACCGATTATCTCTGATAAGGTCGGCTTGTCGAACGAAGTATGATATTACAAGACCCGAAACTCCCTGATGACCTACGACAAATACATCACTGAGATTCCCCTCGAGCGCCCCAGTTAAAAGCGTATATTAGAAATATTATATTAACAAAAATAGAATTTTTCATTTTAATATTGCTATATATAAATTTTGATCAAACAAAAATTAAGTTTTGCGTAAAGCTGTACATCTTTTTAAAAACATTAAGTTTGAGGTTACACAAAAAACATCTACAAAAAACATTAACAAAAAAATGCATAACTTATTTTATCTCAGTATTAAATGTGAATAACAAATTTTCGTTTTGATAAAATATTTTGGTTTTCTGGCTTAAAAATTAAGCTTTGCATAATGTTTAATTTTAAATAATTATTTTATAGACTTTACATATCGCTCGCTTTAATTCCTATAAATTGAGCTCAAGTTTATGGTTCTTCCTTGTAAAACATTCACAATAAAAACCCGTTCTAGCTACTACCACTTTCAATGATTTCCCTTTCTCCCTCTGCGTGCCCAAGACGAAATGAAAATTTCCATGAGCAGAGATCCTTTCCTAGAACTGCCCGTCTGTGGAACCCAATGCCGCGAGCTTGCTTCCCTGCTGACTACAATATGGTCGTCTTCAAGTTCAATATAAACAAGTTCTTGTTGAACCGTCCCCATAAATAATAAATTTCTGTCCTGCTACAACCATCATGCCTGTGAACGCGATGATTTCTCACCATCCACCAGTCAAACTCTTTAACCTCTATCCTCGAGTCAAACTCCTTAACACTTACCCTCGAGTTCTTGATAACATTAAACAAAAATGACAATTTGACCCCCAAAGAAATTTGTGATCTTTAATGTAAAAAAACAAAACAAACTAAATGCTATAACTTGCTATAGATTTTACTTATCACTATAAGTTCCTATAGACTTCATTTATCACTATCAGTTCTTATAGACTTTACTTATCACTATGAGTTCCTATAAACTTTACTTATCACTATAAGTTCCTATAGACTTTACTTATCACTATAAGTTTCTATAGACTTTACTTATCATTATAAGTTCCTATAGACTTTACTTATCACTATAAGTTTCTATAGACTTTACTTATCATTATAAGTTCCTATAGACTTTACTTATCACTATAAGTTCCTATAGACTTTACTGATCACTATAAGTTCCTATAGACTTTACTTATCACTATGAGTTTCTATAGACTTTACTTATCACTATAAGTTCCTCTAGACTTAACTTATCATTATAAGTTCCTCTAGACTTTACTTATAACTATAAGTTCCTATAGACTTTACTTATCACTATAAGTTCCTATAAACTTTACTTATCACTATAAGTTCCTATAGACTTTACTTATCACTATAAGTTCCTATAGACTTTACTGATCACTATAAGTTCCTATAGACTTTACTTATCACTATAAGTTCCTATAGACTTTACTTATCACTATAAGTTCCTATAGACTTTACTTATCATTATAAGTTCTTATAAACTGTACTTATCACTATAGGTTCCTATAGACTTTACTTATCACTATGAGTTCCTATAGATTTTACTTATCACTATGAGTTCATATAGACTTTACTTATCACTATAAGTTCCAAGAGACTTTACTTACCACTATAAGTTCCTATAAACTTTACTTATCACTATAAGTTTCTATAGACTTCATTTATCACTATCAGTTCTTATAAACTTTACTTATCACTATGAGTTCCTATAAACTTTACTCATCATTATAAGTTCCTATAGACTTTACTTATCACTATAAGTTTCTATAGACTTTACTTATCACTATAAGTTCCTATAGACTTTACTGATCACTATAAGTTCCTATAGACTTTACTTATCACTATAAGTTTCTCTAGACTTAACTGATCATTATAAGTTCCTCTAGACTTTACTTATCACTATAAGTTCCTATAGTTTTACTTATCACTATAAGTTCCTATAGACTTTACTTATCACTATAAGTTCCTATAGACTTTACTTATCACTATAAGTTCCTATAGACTTTACTTATCACTATAAGTTCCTATAGACTTTACTTATCACTATAAGTTCCTATAGACTTTACTTATCATTATAAGTTCTTATAAACTGTACTTATCACTATAGGTTCCTATAGACTTTACTTATCACTATGAGTTCCTATAGATTTTACTTATCACTATGAGTTCCTATAGACTTTACTTATCACTATAAGTTTCAAGAGACTTTACTTACTACTATAAGTTCCTATAAACTTTACTTATCACTATAAGTTCCTATAGACTTCATTTATCACTATCAGTTCTGATAGACTTTACTTATCACTATGAGTTCCTATAAACTTTACTTATCATTATAAGTTCCTATAGACTTTACTTATCACTATAAGTTCCTATAGACTTTACTTATCACTATAAGTTCCAAGAGACTTTACTTACCACTATAAGTTCCTATAAACTTTACTTATCACTATAAGTTCCTATAGACTTCATTTATCACTATCAGTTCTGATAGACTTTACTTATCACTATGAGTTCCTATAGACTTTACTGATCACTATAAGTTCCTATAGACTTTACTTATCACTATAAGTTTCTATAGACTTTACTTATCACTATAAGTTCTTATAGACTTTCCTTATCACTATAAGTACCTATAGACTGTACTTATCACTATAAGTTCCTATAGACTTTATATAGTTTTATAGACTTTACTTATCACTATAAGTTCTTATAGACTTTACTTATCACTATAAGTTCTTATAGACTTTACTCATCACTATAGGTTCCTATAGACTTTACTTATCACTATAAGTTCTTATAGACTTTACTTATAACTATAAGTTCCTATAGACTTTCCTTATCACTATAAGTTCCTATAGACTGTACCTATCGCTATAAGTTCCTATAGACTTTATATAGTTTCTATAGACTTTACTTATCACTATAAGTTCCTATAGACTTTACTTATCACTATAAATTGTAAAGAGATTTGAAAACTTTTCCAATGTTATTTTGTTCAATTGCATTTGTTTTATTCGATAGAAAATGCCCTTAGTTGATCACGTGATATGTGTTAATACTGTTGATTGGAATGCATTGCGAACGAATTACGCATTCAAACAGTCAAGGAGTATAAGTACATATAAGTCGTGGGTATAATTGGGCACTTCTGGCCTTAAAGGGTTAAAGCTATAAATAGTTGTGAAGCTGTACAATTTGAGGTTTCACAGTATGAGAATTATCGGTTTTTCATCCCTTCTAACACATAAACAAAAGAGAAGTAAAAAGCTTACTTATGAATTATAACAGGATTTATTTGTGTTCACAAGTAATACAACAAATATGCACACATGTCAAAGCTTTCTAATAATCTAGTTTGAGAAATTTCATTTTTGGCTATGATATGTGTGGGGAGAACATTCTGAAATGTTTGAATTTTTAAATGGAAGGTTTTACCCATAGTATACCCCTCTAAAAACTCTTTAAAATACTCCAAATAAACTGAAATTTTGAGAATATTTATTAATTTTTTTTTTTTAATAAAAAACAGAAACCACTACTTTATCAAGGCCGAGGCCACCCGTGGACAAGTGTTTCTATTTTATCCCCCCCCCCTCCAGGAGATTAGACACAAATGTCATGTGGGTTTGATGGAAGCGTTTTCAGTGGAATGACTTGGATTTGAACCTGGCACACCCAGGTTCTCAGTCCACGTCGATACCAACTAAGCCACTGTGCCAAAAACGAACAAACGAGAAAAATACTCGTCCCAGGACGTGTAAAATTAATTCCCCAAACAGAGCAGTTTTGCTATAATGCTACTAAACCTTATGTCTAGAATCCTTATTCCTATTTTGATCAAAATCCATGACATGAGTTTGATTCTAGCAAATGTCTCAAATTTACACGTAAGGAGTCTTACGAAGAAATTAAAAATCAGGAAACTTGCTTAATTAGTGTCGAATTACTATGGATCAAATTTAATGCAAATCTGAAATATTTGAATTTTCAAATGGGAAGTTGTGCCCATATTATGTCGCCTGAAAACACTTTAAAATACTCCAACGAAACTGAAATGTTTGGAAATATTTTTTAATTGATGTCTAATACCTATTGTTAAAATTTCACAAAAATCGGAGGTATCTGAATTTTCACAAAGGGCTTCCACCCCCTCTTTGCGCTGTTTGCGTGAAACTAAATTAAACTAAATATAGCTCACATTAACTACCCTTACTACTAGTAACTGTGTTTGAAAATTCATAACGATCGGTTAGTTTAGGAGTGAATCCTGTGCATACAAATATATAAACATATACACATACCTAATTTTATATAAATAGAGATATGCTAAAAAAAAGTATGATATAAAAAAGCATAATATTTACTTAAAACAATAACAAACATATTTCATAAAAAATATACGGAAAAAAAAAACATAATATAAATCTATAATAATAATAATATGTCATAAAAAAATCTGTCCGAGGGTCTATACTGAAAGTTTCTGAAATTAAACTAAATATAGCTCACATTAACTACCCTTACTACTAGTAGCTGTGTTCGAAATTTCATAACGATCGGTTAGTTTAGGAGTGAATCCTGTGCATACAAATATATAAACATATACACATACCTAATTTTATATAAATAGAGATATGCTAAAAAAAAAGTATGATATAAAAAAGCATAATATTTACTTAAAACAATAACAAACATATTTCATAAAAATATACGGAAAAAAAAAAGATAATATAAATCTATAATAATAATATGTCATAAAAAAATCTGTCCGAGGGTCTATACTGAAAGTTTCTGTTTTTATTAAATTCAGGTGCTGAGCTGACAGAACTTTCTGAAAAACTAAACTATGACAGAGAAGTGGTCAGGGTTTGGTTCTGCAACAAGAGACAGGCACTTAAAAACACTATCAAGTTAATTAGGATATTCTGAGTTCTTTGAAATGTCAAAAAAAAAAACTAAGATTATGCCAAGACCATGTTTTGTGATATACAATAATCATATAAAAAAGGAAAAAAATGTATATATATATATATAATATAAATATAGAGGCAAAAATGCCTTCAAAAACCATGTATTAGATGCGAGTAATTAAATCAAAATAAAAATAAAAATATTTCGAAACATTTAATAAAATATTTCAAAATACCTTCCGTTTTTTTTTTCTTCATCTTGATTTTTTTTTTTTAGCTAATATTTCGCTTGACAAAAACAAGCTTCGACAGAGCCAAGACAATATTAAATATTAAATATTAGCTAAAAAAAAAAAAATCAAGATGAAGAAAAAAAAAACGGAAGGTATTTTGAAATATTTTATTAAATGTTTCGAAATATTTTGATTTTGATTTTGATTTAATTACTCGCATCTAATACATGGTTTTTGAAGGCATTTTTGCCTCTATATTTATATTAACTTACAAAAGATGCTTTATAAAATGAACTTTCCTAATTTATATATATATATATATATATATATATGTGTATATATATATAATTGTTTTTCCAAAAGCAGACATAACACCACAACCCATACACACCATGACAACAAGAAACAGGAAGCTTTAAACTCAAGTTTCGCTTTCCTTTGGACTCTTCAGTAGGACATGTTCAAACTCAGGATTGGAAACCCAGGTCACTTTTATGCAAGGCGGATACTCTGCCATTTCAACCACCATGCCACGTGCAAGTTACTCGGGTTTCAAATATTGGGTCGGAATGTATCCCATTGAAGAACCGAAAGGAGAGCAAAACTCGAGTCTAGGACTTCCTGCCTGTGGCTGTCTTGGTGTATGTGGGCTGTGGTGTTATGTCTGATTGTGGAAAAATAATTATATGATATCTTACATTTAAAATATATATATATATATATATATATATATATATATATATATATATATATATATATATATATATATATATATATACACTCACGCGCACACAACTGAAAACGCAAAAAAGGATATTGATTCCAATGGATTAACTACAGATATAAACACAAAGGCATTTCTTACTTCTTCGGAGAATGTCAACTTTTTAATTGGAATGCATGCATTCTTTTCTGTGTCTTTTTTTTTTGTTTTTTTTTTTGTTTTTTTTATTTTTTTTCTACTTATGTAGTTTTCTCAATTCTAAGAAGAAGAAAAAGAAAAAAAGAAAATAAGAGAAAACTAAATTTCTGTAAAAAAAAAAAAAATATATATATATACTGTGTCAGAGAGTCTAACAAATACTCTTTCATGGACAGTCAATTCAAGTTATGCATATCTTTGTTCATATCTCTCTGTCTATCTATCTGTCTATCTATATGGTTCATGGCTATCTCTCTTTATCTCTTTTCATGCCTACATTCATATTAGTTTTCCTCTCACCTGGTCTTCTTCTTCTCTCTCTCTCTCTCTTTCTTTCTCTCTCTCTTTCTCTCTCTCTCTCTCTCTTTCTCTCTCTCTCTTATCCTCTCTCTATATATATGTTTTCTTTTTTTATCTCCGTCTTGCTCCTCTCTCTCTCTCTCTCTCTCTCTTTCTCTTTCTTTTCCTTGTCTTCCCTCTTTTTTCTCTTCCCCCCTCTCTTTCTCTCATCCTTACTCTTCTCCTCTCTCTCTTTCTCTTTCTCTCCCTCCCTCCCTCCCTCTCCTCTTCACTCGTCTTTCTTAACTTTGCTCTCCCTCTCTCCCTTTTCTTTCTCGCTTCTTTTCGCCCAATTCCTCTGTCTATCCATTCTGTCTTTCTCCCCCTCTCTTTCTTTCTGTCTGTCTTCTTTTCTCTCTCTTTCTTGCTCTCTTTCTCTCTCTTTATCTTCTCCCCTTTCTCTTTCTCTCTTCCTCCTCCCTCTCTCTTTTTCTCTTCCTCTTTCTTCCTATTTTCTTCACTCATTTTTCTCATCCTCACTCTCTCTCTCTCTCCCTTTCTTTTTCTCTTTTACTTTCACCCAATTCCTCTGTCTGTCTATTCTTTCATTCTCCCCCCTCCTCCCTCTCTCTCTCTCTCTCTCTCTCTCTCTCTCCCTCTCTCTCTGAAAAGCTTCTAAACAACTTCTGCCTGTTCTACGCAAAAGTCTGTACTGAAAGTTGTGTTTTTGTTAAATCCAGGTGCTGAGATGACCGAACTGTCAGAGAATCTTAATTATGACAGAGAAGTCATCCGTGTGTGGTTCTGCAACAAGCGGCAAGCACTTAAAAACACTATCAAGAAACTTAAACAAGAATCAGCATAAAACAAACAAACAAAAAAAAAACGGAATGAAACATTTTATGCAAAAATGGAAACAGACCACCACCACCACCACCATCCGTGCTGCTGGCAAATTCTATGGCAAAATCTTGTGAAAGTAGAAATGGCAGCAGCTGACAAAAAAAAGATAACATTAATTAAGAATGATTAGAACAATTAAGAATTGGTAAGAAATAAGGAGCAGTCTGAGAGGAATCACCAAAATATTGATGGGATTCTTTGGAAAGAAGTAGTTTTTTTTTGTTTTGTTTTTTGTTTCTTTATATAATGATTTATGAAAACAATGAAAGAGAGAAGGAGAAAAAAACTGAAGAAAAAAAGGAAAAAGGTCAATTATGACCCAGAAGCACAAAAAAAAACGAGAGAGAGAGAGAATAACTATACCCTTCAATCATTTATTTCTGAGTGTCACAATTTTATACTTATACATAATATAGATGGTCCAAATGACCTATAATTTTTCGCCAGCTCTCCTGAACACAAGTCCAGTCTAATAATATTAAGTTAGCAGTGACAATAGGAGTATAAGCATAGAATATGCCCTACAATCATTTATTTATGAAAATCAGATTTTTATAGTTACATATGGCCCAAATAATCTCTAACTTCTTCCATCTATTCTAAACACTATCCAAGTGTAATAATACAAAACCAGCAGTGACAATACGGATAGAAGAGTAGAATATAACATATAGGTTTAAATAAATGACGTTAAGACAGGTGTCCGTAAATGCGTCAGATAGAAAAATAAGAAGGCGTGAACGGTGTGTTTCAAGAAGAGGCCAGTAGCAGAAGAAGGAACGAAGAGGAAAATGTACGAAAAGGAACAAGTGAAAAAGAGTAGGATGGGACGTTGAGAGTATATGCAGTATATACCATTGTCATCTCTCCTGAACACTAGCCCAGTCTACTAATAATGAACCAGAAGTGACAATAGGGGTGTAAAAATAGAGTATGAAATATCGATTTAAATAAATAATGCTAAGACCAGCATTCATAAACGTGTTAAATATAAAAACAGAAGGAAGAAAAAACAAACAGTGAAGGTCAAGAATAAACGAAGATCAGAAGGAACAAAGAGAAAAACAATGAGAACAGGGACAAGTGAAAAAGACTATGATAGGAGATTGAGAGTGTACATATACTGTTACTGCTGGTTTAGTATTATTAGACTGGGATATTATTCAGGAGAGCTGGAGAAATGCACAAGATCATAGGTTATTAAGACCTCCCATAATCTAAAAGAAAAGGATCTGATTTTCAGAAATAAACGGTTGTTGGGTGATTACAACTTCAAGAACAACTCATGAAATTATTATAAAAAGAGAAGAAAAATGGAGGAATAAAATCGGTAAAATCATTGAATTTCAGGAATTAAACTCTTGGAGAGTAAAAGAACAGACTGATTCATTAAAATAGATACGTAAAAAAGTTTAGAAGAAGGAAGAAAGAAGAACCGAAGAATGGAAAAAAATGGGACATTTTATTCAAAAAAAGGAAAGAAAGAAAGAAAGATAATACAAATCTTGAAGAATTTGTCTGGTGTATTTAACCAAAACAACGGTATTTGTCTGCTACTCATTTATAATACACACACACACATACACACACACACACATATATATATATATATATATATATATATATATATATATATATATATATATATATATATATATATACACATGTATTACAGAAGATCAGAACAACATCGGTACCGTCGGTTTCAAAACTTATAACTGATCTCCTTTACCGGACTCTCTTCAGCCTCTGTTTATGTCTGCCTTTGGTCCTTATAGGTCCCCTTTGTTTAGATTTGAAAACGACGGTACCCATGATGTTCTGATCACTCTGCTGGGGTTCTCTCCCACTAACCTTACATGTATATATATATATATATATATAATATGTGTATATACATGTATATGTATATACATGTAGGTATATGTATAATAAAAATGCAAATAATATTCCAACGTAATGGAAAATAAAAAAGGAAAACCCAAAATATTATTTATGTATTCATCAACGTTTCGTCTTTATTTCAAGACTTATTCGGGATGATTGGTTTGAAGAAATAACACACAGGTACAACCGGACCAAACTTTTTCAAATATTTGTACTTGTGTGCTATTTCTTCAAACCAGTCATCCCGAGGAAGTCTTGAAATAAAGACGAAACGTTGATGAATACATTACTAATATTTTTGGTTTTCCTTTTCTTCATTTTCCATATATATATATATATATATATACATACTATAAGAATATGATGAGAACTAAATAAAAAAATATATGAAATATTTTTGACACAATGAAGTTTTGTTTGAATATTAAAAAAAGATTTTAAATATTTGCTGTCCTTAGAAGAAGGCTGAGGATGGCCGAGCATTTTTATTTCTTCTCTTTAAAATAAACAAAAGCCTAATTGTGTTTCTTCTTGTTAACTAAATCAAAAGAAGAAATAGATTCTTTGATATAAGAGAAGCGCGTTTGGAAATTGATGTTTCTCTTCTTGGTCTACGAACTCAACTGGACCACAATTCTTCACTTTTGCCTGTAAGCTTTACTTCAAGCCAGAAATCATTTTCTATTTATCAGTTTAAAAGCTTCAATATTAATTTCAAATTCTCACAAGTCATCCATTTTAATCTATTATTAATCATCATCATCATCATCATCATCATTCAGTCGTGCTAGTGTCACGGATCTTTTTTTACTCTCTCTCTCACACGCCATCTCGCTCTATCCTCTATCGCACCAGGTAGCTTTTCATCGATGCATTGTATGTCTTCTGCTAGTTGCTTGACGTAAATTCTGTGTGATTTCTCCAGTAGATTACGTCCCTGTTTTGGCATCCGCAAAATAATATCACTGACTATTTCATCCTTAGCCCCGCAATAGTTGCCAGAAAATCGGGTCCTTCTCTCTCTGATCAGGGCTGAGATCTGAAGAAAGTATCTGTGTAGAATTGTTCCTTCGCAGGGTGTTGTCTCCAGGAGAGGTTGAGGCCAGCTCTTAGTATTCTAGTGTACACGGTCAAGTTTCTTTTCTAATCGTTTGGTAAACGACCAGATGCTACTTCCATATACAAGACCTGATGAGAAAGGAGGGATGAGAGTAATCCGACGTAATGGGAAATGAAAAAGGAAAACCAAGAGATATTTTTTTATATATTCATCGGCATTTCGTCTTTATTGTAAGACTTCCTCAGGATGATAATTTTAAGAAAAATGTCATGCAAGTACATCGAAATATTGGGTTGACAATGGGTTGATAAGGAAAGTAGTAGTTTGATTTTTTTTTTTTTTTTTTTCACTCTTCGCCACTACTGACTTCTCGCAGCCTGGACCCTCGTCCATCGCTCTTAGTAGCCACGGTGACTACTTTTCCTTATCAACTCATCATGTCAACCCAATATTTCGATGTATATGCATGACATTTTTCTTAAAATTATCATCCTGAGGAAGTCTTACAATAAAGACGAAGCGCTGATGAATATATAAAAAAATATCTCTTGGTTTTTCCTTTTTCATTTCCCACAAGAACTGTTGTAACAATGGCTTCAAAGAAGTCACATTTCATTTCGGTTGGAAAATGTTACTTCCTGATTGCTTTCCCCTTGTTCAGACCAGACCAGCCTTTGCTGATTCGCACATTAAGTTCACTCTGTGCAAGATAAGTAAACTCATCGACATTTTTTAGACAAGTCCGATTTAAGAAAAGAGATATTTCCATGTTGATTCAGGAGAAAGTGCTCTGTTTTACTCGAGTTCACAAAAAGCCCAATGCAATTTGCCATTTCTTCAAGACAGTGTAGTATTGATTTACTCCTCTCCAGGAGTTAGGCACAAGGCCAGTTTTTATCTTACTCCCACAAGTAAGATGTGACTAAGGTCGGGTCGGGAAAGTGGGGTTTAAAAATTGCCTGGGCAGCCCCGTCGGATTTCCCCGGTAGGGGCGCCTCAGGCAGTAAGCAATAAACTTACTCCTCCCCAAAGAGGGGAGGCAAAGCCTGGGAAGGTGGACCTCCCAGAACTGCACAGGACAGACCCATTGACTGGCGTAAATCAAGACCCGAAGGCCAAGACAACACCAGTATGGGGTGCAGTATCCATCGGAACAGATACTACACTTTGATCTTAGCCAAAAGGCCAAGAAGACCAAAGTGTAGTAGCACTTTAGCTTATTTAGTATATCACAAGTCCAATTATTTATAAAACAATAATGTGAGAGAAAGAGAAGCAAAGAGACAGATACATACA